>CM041777.1:393904371-394141539 GCA_023374045.1 Limonium bicolor | reverse complement strand
GAGTGAACGTGGGATTTTAGAGATGCATGGTCTAGGAATGAATTAGTATGGCCATTGAGTGATTTGGTAAGTTTAATGAGAGGTAGAAACAAGCAAGAGGAAGTAAGAAATGCAAAATAATGTAAAGAATGCAAAATGTGATAGTTTGATTTGTGGATTTGAGCAAGAATTGGAGTAAGGGTTTAACCAATGATTTGGAGAGGTTTAATGCATGTTTTAAGGTGTTTAAACATGAAGGAAGCATGTGGAAAGATTGTGGAATAAGTGGAAAAAATTTTGGATGAATTTGGAGCTCAGAATGTGTAGAAAAACGGTTTTTAAAATGGGTTCTGTTCTGGACCGCCCCTAGGGACCGCCCCTGTGGGGAGGTCCAGTGCGCAGAAATGCAGAAAACGAAAAAACGGGTAGCTTCTGTTGTGGACCGCCCCTGGGACCGCCCCAGAGGGGTGGTCCATACCAGAGAAACACAAAAAAATTTGTTTAAGGCTCCTAATGATGGGGGATTGAATGGTAATGGTTTTAGGTGATGTTTAGGCCTTGTTTGGTGACATATAAAGGCCTTAAAGTGGGTAAACAAGTGTTAGGTTTGGTGTGAGAGTTGTAAACTTAAGATCACAAGAGTAAATTAAGTATAACGGGATGACGGGGTTAACTATGGGCGCAATAGACGTTAAACAACATATTACCCCAATGTTAATGAAAGTAATTGTATTGTTACCAGTTGTTCAAGGATTGTTCGAGGAACATAGGAGGACACAATAGAGTGGACCTTGGTGACAGGTATGGTTTTCTTGCAACCTGTGTCCTACCGGATTACACCGGCTTGTATGCCAACTTGTTTTTCTGTGTGTTTGCCACCTTGCGAAGATAAAGCATGAAATGAGTCTATAGTAATTCATTAATGTGGCGTAAATAATTCTGATACCGTTTAACCTTAATTATGTGCTAAACCGTAGCTAACCGTCCCTAGGATCACATAAGAGATCGGTATTCGGATTAAACGTCCCAACCTACGGGAACGTTCTAACTACGGCTATCCGTGTGTTAGTGTATGTTATGGTTGTGTGTGATGTGTGTGACTTCGTTTAGTATGTTGTCATTTAATGAATGTTGTTTCCATGTTGTCGAATGGGATGTTACCTCCCTTGTGTGATTAACCAAACTTGGAACACCAAATGGTGCATGTATGTGATAAGTTCCATAAAGGAATTTCTAACTAATATGTATATATATTATGGGGGGTGAGGAATCCGATCGTTCCGGTCCGCGCGTTGTTTGGGAGTTGATGTATCTATTGAATTAACTCCCACTCTGTTATGTTATGGTTGTTTTTCCTTCTTGGATTACAATCACCCACAAGCTTAACCAAGGCTTACCTACCTCGTTATTACTCGGGCTAGGGGGAACACTGTTATGTTATGGTTGTTTTCCTTCCTTAGATTACAACCACCCCAGCTTAACCAAGGCTTACCTAACTCATCATTATTGGAGCTAGGGGGAAATTGTATGGTGTGATCGGTCCTATATTACGGGCCGACACATCTAAGAAGTGAAGTAAATGTATGATGTGCTCGGGCCTATATTTCCTCCGCACATCCTAAGTAAAGTGTACGTTCTCTAAGAAGAACAGTATAAGTTGTATCATGTTTATATGTGAAGTATGTTGTTATGTTGTGTACGTTGATCTTCGAAATCAACCCCGTACAAATATAAGGGGGTAATTAAGTATAACCCGATTAAATGGGAATGCGTCGTCTAGCAAGGAATACCTCCATTAGGTAGAACCCTCAAGGGCCAAAGAACACAATAATGTGATCTAACCAATGTGATGTGCTAATCTTATGTTTGTATCCTATTCATTGGATGTGTGATTTATAAGCATTTTATGTGTGTATAGTTTCATGCATGTTTTAAAAAAAGTAACCGCATGCTCAGACGACAAATAGTTGTGCGTGGCCCGGTAGTGCGGGCTGCTCGATTACCATACCAGCAAAGGTGCTGACCCCCTTTGGGGGGCCCCCATACTTTTCAGGTACATGGAGCTGACAGCCTTCGAGAGTAGGATGGGGTAGCTGTTTATACTTGGATAGTTTATTAGGTTGTTTTGTAGTTGAAAGGGATTAACACCGAAGTTTGATAATCGGTAGCTGAAAGTATAGACTCGGTACAGTTGTAATGTAAATGTATGTATTTCAGTTTGGAAACGGTTGGTAATGTAATGTCACGCTCGGTAATCTTGTCCTCAGACCGGTACACTATGTATGTATTAGCCTTGTTAGCCACGTGGGTGGCTAACGGCGTGTAACATGGATTAAGTTAAGTGTTGAGTTGTAATTCCGCTGCTAAATGTTGTTAAGTATGGTGTTTGTAGTTGGGGTTTACAAGCGCACCCGTGTGCCCTCATGCTCAGCACCCGGCTCATCTATATCGTCATCAGCGTCAGCCTCGCCATGACGCGCGTCTCTGGTCCCCCTCTGTGGAGGAGTAGGCCAAGAAGGACTATCAGACCTCACAACCAGCGTCCCATCGCCGATCAATGAGTCCAGATCCACACCATGCAGCTGGTCCACCTCCTGCTCCTCCCTCTGCCTCCTCCTCCTCCTCCTCTCTCTCCTCCCCCCCTCCCCCTGCTCCAGCTCATACTCCGCCCGCAACCTCTCCTCACGGGCTCGTAGAAACTCAAGCTCCCTACGCTTCCTCGACGAAGCTGTAGTGTACTGTGTACGCCTCCTCTCTACAGCAGCAGCATCAGGCCCGGTCACACGAGGGTGTGATGAGCTCTCGCCTCGGTCGGAAATCGACTTACCCTTACCCAGACCGAACCTACCAAGCAAACCCTTGCCCTTTCCTCCCGCCATCTGTTGTTTACCGTAGAATTTAGTCATACTATTTTTACAGTTAGTCAAGACCGGTCGAGGTTAGTCAATACCGGTCATACATGCATCTCTGTAGTTCAACGTCAAAAATAAATTCATACAAATCCAGTAACTGATTAAACAAGCATAATAGAGGTACAATGTAAAAAACGACCAATTATATAACAAAACAGCAAAAAACGAGCCCCGAGCGTTCCCGGCAGCTGGCGCCCGCGCGCCCTATTCCTCCCCTGCCCCCGCCCCTCTCTTCCTCCCCGGCGCCCCGCGTTCCTCTCTTTCTCTCCGCCTCGTCCTGCGCGCCGTCTTGGTCCCTCCCCCGCGCCCGTCTTCGTCCCGCGCGCGTGCCAAGTCCTTGCCCCGGCGCATGCCCTCTGTCATCCCGGCGCCACGCCGCTTTTCCCTCCCCGTTTTGATTTCGTCTTGTTTTTCTTGCTAAATTTGCTACTTTTACTACTATTCTACGCTAAAAAACTGTAAATTATGACAAAAAAAACCTGATTTTGCAGATCAAACTAGCAGAAATGATGACTTCAGCACCCTTTCCTCCTGCTCCCTCCCGCGCCTCTCCGCTCCGCTCCGCTCTCCGGTTACGCTTCTAGAGAAGTCAGAGAGAATTCTAGAGAGATAGAGAGTTTTGAGATTTTGAAATTTTGTGGAGATAATAGAGGGTAAAGGTGTATATAGGAGAATTTAAGAGTAAGGGCAAAATGGTAAAGTTTTTTAAATTTCCGACTGAGCGAAGTGAAAACTCGACTGAGCGAACGAGTTCAGTAATGTACTTTAATGAATAGTTATAATGACTCATTAATTTATTAGTTATCTTGATTGCTTAATGGAGGGGAAATTCTCCAAAGCTGGCGGCATGGCATGGTCAAAGCTAAAGAGTAAATTTTGACCATTAATTAAACTAAGTAATTAAATGTTATTTTTGGGTACTATTCACCCAAAATCACTCATTAATTTATAAGATAAGGTAATGTACTTTAATGAATAGTTATAATGACTCATTAATTTATTAGTTATCTTGATTGCTTAATGGAGGGGAAATTCTCCAAAGCTGGCGGCATGGCATGGTCAAAGCCAAAGAGTAAATTTTGACCATTAATTAAACTAAGTAATTAAATGTTATTTTTGGGTACTATTCACCCAAAATCACTCATTTTAATTTTATTTGTAAACTTTGATTTAGACTTTACAATATAGTCTATCATGACACATTAATGTTATAAAGAATGTAATATGGTCCTTAAAGTGGCATAAAACTAATACTTTTGGAGTTATACACAAAAACATGCTTTAAGGTGTTTTAGTGCACATTTTGTGTCAAAGCTTGCTTTTAAGCTTGGTTTTCTTTGGTAATGGTTTTATTTAGAGCTGTCAAAATTTGACCCAACCCGAAAACCCGTCCGTTTTATCTGAACCCGAAACCCGAATGAAACCCGAAAATGTTTAAATATGATAAACCCGAAACCCGATTGGGTAAAACCCGAAATGACCCGAACCCGAAATGACCCGAAAATTTATAACCCGAAACTGACCCGAACCCAAAATGACCCGAAATAATAGTAATTAAAAATTAGCCAAACTCAAATAACATGAAATAATAGTGATCATAAGTTGTTCCAAACCTGAATGACCCAAATAAATATGACAAAAAACTTGATTCTAACTTAGTATATCCGAATGAAATTCATAATAGGCATTGTATTGAAAGTTCTGTAATCTATAAGTTGTATATTCTTATATAAATTAGGTATATATTTATATTATAATTTTTCAAAAAATATTAACTATGACCCGAAATAACTGAAACCCGATTCTATCCGACACTATTACAACCCGAACCCGAAATGACCCGAAAGTTTAATGACCCGAATGGATATTGACCCGAAAAGATATGACCCAAAACCTGAATGGATAACCCGTTTGACAGGCCTAGTTTTATTATATCCATTACATGATTACTAAACTTAGGAATTTGATTTGGAATCAAACGGAGGTCACATGACCTTTAAAACTTCTTAGAGCGCATTTTTTCCCTAGTGACTTTTAAGCATGTAAATGCTTGTTCTTTGTGTTGGAATGTTGTCCAATAATTTTAGTACATTTATTTATGAGTTATAATGCTTAGGACAAAATTTTAGGTCCTAAGGACTTCATTTGGGTATATATTTACCCTAAATGGTCAAAGGGTGCAATATTTGCTTTATGTTGGCCATTGTTGTTTTTAAATTGATTTTTTAGGGCATGTTTATGCCTTAATTTAATTGATTAAATGTTTAATTTAATTAGGGGTATTTCATAGTTCGTCTCTTCATTATCAATCAAAAAGGAGTTCTTTCCTTTTTATTTAGTTTTCTTTCATGGTATCAGAGAATCGATCTTGCTCCTGATTTTCTTTCTTCCACCGGTGTTTCTCATCTTTTCTTCCCGTCACCACATAAATCGCTCATTTCCTCTTTCGTCGGAGTCCATAAATTCTTTTCTACCCTTGTCGACTTTTGATCTTCGCTAAACAACGATGAGCGATCAGATAGAATAAGAAAGCTCAAGACCGGGAGGCGGTCGTAAAAAGATTGAAGATCCAGAAGGTGGAAACGACATCAGAGGAGGAATCGACGTCGGGGATCCTCTTTATTTTTCCAGCTCTGATCATCCGAGTCTCTCACTTGCTGCAAAATATGACGGCGGACCAAGATTCGCCTATTGGAAGCACCAGATAGAAATTGCACTTGGGTCGAAGAACAAATTAGGGTTTGTGGAAGGAACCCTAACTAAACCGACGGATTCAGAGACAAGGGTGCAAGCTTGGAAACGGTGTGATAATATGGTGCGTGCATGGATACTAATGCGCCTTGAAAAAAGAGTGGCGAACTCGGTACTTTTCAGATTCTCAGCTGCGAAGATCTGGGAAGATCTTTGCGCTCGATACGAGCAAGTTGATGTGACAAGGATGTTTGAGCTGGAATGGCGACTGGTGAACACTATTCAAGCAAATGACTCCATCAGAGACTACTTCACAAAATTAAGAACCGTTTGGGATGAAGTAGACGCCACCACTTCTTTGCCTAGCTGTAGTTATGCCACTAACAAAGCCTTCAAGGATTACATAAAGACCCAAAGGCTAATCAAATTTTTAATGGGTCTAAACGAGAAATTTGCGGACACTCGAGAGAACATACTAATGATTTCTCTCTTGCCCTCGATCGAACAAGCTTTTTCAATCTTGTTGCAACAAGAAAGGTAAAAGGCTCTTACCACTGCACCGTCCTTGGAAAATGAAGCACTGGCGGCCTTTTCTGTCAACCAGGGAAGAAGAGGCTACGGTAGAGGCCATAATAATGGAGGAAAAAGAACTGCTTTTCAATGTTCATACTACCACAAACTTGGGCATCAAGAAGAGCGTTGTTTTTAAAAACACGGCTTCCCACCTGAATGGTGCAAGGGAAAAGACAAGAAACACTCAGTGAATGCCACTGGTGAGTAGAAGGAAGAAGAAACTTGCAAAGATCTTTTTGGAGGCATTTTAACCACGGACCAGGTGATTCAGCTCCTCAGTTACATAAGTAGATCCCAAATTGCAACCAAAGAGTCCAAATCCTCTGAATCCAACTGTGGATTCACAGGTATGACTTCATCTCCTTATAGTATTAGCATTATGAGTAATATTTACAGAAATTCTTATAATGTTAATAATTATGGTTTCAAAGAAACTGATTGGATAATTGATAGTGGTGCCTCAGACCATATGTGTGGGGATCTAGCTTTTTTCATAATGTCACTTTCCTTGATAAGCCACATTATGTAGGTATGCTTGATGGGAATCCCCAGATTTTTAAGGTTATAGGTAGTGTTAAAATAAAAGATTTAATTATATTGAAGGATGTCCTCTTTGTCCCTAGCTTTAGATTTGGTCTAGTTTATGTTAGTAAAATGTTCAATCAAATGAATGCTAGATTTTACTTTAATTCCACATGCTGTTTTTATCAGGCTTATGATTACAGTGAAGAAGTGGAGATTGGACAAGTGCACAGAGGACTTTATGTCTTTGAGAAGTTTTGTCATGAGAAAAGAAAGAAATAGTTTAATTTTCATCTTAATGACTCTATGCCCGTTTGTTTAGAATCAGAATGTAATGTTTCTCTGAGTATGTGGCATTACAGACTTGGCCATT
This sequence comes from Limonium bicolor, assembly GCA_023374045.1. NCBI lineage: Eukaryota > Viridiplantae > Streptophyta > Magnoliopsida > Caryophyllales > Plumbaginaceae > Limonium > Limonium bicolor. The sequence continues at coordinate 394,134,489 of CM041777.1, read as the reverse complement.
TTCCAAGGGAAAAGTTGTCAAAGTTAGGTTTTCTTAAGAAAAATAGTTGGCAAAAACCCTTTTTCTGTAAGTCTTGTAATAAAGCCAAAAGTCATAGGCTCCCCTTCTCTACTAGCTCAATAAAGCAGATGAAATTTTTGAATTGATTCATGTTGACTTGTGGGGTCTATATAACCTAAAGACATATGATGGTTTTGCTTATTTTCTGACAATTGTTGATGACAAGAGTCGTGTCACTTGGACACATTTATTGTGCTCAAAATCTGACTGTTTTGACCTCATAATTGGTTTTATCAACATGGTAGAGAAACAATTTAATAAGAGTGTCAAAACAATTAGGATAGACAATGCCCGTGAATTAGGAAGTTCCAAGACTAGGGTAGATTACTTTAGACTTAAGGGTATTAAGCACCAAACCACTTGCACCTATACCCCTAAGCAAAATGGTATTGCTGAGAGAAAACATAGGGATATCTTGGAAATTGCTCGTGCCTTTATATTTCATTCCTCTTTCCCTAAGAAATTTTGGGGAGAGAGTATTCTTAGTGCCACTTATTTGATAAATAGGATGCCTCTTGTTAGTATTGATAATAAAACTCCTTATGAAGTGATTTTCGGCCAAAAACCAGATTATTTAGCTCTAAAGAGTTTTGGGTGTCTCTGTGTTGCACATATTAACAAAGAACAACATGATAAGTTCTTAAGGTCCATTAAATGTATTCTCCTTGGATATGGGCAAAATAAAAAAGGATATAAGCTCTATGATTTAGACAACAGTAGGGTTATTTACAACAGAGACGTAGTCTTTCATGAAGATATTTATCCCTTTAATGACAGCCCTAGGAATTCAGTAGAAAATACTCCATTTAATGATAGGGAAGAATTGTTTACATCTCAAAGATATTTAATATATACTGTTGACACTAACCTGGAGAGAGTAAGTACAAACCAAAAACACCCAACGACCTGTGATGAGGAGTAAGAATCAAGATGACATTGACACAATAACAACAGACGAGGAATAGGACCAGAATCACCATAATGAAGGAACTGCAATAGAACCTAATCAAGGCGAGATCAACAATCTCAGAAGATCAGAAAGGATCAGAAGTACAACCAAGTATCTGGAGGATTACGAATTAGAATCACCTGTCACTTAAAAAGATAAGTTTTCCCTTGAATCTTCACATGATGTTTTCTCACAAATTCTAAGTGATAGAATTACTGTTGCTGCTTGTGTTGAATCTAATTCTGCTGAGACTACTTCTGTTTCTCCACCTCTCTTCCTTAACTGCCTCATTATAACTACTAGGTTCAGTTTCTCTATTCAAACCAGAGAATAAAGAGTGATAATTACTTATTTCTCCCAAAAGAACCCCTAGGTTTAAAAGGCTTCACTGTGAGACTATGTTCCTGGATCTCATCACACTTTATTTCCAGTTAACATACGCGCCAGGTTAACCTTCCCTGAGTACCAAACTGGATTTTCTTGTGAGGATATCTCTTTTTCTCTCTTAATCTTTGCCAGATCATTTGACAAGAACTCATTTTCCTTTTTCAATACTTTATTCCTTTCTTGGAAAGACTTAAACTCAGATTGTGACCAACTGGGTAAATCTGTGATTCTTTCTGTCAAAGGTCTTACGAATTTTATCTATGAATTATTTTCAGTTTGGAACTCAGACCTAACATTCCTAGAAAACTTCTTTTCTAATAGTTTTACTTCTAACATTTTAATCTTTGCAACAGCAGTAGTTAACAAATTAAAAAGCTCATCCTTTGACAAAGAATTAAAAGCATCTTCAATGAGTTTGGGACTTACCTTGTCTCCTTCTATGACTCCGTGCTATCCTTCGCTTGCCATCATGCATAAGTTTTCATCCGATGTCATACTAACTTTCTCATCATCTTCTATCACGGCAGTCATGCATACCTGTGCTATTTCTTCAATCTCTGAGTCTAAGTCTGAGACATCTTGTCCCCAAGCCGCTGCTGCATCTTCAGTGAATTTCTTGACTTTATCGCGAAATCTTTCCTTTGGTCTGAGAGTGCAATCTTTAACTATGTGTCCTGGTTTATTACACCAGAAACATATGATTTGCTCCTTTTTGGATTTGTACTTGTCAGACCTTGATCCTGATTCTCTTCTACCACCGAATATTTTCCTGATTCCATTTGCAATCATGGTGTTCTCCTCATCCTCGTTTGTTTCCTCATTTTCTATCTCGCTCGATACTTTATTGGCCTTCAAGGCTAAGTCTTTACTTGCACTTGGACTCACTAACTCGCCTCTCATCTTACCTTCATAAACCGTCAGTTCTGAACCTAACTCTTGAAAGGATAAATTGGATAAATCCTTTGTAGATTCCAAAAGAGTGGTGAAAATTAACCATTCTTTACACAAACTGTAACGACCCCAAACACGGCATAGTTCCGAGGTCGTTACACGCCGCGTATGTACTACATACTAGCGCAAGGCTCTAAACCAAACCAAAATACCAACAATTATATTAACATGGTAAACGTTTGCAAGATCCAGAATCCAGAACAAATACATATAAAGGAAAGGCCCGAAGGCTACTTAAGGTCAAAGCATCCAGCGCATGAAGTCAATTACAAAATCCGAACATGAGAAAAAAATGTAAAGCTAATCTCCCAATAGAAGAGAGGATCTCCACACGATCAATCTGTAATGTATATGTAAAGGGGTGAGCTCCACAAGCTCAGTAAGCAGAAGACTTCCTCAAGGAAGTCTACCCAAAACCAAAATCATAAGATGAGCAAAACAGAAGAGTTCACAGTATAGTTCGTAAAACAGAGTAAGCAAATGAGCTATACAGCCTCGAAACAGAACGAAAACCACATCAAAAGCATTAGTCAGACTTCTAGAACCAATCAATGGGTGGGACCCTAGTAACCAGCTAACACATCAGAAGGGCTCAAGCTAAACCCTATGGATCCCTGGATCCCACATCAGAAGCCGTAGAGACAGCTAATGGACCTGTCGGTCTCTATCATCATAAGGTAGACCCTAAGGAACATGAACAGATGGAATTCCTGCGCAGTATGCTACGGGACATCCCGATCTGACTATTTAAGGCTCAGAAGCTAAGTGACTAGGTCCCCAAAATGAATGCTCGTGCATACAGAGTATAAATGCATAACGATGCTAAATAGCTTGTATACAAATAGGGGAATACAACTCCGCAAACGGAATTCAACACGGAGCCGAAACGAGAAAGTTGTGTGAAAACAGAGGCCTGTCTGAATGTAACACCCCTACTGCTAATACTGTCATTACCGTCCAATCTCCTTATACAATCCAGACTCACGCAGCGGATACTTACATACATACAGTGGGTGATACAATGCCGTTAGCCACCCACGTGACTAACAAGGCTACTACTACTGCTACATACAGCATCGGTCTGATGGACCGGAATATCCGAGTACTACACACTTACGATACATACTCCAATTACCCAATCAGATACTAGAACTTCTCATTCATTACAATACTCCATTTCATACAATGCTCCATAGGTTCGATACATTACAATACTATACACCGAGTTTACTAAGATCCTTATACAAATATAATACCTCTCCCAAATTCATATCTACAACTACCCATTCCTCACAACTACTTACTTCCTAAGTACAAGGGTGTGCCATTTAGTACACCTCTACATTCTACTTCTAGCTATCCAAGTGTAGCCGCCGGTCTCTTACCTTGACCACGCCCGCTTCGGTACCTGCATACTAAAAACGTTCCCCCTAGGGGGTCACCTTTCGCTGCATATGATAACCGCATACCCCGCGTACTAGTGAGGGTACGCCGACCACTTGGTCGAATACATACGATTGATTTCATTCAAACATACATGCATACATGCTCTTATACATAATATTACAATACATTACGCAAGGAATACATACATACACTTCAATACATACTCTTCAATACATACATGGTAAATCATACAAGCCATCAGATCTATACTTACCTTTCCGAAATCCACAATACACAATACATGTACAATACATACGCAATACATACACAATCCACCATACTTGTTAGCTCATGTTGGTCCACCCGGGTTAATCGGGTGGAGATTACTCTTTTACTCGTTCCACAGTACTTACGCATACATACTCATACATACTTACGGATCCATACTTACTTACTTATTTACTCTTACTCATGTTAAGTCGTCGGGACCTCCGGCCCGGGGACTACTCCGTCCCACCACCGAGATTTACTTGACTCACCAATCCGGGATGCTACCCATTTAAGGGGTTTGGGCCGCGGACCAGTTTAAGAGTCAGGAATCGGATCCAACCTCTTGTGTCTCCTCATCCTCACGCGTGGCCGAAGCTATATCGGACTTCTACTCATTCCAATTTACTAACTTAAGTTAGGAGTTAGGTAGTTAGGAATTAGTAGAAGTCATTCATTCAGCCACATACACAAATACATTATTCATATGCACATCCATACAGAATACAATACAATACACAAATACACTACGAGATACAATTACACTTCATCATCATTCATATATTTCATGAATTATACAAACTATTGTTCAAGACAAATATCGAGAACAATGTAAACAAGCACAAGTAAGTGCAATATAGTCTGATTCATGCTTTTATCTTATTTAGGTGGTCAAATAAGCACACAAATCGGGGTAACCAGATTAGGATACAGGGCATGAAGAAATCATACCTTTCACCGTTGACCTTGGACTCACCGACTCTCTTTGGTGTTCAACTATTTGAATCCTATCACATACATACATTTGGATGGTTAATTATCCATAATTAACCATACTGATTACTTTCCTAAAGTTTCCTAGTTTATACTTACTAACCCTTTGTTACTTAAATACATTTACTTAAGTTACTTACTTACAATTATTTTCTAAGCTTGTTTATAGCCTTAATGACCATTAAACATCATTAATCATGTCTTAATTAACTTATAATATCATTACCCATAATTACCCATCCTTACTTAAGCTTTAAAAATACATTCTGGAGGAAATTTGTGTTGGTCCGGGTTGGTGTCCGGGTTTACAAACCCGGACCAACTCGCTGGAACAACATACGGGTGAAATAAATGCATGGTCCGGGTTTACATCCCTATATACAAACCCGGACCATCTGTTTGGAAATGTTACGGGTGAGTTTTTGACATCGTCCGAGTTTGTGTGCTACTTTGCAAACCCGGACAACTTGTCTTGGTATGTTACGGGTGTATTTTTGGGGTGGTCCGGGTTAGTATCTTGGTTTGTAAACCCGGACCATCCATTTGTAAAACTTTCTGTCGAATTTTAAGGCTAGTCTGGGTTTGTGTTCTGGTTTGCAAACCCGGACTAGTTACAATATTGTGATTTATATAAGTTTTTCAACTTGTTTCAAATTCCAAACTTCTACCAATCTCTTCCCTAATATTTCTACATATAATCTAGCATGTTTTAACTTTGTTTAAGCATTTTAAACTAGCCTAAACCAATGCTATAAAAATCTGTTACATAAACTCATTTCACTGTAAGTTTCTCCTCTGTTACAATTTCTACTTCTTACAGAAATGCTACAGACCTTCCTTCTCTTCTTCCCACTCACTAAATTGACTCTCAAACTATCCTCACTTAGTTTGACAACTCACGTTTTACCATTTACAACTCCACTCAACTACACTCTTCCTTCCTGTTACAAAACAAGTGAAACACCTTATTCTTTCCTTCACTACCACTCTCTTTGTTTCTTTCTTTTCTAACACACATAAGTGTATAAATTCCTAACCAAATTTTGACAGAGGTTCCCTACATTTCTAAGTGTTCTCACCACATGATTTTGCACACTCAACATATTCACAATTTGCTCAACATAGACATTATTCTCACATATATTTCTAATATCACTGCACACTTACCACTTACACTTAACAATTCATTTACTTGTTTTCTAGAGTTTCAAACTACAAATTCCATTCACATTGATATACCCATTCTTTTACTACGGTTACAGTGGCTTAGACATTGTTACAGTTTTATACCTACACGTACACAACATGAAAACTTTACAGAGACATTTCCTCACCTTGTGTTCTTTGTTTCTTTTTCCTTTCCTCCTCTTCTTCTTTACAGCTCCTCTTCCTTCCTTTGTTTTCTGATATATTCACACCAAGCTACACCATGTAGCAAGGCACACACATACACCAAGACTAGTGAGTTTCTACGTAGGTTTTTAAACCCTAGATCATGATAAACCATTTAAACTCTTAAGAGATCTTACCTTGGGCTTCTAATGAAGTTTTTGAGTAGAAAATGACAAGGCTTCAACTCCTCACAGTGGCATGCCAAAATCGGCTGACAGTGGGACAATATTGCTCGCTGAGTTTTGGATTTGCAAGGGAAAATGGAAAGAGTGAAGCTTTGGTATTTTTCTTACCTTAGAACATGGAGAAGGTTGTAGAACTTGAAATGGTGCTCTTGAAGCTCTCAACCGATAATACCCTCAAAATAAAGTCGGTTGGTTTTAGATTTTGAAGGGTGGAGAATGATCTCCTTGACGATACGAATTCAACGGTATGGTTTTTGTAGCATTTGGTGATGGTTTGAGGTTTCAAAGATGAGGAAGAAGAGGCTCTGTATGTGGGTTCTTCAAATCGCCATAGAAGAGCAGAGAGGAAGAAGAGAGTGCTGGGCAGAGAAGAAAACGTGAGGGAGAGTGTGAGGGAGGAGAGAGATTACTTTTTGCTTTTTATTTATTTTGTTTATTAGCACATAAGGAGGGAATTAAGAGAGGGGTGTGAGGGAGGGCAGTAAATCGGCCCATACAGCACACCACACACATTTACCCTTTTATTTTAAGAGTGGACACACTTATTTATTTTATTTACACTTTTACCCCACAACTTCCCGTTTTTGACAGTTTTTACTATTTTCTCGTTTTATTGATTTTATTGGCTCTAGACCTTCACTAAAGTTTATTAGTGACTATTTGGTTGACCAAAATTATTACGAGTCTATTTGACCCGCTTAAAGTCGCGTTTCCCGGTTTCCTCAAAAACGCGCTTTATGATTCGTTTGTGTTTTTAATCCATTTTAAGGATCCGTTTTCTTTAGAAATTGTTTCCTTGTATTATTTAGGCATCATTAAGCCTTAATAATTCATATAATACGCTAACCTAGGTCTCGTACCTCCTATGGTCATTTAACGCTTATTTAGTGTTTTTTCGCTTTTCAAGCGTTTCTTTATTTCTTTTGAATTTATTTTTTCTTACCAATATTAATTAGGTACCATTAGGCCCTTAAATACGTATTAGATTAATTTTAATCCCTATATTTAAGTTCGGGGTATTTCAATCTACCCCCCTTAAGAACTTTGTCCTCAAAGTTGGGGTCACCTCCCACATCGATCGGGAGAGAGCACGAACCATGCCTTATAGGTGTGGGGATACTCTTCCCTTGTGTGAGGCCTTTTGGGGATGGTACCCCGAGAACAAAACCGTGCGGGCTGCGGCCAAAAGCAGACAATATCACACATGTGGGTTAAGACTGGACTGTTACAGATGGTATCAAAACCAGGCCCAGGTCGGTGTGCCAGCGGGGACGCTGGGCTCCTAAGGGGGGTAGAGTGTGATACCCAGTGTAGGGGTCACCTCCCACATCGATCGGGAGAGAGCATGAACCATGCCTTATAGGTGTGGGGATACTCTTCCCTTGTGTGAGGCCTTTTGGGGATGGTACTCCGAGAACAAAACCGTGCGGGCTGCGGCCCAAAGCGGACAATATCACACATGTGGGTTAAGACTGGACTGTTACACTCTAAATCAATCCCTAAGTTCTAATAACTCCATTAATGGTGTACTAGTTCTTAACACCATTTCTATGTAAATTCCTAGTTAAATCTATCAAGTCTAGAAGCAAGAAATCATCCTAGGAATTTCTACAATTTTCGCCAAGCATACATGCTCCAAGGAGGTTCCTAAATTCAACAACAATACAAGGAACAACAAGATCAAGCTAAGGTATATTTTCATGTTGAAAAATCCTAAGTAATTACCTAAACAATTTTCGAAAATTTAGAACTTCTAAATCTATATCCTCTTCATTATTTTATGAAGGAAACTTGGATCTACAATCATCTCAAGGTGTATCAAAAATACCTTGTTAAATTCCTAAGGTAAACTCTTGTAAAATTTCTTCAAGTATTATTTATAAATCCTTGTTAGGAGTCTAACAATAGATCTCCTAAATATATATAAGGTGGCCGAAAATTATTCATCAAGATAGCATTTGGAGAGCTTGGAATTCAAGGAGAAAATCAAGTACAAGAATTGTCTTGATTTAAGGAGTAAGTATATGTAATTAAGGTTTATTAAGTTTAAGCTTAATTTAAGCTTTAAGATTTAGTATAAAAATTATGTTAAGGCCATGTTAATATAAAGGCCGAAAATATAAGGATTATAATGTCAAGGAAATAATTTATAACATATAAGGTAAGATTATTACCTTAAGGCATAAAATTGTGTCACAAAAATTAAATATGATACACACATATATAAACCGAATTGTTTGGGTATTAAATGTTCTATTTTTAGTTTATAATCATTCTAAGTCATTAACATAATTTTTAGAAGTGTTATATGGCTTATATACATTTATATGTATTTATTATAAAGTTTGAAACAAGTTTTAAAACCATATTATAAAATTAAATTAAAGCCGAGGACATAATATGTAATTTGGATGATTTTCGAAATATATAAGTATATTAACTTATATTATAAATTTTGGGAGTATTAAAAATAGCTACAAGTATTTATATGGCTAGTTTAATAAGTTATGTGGCTAAAATATAAATTTTGAAAAGTTTGGTGTACAAATAATAAAAACCGAGGACAAAGGGGTTTGTTTGGTATATTTATATTATAATACAAGGTAGGAAATAATATTATGAATTTTGGTGAATTTAAATAAGTGGTTAAGTGTTAAAATGACATTTTATAAAGTTTTGGGACTATTTTGTAATTATTGGAAAATATAAGGTATGGCCGAGAATTACTTATCATTTTATGGGTATGTTAAAGTATTAATTGTGAAATTAAGTCTTGGTCAAAGTGTTGACCAAAAACTTTGGGTTAAAATGATTTATGACATAAAATATTAAGTTTATAAAAGTTTTGGGGTGGATATGTAATTTATGGAAGTATATATGAAAGATAGAAAATTAATGTGGGCGGAAATGCAATTTAAGAAAAGATATGGGTTACTTTGGTTATTTAAAGAAATTAAATATTAAAACTATAGTTTATAAGCTAATATGTAACTTATATAAAGTTTTGGGGTTAAAAGTGTTAATATGGAAAACTATATGTTGAAAACGAAAGGTTATGGACTTAATTGGTAATTTAGAAAAATTGGTGGTATTAATTTGTAGTTACCGAAATAATAAGAGTATTTGGTGATTTGTAAAAGTGAGGTGGTTAATTAATATTTACAAAGGTTAATGTGGGTAATTAGTGGATTATAAAAGTTATAAGGTTATTTGACAAGTTATAGAAGATGATATAATTGTTTTACAATTTCCGAATATTAATATGAGTATTTAGTAAATTATAAAATATATGGTTATTTGGTAAGTTGTAAAAGTTAATGGGATCAATTATGATCACCGGAAATTTATATGTGGTTATTTAGTAATTTATTATGTTGTTGGGTATAATATATCAATACCGAATTAATAAGATTGGTTTTGTAATTTAATAAGGAAAGGAAGTGAAACTAGGAAATATAATGTATTATGGAATATTAGGAAATATAATATAAAGTTTATGAAATAAAGGTGGTTATAACATAAATAACTAAATGATATGATATAAATGATGAGTGGAAATAATTATGGGTATATAATTAAAGAGGTAAAGATATACCGTATAAATGATAATTCATTATCACATGAAAAACCCCAAACCTAAGTATGCTAACTAAACATCAAATTATGATGTAGTAAGGCTAGAATATGCCTTAGAAAGATTGGTAGACAATTTAAACCAAGGAAAACACTAGAAAATACCTTAAGGGCAATTAGGGCAAAAATGTGCTCTAAGCTTGGAGAGACTTGGGTGAGTACCCAAATATCATGACAAGACCTTAGTAATATTCTAATGGTCATTTTAAATCAATTAGCAAAGAAAACCAAGCTTGAAAACAAGTTAAAACACAAAATGTGCTTTAAGAAGTCTTAAAGCACATTTTTGAGATATTGTCTTAGAATTGAGTTTTGAGTGGCTAGATGTCCATCATTACTCTTTAATCAACATGTGTACTAATTAGTATCACATTAGGAAGTCTAAATCAATGGGAAACCAAAAATTTCACGAAAATGTGCACTAATTAGTTAATAGTGCCCAAATTAAGCTTAAGTCAACATAAGTCAATGAGATGGTCAACTAAGACCATAAATATCTCCAATTACAAGAGGGGGCCGGTTTTTGATGTGAGGAGTCATCACATGACTAAGCAAATAAAGGAAAAGAAGAGTAAAAGATAGAATAGTACTATTTGCTTTATAAAAGCAAAATACCTTATATTAGCCTACCTCTCTCCTCTCTTCTTCATTTCTCTTCTTCTTCCACGGTTCTCTTCTTCTTTTCCTCTGTTCCAAACCGTCCCAAGAAGCCTCCATGGTTGCCTTATCTTCGAATGTTCATAACTTACTCATTTTAGCTCCAAATCAAAAACTAAACACATATTTCTCTTAGTTAGGCCAAGACCTATCTTTCTATCTTTTCAAATCTTTCAAAGCTCCATTTTGGTGCCAAGAGGAAACTCCATTGATGGAGGAAAATCAAGTTTGAAGAGCTCATTAGCTTCTCCATTCTCTTAAGGTAAAGAAAATGTAAGAAAAACCATGTTTCCATCATTTCTTCTACATGGCCGAAAAATTTCTACTCATGGGGCCTTGTTTTTATGCCTTTTTCTAGCTTGATTTATTCACCAAGGACTAGTGGAGGTCCTATTTCATTCAATGCCAAAGTCTATCTTGAGACTTCAAAGGTAATCATCCACTTTTATGCCTTAGAACACATTTCTAACCTAGGTTTTCATTCCTTGAGGTTAGTGTATTGTTTAGTACTCATATGAGTCATTGAATATTGATTAGAACATTGGCAAGGGGAATTTAAGTGGTGACCGAGATTCATGCAAGAAGAAGGTCTAAGGAGAAAGTTAAGATAAGCTTGAGAAAACAAGGTAAAATGCTTACCTAATGGTGGTTTAAGTTTTAAGGGATGAGTTTAGGTGGATACCAATGTGGCTTAGAGCTTACATTGTGTATTGGGTTACGTAACCTAAGAAAAAGAACTTAAATAAGCTTATGGACTTGTGACTAAGGAGCCAATGGGAATGAGTTAGAAATATAAGTTTAAGAGGGATTTTAAGAGAGCATTATAACTATTATGAGATTGATGGGTGTAATTGCAGGTTGAAAGCTTTTATATGTGGGAAATTCAGTGCTTAAGTTTAAGTCATTTAAGGGCCTAAGAGCCATGTCATTTAAGAGCCTTGGTGCTATGCAATTTAAGATTATTGCAATGTAATGAGTTGTTGTGAATGAGTTGGTTTGGTGTTGAGATGTGATGTGATGAGAAAGAACTTGATGTGTGTGAGATGGTTGAATGAGGAAAACAATGTGTGTGGGCATGATAAGATACTAGAGAAGCTATGGCAAAATTTGAGTAGAAAATAAGTGTTTAGGTGATGGTGGTGAACTAATATGACCTAGGATTTACTAGGAGTCATAAAAAGGAATTTGAGTGGAAATGAGTTAACTAAGGAGTTCTTGAGGTTTAGAATGACCTAGAGATGTCTAGGAGGAATTAGAGAATTGGTGAGTGTATTAAACACGCCAAAACCAAGATATGAGGAATGTAAGACTTGTGCATAAGTTTGAAGGAGAAGGTGTATAATGCTTAAGGTGATTTAGGTATGAACTAAGAGTATAACAATGAGAGTTTCGGGAAGTTTGTGTAAGAGGTGGTGATGCTAGTGGTGGACTAGTAAGATTTAGTTAAATGGTAATGTGGGGACTTGGGAGATGAAGGTGAAAGTCGTAGGAGAATGTTGTAAGTCGTCAAGGAAAATAACTGGAAATGTATAAAGGTTTATGATCATGAGAATGGTGTGTAAGTTGCATAAAAGAAATGGAAAAGTCTAAGGAGGGTGTTGCATGGGTAAGGTAAGTGAAGAACAAGGTCAGGGTGATAAGTGGTGAAAAGAAATGTATGGGTAAGCTGAAGAGTTTAAGAGTGGTGAGTAACCAAAGGAAAGGAGAGGAATTTGTGCATGGATATGCAAGGTGACTTGAGGAAGTTTTGGTAAATGAATTGAAGATGGAAGATGATGTTTGTGAAGTGCTCAAACTGTTAAGGAGGGAACACTTGGGTTGGTTGAAGTTTGGTAAGGTTACAAGTTGGAAATGTAAGGAATCATATGACAAGTGTTAGAAGTGTTTGTAAGAATTTAGTAAATGTTTGAGAAGATCTTTGGAAGTTGTTTTGGAGTGTTTGGTGGAAGTTCTAGGGTGAGTTTAAGTGCCTAAATGGTATTAGGACACATGGGGGAACTTATGGAGAAGTTTGGAGTCAAATGGGAATTTAGAAACAAGGTTCTGGAGCCGACCGACCTTGGGACCGGACCTGCAAGGTCGGTCGAGCTCAGTTTACACTGCCGGAGAAAGTTTCTGGAACCGACCGAACTTGGGACCGGACTTGCAAGTTCGGTCGGGCTTGTAATTTGTGAAGGAATTGAGTCTCTGTAATCGACCGAACATGGGACCGAACTTGGCAAGTTCGGTCGGGCTTAAATATCCCACGGGGAAACTCTCGGGAATGGACCGACCTTGGGACCGGACTTGCAAGGTCGGTCGGGGTAGAATTTTCAAGCGGTAATATGTTCTGGAATGGACCGACCTTAGGTAAGGTCGGTCGGAAGTTCGGTCGAGCCTAAGAAAAAAAAGAAATTTTGAATTCTAAGGATGGTAATAGGTAATAAGGTGTACCTTTGGTAGGGTGGTAATGATTAGGACCCTAAGAACTTAAGGGATTAAGTTAAGTTAAGTATAAACTTAAAAGTTTAAGGTTAAGTTGTAAGATTAAGTTGTAAGACTTAAGAGGTGTTAGGTGGGAATCATTAAGGGTTAAGTAAGTTAAGTAAGTTGGATTAAGTTAAGTGATTAATAACCTAAAACTGAATGAATGTTTTAGGACTTGGGAATTTGGACTCCGGAAGAGAGTAAGCAACCGGACGACCAACGGTGAACGGTACAGTTCTCTTGTGACCTGCTTGCTAACGAGGTGTCCCTCGGCTTGTGTGCTATTTGTTTTGTGTGCTCACTAAACAAGATAAAGCATTCAACCGGAATATATTATATTTATTGTTTTGTTGTGTGATGTTTGAAAACTAGCACAACATACCGTGAAAACTTACTAACCAATGTTTAGTAAGGAATTGAGTGAGACTAAGGAACGTTCCCTAATAAGGGACGATATGAACCGAAAGAGGTTAACCAACAAATATGGTCTTGAGATTACTACTAACTGGAACTTGAGTGAGGAAACCCGGGACCGATCTCCGGTCATGCATGCTAAGGAAAAAGGGGGACGGTATCTGAATCAGATCCGCCCTCCGCTTAAGGACTTGTCTTCGGACTTGTAGCATAGGGCCGGTTGCCGGCTCAGCTGCGCTGGACTCCCGTCCAGAGTAGGTGGCATTAAGACGGTGCGGTGGGATCACCTAAATCCTAGGTTCGAATTAAGCTACAACCATTCCCCTCCAGGAACGGTTTGTATACTGAGATTAAGTTAAGATTGAGATTAAGGTAAGGTTAAGATAAGTTGCAACCATTCCTTTTTAAAGGATGGTTTGTATTGTTAAGTTTAAGATTAAGGTAAGGTTAAGATGAGTTGCAACCATTCCTCTTTAAAGGATGGTTTATATAATTAAGATTAAGATAAGTGACATCCAGTCCTTATTAAAGGATGGTTGTTTCTAAGATTAAGATAAGACTAAGATTGAGGTGAGATAAGGTTGGACTAAAATTAAGAGGGAACATTACTTAAGGAGTTAAATAATTAACTCTCTAATTAAGGGAACGCATTTAAGTCGTTCATTGTGTGTGAACTTGATTGTTCATATCTGAGTTGTTGTTTACTGCACTTACTATTATATTGTGCATCTAATCAACCTCCATGCTATCGACAATTAGTCGTCGTAGCCACGTTAGCTTGGGGGCCATGAGGGGATCGTACCAGCATTCGTGCTGACCCCCTTTGGGGGCTGTTTTTACTACACAGGTACATCAGGAAGCGGCCGTCGCGAGAGTAAGAAGGGGTACAAGTGTTACGGGTTAAGTGTGGCCTACGAGTTGTGCTTGTACACTCGTATGGCAATTGAGTTAGTAAGATGTATAGGTTTGTAAGAAGGATATGTAATTGGTTAAGGTTGTAGTACTAACGTTCGGTATATTCTGTAGTCAGTCCGTGGCAAGGTCCTGGATTGTAAAGAATTCCACTGTGACATGTTTATATATATGCTGTTAAGTTACGAGACCACATCTGGATTGAGTTGGGGTGTTACATCACATGTGAGCTTCACATAAAATAATGAACTGGTAGGTTATCTAGAACCACTGTTAAAATAACAGGGGGGAAATAAATAACATACGAAGTTATTATACGACGAGTATAAACATTAGAGTGACAGTACTATAGTATTTAATGATTAGTTATATTAATATTACCCGGTATTGCATATTTAAATAACAGCGTACGGGGAGGGACTACTGAATAGGATTTTGTCAAGCTAGCAGTTACTTGGTGAACGGTATGTTAATTGTGTGGTCTGAATGTCCTAAGGATTATCCTAAGGTCCAGACGTTATATGTTAATTGTTTAAGAGCGATATCTGTGATTTTATGTGAATGATAATGTATACTGTATTGCTCAACTTTGTTGCGTTGCATTTTTGCACGCTCGTCTTATGACTGGAAGTTATACATTTAAACTGGGACAAGACTAACTGACCTTTAGGTATTATCGAACCTAACTGATGGTCAACTATTATAGTCTTAACTCAAGGATTGGTTATTATGTCACTAACAAAAAGGGATAACTTATAAAGAGAGGAATCCAGATCGTTTCGACTTTCTGGTTGCGCATTGTGATCCCTACGAGAGACTATATTGGAGTCACTCGAAATCCATCAGCCACATTCGGGGATGGCGGAAGGCACTGCCGTTGGTGCACAGGTTCGACCGGATCGGTCAATTAACCAGGGCCATAGGGTCAGCTGGTAAACAGTTCCAAAGGAACACAAGGGGACATTCGTCCATTAATAAGTTATTAAGGTTTGTCTTAACATGACACTTGAGGTAAAATTAATTGGGAAAGGTTAAATGATTGGTTTAAAGGATAAGAGTCAAGTGACTAACTAACAAGTACAGTTTAATACGTGTATCTTGTTTGATTATTGTTATGGTTTACCAATGTGTGATTATTGGTTCTTGTTGTGTGGTTATTGTTGTGTGGTTATTGATGTTGTGTACTATTGTACACTGGTGTTTACAGGTGGATTGTTATGTGTTTACAGTTATTTCTGTTATCATTATAAACCGGTATTTTATGTAATGAATCTAATATCAAGATGGCTAAAACGACTCAAGGAATCCAATTGATTTAAGACTACATTTAGCATACCAGCATTTCGATTGCTGAGCCCTTTAGTGGGCCAAAAATTCCAGGTTATTGAAGAAGACTCAAGCCGGAGCGTGGGACACGGGGGTAGCTGAAGTGTTTTCAACAAACACCGTCGGTTTTACTTTGTATTGTATTAAGGAGGATGTTGTATTCAATTAGTTGCTCATTTTAGTTGGTTTTGGTTTGTAATAATTAGAGGTGCTCAGTATCTGTTCATCACAGCGTTAGAAGTTGTAATGTTGGAAAGAGTAAGGATGCCTTGTTACTCACAAGGGTGAGTGACGGCGTGTAACACCAAGGTTAGATATATAGTTTTATTTTCCGCTGCGATTTGCTGTTTATTATGCTACGAGTTATGACGTCATTACAGGTTTAAGATTAGGGGTGTTACAAGTGGTGTTTCATACCTATGATAACCACTATGCCAAAAATGTTTCCTCACCACTATTACATCATCTCCCAAGCATCCTTTCTTACCAACCTAAACTCCTAGTTGATGTCTAAGTTTTTTTTTTTGTTTCTTAGAACACCATGAGACATTGTTTCTTTTCTAGTAAAACACCTAGTTATTTCTAACACCTCTTAGTTCACAAGGGATTATATAAACACCTAGAACTTCTTGGACATTACCTAAATTTTGACATGGATTCTCCTAGAACATTACTAAGCTAAAACACATTGTTTTCACCATTAAACATCCAAGAATACTTAAATCCATCAAGAACATTCTTATACACAAAACTTCACCCAATTTACACTACATCACAATATAGTATAACTTAAATTGCATGGCACTTAGGCCCTTAAGATGCATAAACCTTAAACACTGAATTTCCACAATGTATTTGCCTTTGACCTGCAAATACATACAACAACACATATGTCCTTTTACTAGTCTCCTTGAGAACATTTTACTAAGTCATTTACCATTAGCTCTTTAAGTAGTTTTAACAAGCAATATAAGCTCATTTCTCCTAAGACATTAAACTACATTAGGTTAGCATATTTACCTCTTTTCCTCACAAACTTCTTTCTTGTTTCCTTGATTAAAATCGGTAATGATGTTTGACTTCTTGTCAACTTTTAAACAATATACCAATAATGAAATGAGTATACAAGCTTTATGCTTCATCCCATTTGTAACACCCCAACCGCTAATCCTATGCTTACCGTCTAATCGTCCTATTAATCCTACGAGTTCGCAGCGGAATTATTACATACTTACTACGGCGGGTGAAACAATGCCGCTAACCGCCCATACGGCTAGCTAGGCTACTAATACTTACAGTCACGGTCTGATGAACATAACGTACCGAGCTACTAATTACTTACCAAACTAACATGTGCCAAATACTTACATCCTGGATCACCGAGTATTTAAAGTATATTCAATTACAACCTTTCAAGCTTACCAAAAGAATGAGTTTCTAAAGCTACTCATCTATACCAATGCTCCTTTCCCGATATCCAAGAAGGTGTACCCCATGGTACACCGGCTAATCAAAAACTGTAGCCCTGTACTACTTAGTACACCCATCTCAAATTCATTGTTTACAACCAAAAAGAAGATAAAAGAAATGAAAGTAGATCATCACATCTTCATCAATCTCGAGTACCTGCGTGTAGTAAAAATGGTGCCCCAAGGGGCTCAGCAAAAGCTGCATATGGACTCCGCATATACCGCGTGCTAGCTAGGGCACGCCGACTATTTGACGTCCACTAAACATGCCATTCATTATTCATACATACATGCTCTTCATACATTATACATGCTATACAATTCATTACACAATCAAGGCAACATTACAAGTACACATCTTACTTACCTTCACAAGGTTAGCCAAATTATGCATCCGGGTTAATCGGAATGCTTTACTCTTTTACTCATTACTTACTTCTTCTTACTTACAATTACTTACTTCCTTTTTACTTTACTTACTCATTCTTACTTACTTATTTAAACTCAAGTCAAGTCGTCGGGACCTCCGGCCTTGGGGACTACACCGTTCCACATCCGGGATTTACTTGACTCACTAATCCGGGATGCTACCCACTTAAGGGATTTGGGCCGCGGACCAGTTTAAGAGTCAGGAATTGGAGCCAACCTCTCGTGGCTCCGCATCCTCACGCGTGGCCGAAACTATATCGGACTTCTACTCATTCCAATTTAATTACCATTTTAAGTTAGGATGGTTAGCTTGTTAGGAACAAGTTAGAAGTCCAAACACAATGAATAACGGTCACGGTACAATACAACATACATACACACATTCATATCATCCATACATTTCATGAAGTATACAAACTAATAATTAAAGAAAATATACAACATCATACAACACTACATATTCACAAGTATGCATATTAACTCCGATTCGTGCATTTATCTTATTTGGTGATCAATTAGCACACAACACACAAATCAGAGTAACCAAGATAGCATACGGGGCATGAGGAATCCATACCGTTCACCGTTGTACGTAATTCCAAACGTCTTTCGATGTCACAAATCAAGTCCTATTACATACATACAATTGAATGATTAATCTAGCTATCATTACTTAACTCATACTTACTATGTCCTTATACTTCTTACACTTACACTTTACTTACTTACTTTTCCTTTACTTAAGTTTCTATCTTCTTACTTAAAGTTTGCATGCTTACACACATATACATATACATATATGTATGGGTATACATATACATATATATATATACAATCATTATTTAAATTAAAATAATTTTTTTTTTTTTGTCAGGACCGGACTTGCGACCGACCTTGCAAGTCCGGTCCATTCCAGTAGCTCAGGTTACGAATTTTTTTCTGGCCGACCGGACTTGCATGTCCGGTCGCAAGTCCGGTCCATTCCAGTAGCTCAGGTTGCGAATTTTTTTCTGGCCGACCGGACTTGCATGTCCGGTCGCAAGTCCGGTCCATTCCAGTAGCTCAGGTTGCGAATTTTTTTCTGGCCGACCGGACTTGCAAGTCCGGTCGCAAGTCCGGTCCAGCCCAGTATTTGCATTTTAAATTCTGTTTTCAGTCCTCTCTTTTACCCATTACTTCCCCATTGTTCCTACACTTATTCCCACATGTTATAACATTAATTAAACCTCCTAATACACCTTAGCTCATTAACTAACTCCTTACACAATTCTACACTCATTTACTCACCTAATTTTCCAAGTTTCACTCACACTCAAACTAGTTTCTTCTCTAGTTACATTATGCTACAGATTTTAACACTCACTCTCCCCTTCTACATCTCCCTCTTCTAATGTCGTTTCTAGCACTCTCAATGCATTAGAATCCATTACTTAGCTCTCTCAACTTACCCCCTAACTATCCAAATCAAAATCTGTTACAACTCACATTAGTCACCTAGTTTTAATTCTCTAAGTGTTCTAATCCTAGGCAAATTTTGCCATAGTCTCCCTTATAATTTTATACTCTCACCACATGTTCTAGTTCACATTTCAACACTCATTCCACCTGTTTTCAACAAACAAAATACACAAGCTCCCATATACAACACCAATACTAAAACAACACTAAAAACACTACAAAATTTCCTACACACAAACACTAATCCTCAATCTGTTTTGTAACAGTTCTACATGTCTTTTAAAGCTTCAAAATACTTGTATTCTCTTACACATTATACTACTAATGCATTACCATTTTTCAATACCCATTTTCATTTCAAAAAATCTGTTACATACACAATTACAAGACTACACAAAGGTGAGCATTCCTTACCTTGTTTTGCTTCTAGTTTCTTTCTTCTTCTTTCTCCTTCCTTCTCTCTCTCTCTCTACCGGTTTTCCAAACCAAACCTCCAATGCTACAGCCCATCAACATACATATTTTCAATACTAAAACTAACCTTAAACATTAATCAAGTTCTAATGCACATTCTAGGGTTTAGAATTTATATTACCTTACAAGGGTTCAAATGAAGCTTGGAGTGGTTCAAGAACAAGGTTTCCAACTCCTTCAACAAGCCAAAATCGGCTAGAACACAAGAGACCAAACAAGGGTTTAGTCTAGATTTTCGTTTTGCCCACAAGAGCTAGAAAAAGATGGAGTTTTCAAAATATTTTTACCTTAGAAGAACAAGGAGAAGGAGGGCCTTCTAGTGGTGGTGTTGAAACTCCAAATGGGGTATACCCTCAAAATCGAAGATGCTTGTTTTTGGATTTTGGAAGGATGAAAATGTAGCTCTTGAGGAGAGGATTACAATGGTGGTATTTTTATAATTTTTGGAAGAGTATTGAGGGAGTTACAAAGGAGAGAAGGTGAGTTTTGTGGGGGTTCTCTCAAGCAGCCATGGAAATCGCATGGAGGTAGAAGAAAGAAGAAAAAGAGAGGGTGAGGGTGCTGGTCCACGTGAGGGAAAAGAGAGAATGGGGTAGGAGAGAGAATTGTGAGAGAGTAATAGAGTGGGGTGAGGTTTACTTTATTGTTTTTGTTTTTAGTAAATAAGGAAGTGTGGGTGAGTGTGTGTATATATGTAAAATCGGACACACACAAGACCAAGGGGGCTTTAAAGTTCTTTTTACATTCTTGGACACATAAGTTTGTGTTAATTATATTTCTACCCCACAACTTCCCGTTTTTGACAGTTTTTACTAATCTCTCGTTTTCTTGATTTTATTGGTCCTAAAGCTTCACTAATATTTATTAATGAATATTTAGTTGACTAAAATTGTTACGAGTCTATTTGACCCGCTTAAGGACACGTTTTCCCGGTTACCTCGAAAAACGCGCTTTAAGGTTCGGTGATGTTTTTAACCGTTTTAAAGGTCCGTTTTCTTCGGGATTTGTTCCCTAATATTTATTTACACTTAATTAAGCTTCTAAATTATTTATTAGCCTAATTAATCACTATTTTTAATTATGGGGTATTTCAATCTGCCCCCCTTAAGAAACTTTGCCCTCAAAGTTGCTCAAGGTTAATAGTTTTATAATTCTACTCATTATGCAACCCAATTGCCATAATGTATCTTCCTACACCTATGAGGTGTTTACTTCTTTCACACTGCAAGCATGCACATTTCAACATCGTACACAATTCACATGCACAATGCATCATTTCCATTCATGCCATACCACAATACAAAATACATCATTACCATCCACAATACGCATTACACCAATACACCATACATTGCACATCCACATCATTCATTACACATTACACGTACATACACATCCATACTAAATTCACTTGCACTACATGTGCCATACAAAATGCAATGCTTACCCCGAAGCAATGCTAAAGCGAAAGGGTTCTACCCCCCTTAAAAGGGGTACGACCCGTACCCGTATTCTAAATACTAGACTCTCTAGTCTGTGAATAACTGCGGGTATTTAGCCTTCATGGTATCTTCCAACTCCCATGTCGCTTCTTCGACATCATGGTTTGACCATAGGGCCTTCACCATTCGTATAGACTTATGGCGAGTGTCTCTGGTCTTCCTATCAAGGATTCTCACTAGGGTTTCTACATATCGCATGTTTGGCTCAATGGATATTCTCTCGGGCTCCAACACATGAGAAGGATCAGCCATATACTTCTTGAGTTGTGACACATGAAATACATCATGGACACGTCCCAAGTCCTCAGGTAGTGCTAACCTGTAGGCTACTGAGCCAACTCTTTCGGTGATAGTGTACGGCCCTACAAACTTTGGGCTTAGCTTGCCCTTCTGACCAAATCTGAAGACACCCTTCATAGGTGAGACTCGCAGGAACACTTGGTCGCCCACGGCGAACTCAAGGTCGCGTCGTCTCACATCCGCATAGGATTTCTGTCTATCTTGGGCTGCCTTCATGTTAGCTCGGATTTGTTGCACTTCGGCTTGCACTTGCTCAAGGTATTCCGGTCCTATTATGACCGCTTCACTTGACTCATCCCAACACAAGGGTGTACGGCAAGGTCTACCGTATAGAGCTTGGAAAGGCGACATCTTAATCGAGGCGTGATAACTATTATTATACGAGAACTCGATAAGATGAAGCTTATCTAACCAACTCCCCTGAAAGTCTAAGGCACATGCCCGAAGCATGTCCTCCAGTGTCTGGATGGTCCTTTCTGTCTGACCGTCGGTTTGAGGATGGAAGGCGGTACTCAGCTTCAATTCTGTACCCAACGCTTCCCTTGTAGCTCTCCAGTATCTCGAAAGAAACCTGGTGTCGCGGTCAGATACTATGGTCTTAGGGACTCCGTGGTGTCTGATGATCTCCTTATCAAAAAGCTCTGCTAGCTTAACTACCTTCCAGGTGTCCTTCATCGGTATGAATCTGGCAACCTTGGTAAGGCGATCTACTACAACCCAGATCATGTTGAGTCCTCCCCTAGCAGGTGGGAGTCCTACAACAAAATCCATGGAGATATCATGAAATTTCCACTCCGGAATTGGCATTGATTGTACCATTCCGCCCGGTCTACGGTGTTCAAATTTTACCTTCTGGCATGTCAAGCATCTCAATACAAACTCTGTCACATCTGACTTCATCCCAGACCACCAGAAGTACCTCTTCATGTCTTTGTACATCTTGGAGGCTCCCGGATGGACTGATAATGTAGAACTATGTGACTCTCGCAGGATGCGATCCCTTAGCTCAGCATTGCTTCGGGGGACGCATAGCCTGCCATTCAACCGAATCAAACCATCTTCATGTAGCTTAAAATCGTACTTTTTCTTTTCAAATGTACCATTCTCGATCTTTTGTCTGATTTCGGTTAGGTAAGGGTCGCTCGACTGAGCGTCTCGCACCTCGTCAACCAAGCTAGAAGAAGCGAGTAGCGAATGGAGCGAGTGTGCTCGACGGCTCAGGGCGTCGGCTACAATGTTTGCCTTCCCTTCCTTATACTGCAGATTGATGTCATAGTCTGAGAGAAACTCCATCCACCTTCTCTGTCTCAAGTTGAGTTCTTTCTGAGTGAATACATACTGTAAGCTCTTATGATCGGAGTAGATGGTGATGCTTACCCCATAGAGATAGTGTCGCCATATCTTCAAGGCGAAGACAATGGCTCCTAACTCTAAGTCGTGAGTCGGGTAATTCTCCTCATGTTTCTTCAGCTGGCGGGAGGCATAAGCAACAACCTTGCCATGCTGCATGAGTACGCATCCCATTCCTTTGCCTGATGCATCACAGTACACCTCAAATCCCTCTGTGCCCTCTGGAAGAGTAAGGACGGGCGCTGAGGTCAATGAGTCTTTCAGCTTCTGAAATGATAGCTCACACTCGTCTGTCCATACAAACGGTGCATCTTTCTTCATCAATGTAGTCATGGGCTTGGCGACTTTCGAGAAGTCCCTTACAAATCTCCGGTAATAACCGGCTAGACCAAGAAAGCTCCTAATGTCGGTAACAGTCTTGGGTCTAGGCCATGATCTTACAGCTTCTACTTTAGAAGGGTCAACCGAGATACCTGCGCTCGAGATGACATGTCCAAGGAATGATACCTGATCATGCCAAAACTCGGATTTGGAGAACTTCGCATAAAGCTGGTTCTCGCGCAGTGTCTCTAGCACTTTCCTCAAGTGAATTTCATGTTCCTCTGCTGATTTGGAATATACAAGGATGTCGTCGATGAAGACCACAACCGAAGTGTCCAACTGCTCACTGAATAGTCGATTCATGAGGTCCATGAATTTTGCCGGTGCGTTTGACAGACCGAATGGCATCACTGTGAATTCGTAGTGGCCATATCTGGTACGGAATGCCGTTTTCGCAATGTCTTGTTCCTTGATTGCAATTTGATGATACCCTGAACGGAGGTCGATCTTGGAGAAGACTGAGGCTCCTTTCAACTGGTCGAATAGGTCGTCGATGCGTGGTAGTGGGTATTTATTTTTGACTGTGACCGCATTCAGCTCGCGGTAGTCAATGCATAGTCGGAGACTACCGTCCTCCTTCTTCTCGAAGAGGACCGGTGCTCCCCAGGGTGATACGCTCGGGCGTATAAACCCTTTGTCTAGAAGGTCTCTCAACTGTTCTTTCAATTCAGTCATTTCAGCAGGTGCCATACGGTACGGTGCCCTGGCAATAGGACCGGTACCTGGCAATAGATCAATTTCAAATTCCACTGCCCTCGGTGGTGGCATGCCGGGTAGCTCTTTAGGGAATACATCGGGATACTCGGATACAATGGGTACTTCATCACTGAACTCTGGATCTCGCTCCAGGTCTTGTACATAACAAAGATACACCTCTTGGCCCTTTCTGAGCTCCCGGTACATAGCCATGGCAGATATGAGTGTGGTCGAAGGCTCTCTCGGTCTCTGGCGGTAGGATACGGTAACCCCAGAAGGACTCTTGAGCAGCAAACGATGCTCGGCGCAGAGGATTCTACCCTTGTGCCGCTCCAACCAATTCATCCCAATGATTACGTCGAATCCCAATCCATTGAATTCGATGAAGGAAATGGGAAACGATTCGTTTTTAATTTGGATTGTGGCTGATTGATAGTATTTGGTGCACTTTACTCGCTCCTTCGATGGGAGAGTAACCATGAAGTTCGGTAGCTCATCCGCATCTAGCTTCAACCTTCAAAAGGGATGGTGATACGAAAGTGTAAGAGGCGCCGGAGTCGAATAACACATTGGCATCAATGCCATTTACTGGGAAGGTTCCGTTAGAATGGAGCCGCTTCTGCCGGCTTGTGCTTCGGTGAGGATGCTCAGGTTACCTTCGGTACCGAGTCCACAACCTATTAGATTCACAATGGATAAGTATTGATGGTGGACACAAGTGGAATTAAATCAACACTGCTCTTTATTGAAACCAACCCATCATACAAACTGTCTCTAATACACGTTACTAAAAGATTACATGATATAGGAATTAATACTTTCTAAAGGTAAGGTTCAGGCGTCCTGGTTTCATGTGTGTGGCATTGATTATTGCCGGCGGTGCCGTATTCAACTTGATCTTGTTGATCCCGTGATACAGCATCCTAGAGTTTCCACCCATGATTAGGACATCTCCTGATCTCAATACCAGTTTCTGTGCGAGGTCCACACGCTTCTGCTCGCTATACAGGAATACGGCGTCATCACCAATGGACCAAGACACTACGGGCACTCCTTGTTCAAGAGATTCCGCTGTCTCGTCCTTGTCTTGGTGTAACCCAAGTCGTCCTTCTTTTTCATAGAAGTTGACGATACAGAGGTCCGCTTCAAGTGCGGGGATCGGTTCGGGTTCACATTGTTGTGCAAGTTCTACTGCTTGAGTGACGAGTGTCTGAAACTCTGGTGGTATTGTCGGTGGCGTCGCCCCGTCTTGTCGTCGTGTCTCCTGGTATGTCTTGGTATAAGGATTCCAGTCCTTTCCCAAGCACATCATCTTCAGCTTCATCTTCGCTCCACCGGGGAATTCGGGTGTGTAAAATCCACCTTGACCCGTTCCTAGCTCGTTGCATCGTCGAATGATTGAGATTTGCGCTTCGGGTGTCAGGTATCCCTTTAATAAGGTCATACCTGGTCGGATGACCTGACACTGATTGTTGGTGTAGTCGTGGTTGGTGATGTCGATCTCTTCTTGATTCAAGGTCACCGGTATCGGGTAACAGATACTAAAACTTCCTATGGTTACAAATTTCATCTACGGTGAGTACTAGTTTCAACTACTTCATTTCATGCTTAATATACCCTTCATTTATTTACTCATGCATTCACTCATACGGTTACTTTACTACTAGGCATGCTGTTTCAAGGATTAAAGGTTTAGGTGATTACCTTGGCCAGATTTCGAACCGGGCCCATCACGGTCAATCACATGCAGAACAGGCTGCCTCTGAGGTGCGCCTCTCTGAGGGCCCCGGGATCCTTGTCCCTGAGGTGCCTGCTGGGCCGGTGCATCGCCAGATGCCACCTCCTTGCCCTCTCTCTGCTTGTAATTCTGAAAGTTTCCCTTCGGCTTTCCGCTCTCTGGGCACTTGTTAGCTGTGTGTCCAGCTTCTGGCAGTTGTAGCATTTAATCTCCCTCCCGTAGCAGTCCTTACCAGGATGGTCCTGGTTGCACTTTCTGCACACATAGGTGCGGCCGTCGGAGAAGGTTTTGGCGGCTCCGGAGCTAGAACCTGAGGTTAGAGGGTTAGCACATGTGTGCGTGGATATACTAGATACGATACTTATATGAATACGAATTGGAAATAGAATTTACCCTTAGGAGGGTGTGATCTCAGTGGCTTAGCTGCCACCGGTGCAGAATAACCAAGCTGAAGGATCTCAGCTGGTTTGCCCTGCTCAGCATGGGCACTGCTCTCACTTGGGGACTTCTTCTGAGAAAAGAAGTTCCCTTTCTTCTTCTTCCAGCTTTTACCCTGGTTCTGCTCCTCGGTGCTGGTGTTTTTGTTGTTAGCCTTGCGCTTCAGCGCGGTTTCTTCATCCCTTAATTGGCAAGTGATCTCAACGCGAGAAGCCGCGTGATAACACTCCTGAAATTCAGGTATTAGCCGGGATTCACATTTAAGGAGGATAAGGAAAGATCCAAAGAATTCAAGGAATTTAAGGAATTGAAATGATTTGAAGGAATTGAATTGATACTAAGGGTCAACCGTTTATTTACCTGAAGGGAGGTAAACCTGGTATAGCCCATACCGTACTGTAGGCGATGGCTCAGACCGCCATAGAAGCGATCGACCAACACCTGGCCGGTGTATCCTAGATCAGGGAGAAGACGAAGGATGGAGGTAAAGGTGCGGTAGTACTCGTCGACAGACATCTTGTCGGTCATCTTCAAGGTGTCTAGCTCTAGCCTTTTCTTGGTTTTTACATGTTCCGGATAGTACTTGGAACGGAGGAGTGAGGCGAAGGAATCCCAATCGAATGTGGGGTCGCTGACGTGCTCTTGCTTGACCAGCTTCCACCAATCCATTGCAGCATCCTTTAAGTAGTAAGCAGCAACTCTGACTCGAACCCCAGCAGGAGCTTCGAGTGTTTCGAAAGCCGTCTCCATCTCGGAGATGTAGGCCTCGAGCTTAGCCGGATCACTCTCGCCCCTAAAGCAGGGAGGGCGGAGTTCCGCTACAGCTTTTACCCAGTTCGCTTCTCTGGGTGGTGGGGGAGGGATTGGCCCCGCTTGAGTTTGGTTCTGTTGGGATTGTTGTACAGCTTGAATAACTTGTGGTAGCATCTGCGCTACCGTGGCGGCGACGATCTCAGCTATCGTCTGCGCGCCGGGTCCATCATTGGTCCCTCTGCGACCTGGACCTCTTCCTGCCATCTGAATGTTTAACAGTTACATTAGGCTCCGCAAGATATGACTCAAAGGTCTTGAATTAAAGCAAGGTATCGTTCCCAAGAACGTTAAGGGTATCCGTTGTTAACAACGGTAGTTCCTAGTTAGGGTTTCTAAGTATCCGTCTTAAGACGGTTGAAATCCTAACTCGGCAATCCCCTATGCTCGGTACTAAGGACATCAGAGCGTTACTACGCTCTGATACCACTTTTTGTAACACCCCAACCGCTAATCCTATGCTTACCGTCTAATCGTCCTATTAATCCTACGAGTTCGCAGCGGAATTATTACATACTTACTACGGCGGGTGAAACAATGCCGCTAACCGCCCATACGGCTAGCTAGGCTACTAATACTTACAGTCACGGTCTGATGAACATAACGTACCGAGCTACTAATTACTTACCAAACTAACATGTGCCAAATACTTACATCCTGGATCACCGAGTATTTAAAGTATATTCAATTACAACCTTTCAAGCTTACCAAAAGAATGAGTTTCTAAAGCTACTCATCTATACCAATGCTCCTTTCCCGATATCCAAGAAGGTGTACCCCATGGTACACCGGCTAATCAAAAACTGTAGCCCTGTACTACTTAGTACACCCATCTCAAATTCATTGTTTACAACCAAAAAGAAGATAAAAGAAATGAAAGTAGATCTTCACATCTTCATTAATCTCGGGTACCTGCGTGTAGTAAAAATGGTGCCCCAAGGGGCTCAGCAAAAGCTGCATATGGACTCCGCATATACCGCGTGCTAGCTAGGGCACGCCGACTATTTGACGTCCACTAAACATGCCATTCATTATTCATACATACATGCTCTTCATACATTATACATGCTATACAATTCATTACACAATCAAGGCAACATTACAAGTACACATCTTACTTACCTTCACAAGGTTAGCCAAATTATGCATCCGGGTTAATCGGAATGCTTTACTCTTTTACTCATTACTTACTTCTTCTTACTTACAATTACTTACTTCCTTTTTACTTTACTTACTCATTCTTACTTACTTATTTAAACTCAAGTCAAGTCGTCGGGACCTCCGGCCTTGGGGACTACACCGTCCCACATCCGGGATTTACTTGACTCACTAATCCGGGATGCTACCCACTTAAGGGATTTGGGCCGCGGACCAGTTTAAGAGTCAGGAATTGGAGCCAACCTCTCGTGGCTCCGCATCCTCACGCGTGGCCGAAACTATATCGGACTTCTACTCATTCCAATTTAATTACCATTTTAAGTTAGGATGGTTAGCTTGTTAGGAACAAGTTAGAAGTCCAAACACAATGAATAACGGTCACGGTACAATACAACATACATACACACATTCATATCATCCATACATTTCATGAAGTATACAAACTAAGAATTAAAGAAAATATACAACATCATACAACACTACATATTCACAAGTATGCATATTAACTCCGATTCGTGCATTATCTTATTTGGTGATCAATTAGCACACAACACACAAATCAGAGTAACCAAGATAGCATACGGGGCATGAGGAATCCATACCGTTCACCGTTGTACGTAATTCCAAACGTCCTTCGATGTCACAAATCAAGTCCTATTACATACATACAATTGAATGATTAATCTAGCTATCATTACTTAACTCATACTTACTATGTCCTTATACTTCTTACACTTACACTTACTTACTTACTTTTCCTTTACTTAAGTTTCTATCTTCTTACTTAAAGTTTGCATGCTTACACACATATACATATACATATATGTATGGGTATACATATACATATATATATATACAATCATTATTTAAATTAAAATAATTTTTTTTTTTGTTTTTTTTTTGTCAGGACCGGACTTGCGACCGACCTTGCAAGTCCGGTCCATTCCAGTAGCTCAGGTTACGAATTTTTTCTGGCCGACCGGACTTGCATGTCCGGTCGCAAGTCCGGTCCATTCCAGTAGCTCAGGTTGCGAATTTTTTTCTGGCCGACCGGACTTGCATGTCCGGTCGCAAGTCCGGTCCATTCCAGTAGCTCAGGTTGCGAATTTTTTTCTAGCCGACCGGACTTGCATGTTCGGTCGCAAGTCCGGTCCATTCCAGTAGGTTTCATCGGGGAATTTTTTCTGGTCCGACCGGACTTGCATGTCCGGTCGCAAGTCCGGTCGATTCCAGTAGCATTCTGACGGGAAAATTTTCTGCTCGACCGGACTTGCAAGTCCGGTCGCAAGTCCGGTCCAGCCCAGTATTTGCATTTTAAATTCTGTTTCAGTCCTCTCTACCCATTACTTCCCCATTGTTCCTACACTTATTCCCACATGTTATAACATTAATTAAACCTCCTAATACACCTTAGCTCATTAACTAACTCCTTACACAATTCTACACTCATTTACTCACCTAATTTTCCAAGTTTCACTCACACTCAAACTAATTTCTTCTCTAGTTACATTATGCTACAGATTTTAACACTCACTCTCCCCTTCTACATCTCCCTCTTCTAATGTCGTTTCTAGCACTCTCAATGCATTAGAATCCATTACTTAGCTCTCTCAACTTACCCCCTAACTATCCAAATCAAAATCTGTTACAACTCACATTAGTCACCTAGTTTTAATTCTCTAAGTGTTCTAATCCTAGGCAAATTTTGCCATAGTCTCCCTTATAATTTTATACTCTCATCACATGTTCTAGTTCACATTTCAACACTCATTCCACCTGTTTTCAACAAACAAAATACACAAGCTCCCATATACAACACCAATACTAAAACAACACTAAAAACACTACAAAATTTCCTGCACACAAACACTAATCCTCAATCTGTTTTGTAACAGTTCTACATGTCTTTTAAAGCTTCAAAATACTTGTATTCTCTTACACATTATACTACTAATGCATTACCATTTTTCAATACCCATTTTCATTTCTAAAAATCTGTTACATACACAATTACAAGACTACACAAAGGTGAGCATTCCTTACCTTGTTTTGCTTCTAGTTTCTTTCTTCTTCTTTCCTCTTCTCTCTCTCTCTCTACCGGTTTTCCAAACCAAACCTCCAATGCTACAGCCCATCAACATACATATTTCAATACTAAAACTAACCTTAAACATTAATCAAGTTCTAATGCACATTCTAGGGTTAGAATTTATATTACCTTACAAGGGTTCAAATGAAGCTTGGAGTGGTTCAAGAACAAGGTTTCCAACTCCTTCAACAAGCCAAAATCGGCTAGAACACAAGAGACCAAACAAGGGTTTAGTCTAGATTTTCGTTTTGCCCACAAGAGCTAGAAAAAGATGGAGTTTTCAAAATATTTTTACCTTAGAAGAACAAGGAGAATGAGGCCTTCTAGTGGTGGTGTTGAAACTCCAAATGGGGTATACCCTCAAAATCGAAGATGCTTGTTTTTGGATTTTGGAAGGATGAAAATGTAGCTCTTGAGGAGAGGATTACAATGGTGGTATTTTTATAATTTTGGAAGAGTATTGAGGGAGTTACAAAGGAGAGAAGGTGGAGTTTTGTGGGGGTTCTCTCAAGCAGCCATGGAAATCGCATGGAGGTAGAAGAAAGAAGAAAAAGAGAGGGTGAGGGTGCTGGTCCACGTGAGGGAAAAGAGAAGGTGGGGTAGGAGAGAGAATTGTGAGAGAGTAATAGAGTGGGGTGAGGTTTACTTTATTGTTTTTGTTTTTAGTAAATAAGGAAGTGTGGGTGAGTGTGTGTATATATGTAAAATCGGACACACACAAGACCAAGGGGGCTTAAAGTTCTTTTTACTTCTTGGACACAAGTTTGTGTTAATTAATTTCTACCCCACAACTTCCCGTTTTTGACAGTTTTTACTAATCTCTCTTGATTTATTGGTCCTAAAGCTTCACTAATATTAATGAATATTAGTGACTAAAATTGTTACGAGTCATTTGACCCGCTTAAGGACACGTTTTCCCGGTTACCTCGAAAAACGCGCTTAAGGTTCGGTGATGTTTTTTAACCGTTTTAAAGGTCCGTTTTCTTCGGGATTTGTTCCCTAATATTTATTTACACTTAATAAGCTTAAATTATTATTAGCCTAATTTAATCACTATTTTTAATTACGGGGTATTCACATTGAAACCCAGATACATAATTGTTAGAACATTTAGATGTTGTTTACCTGGAAATCAGAAAGAGTTTGGATATGTAGCAAGAGAGGACTCCACCAAGCCCTGAATGATGGAATGAAGCTAGAACAAAGCAAGAGAGAAAACACCATGAAGAGGTGATTTTCGGTCAACACTAAAACATGAAGAAAATGTTGTTTTTCTTAGTTTTTCCTTACCTTGAAGCAAAGGTGATCAACAAGGCATAAAAATATGAGCTCAAGCTCCTTCAATGGTGGATCTCCATGGCACCGAAATGGTGGTCTTGAAGTTTTGAAAGGATAGAATTGAAGAGCTTGATGAGGGAAAGAGAATGGTGGTCTTAGAATTTGATTTGGCAAAGTGAGCTAGGAGATATAAGAGGTTGAAGATGATATTGTGTGTGGTACTATTGCAAACCATGAATGAGAGCAAGAAGGAAGGTAGAAGACGGTGGGAACATGCAGGAAATGAAGCATGAAGATTGGTATTTGCTTTTAGAAGATATTTGTAGTTAATAAAGTAAATAGTACTTTATTTATCATTAGTTTATTTACTTATTAAGTACTAGCAAGAGTGGTGACTCACACCATAAAAACCGGCCCCCTTTTTTTTACATAGGGGTGTTTTGGTCTTAGTTGACCAATTAAATTACTTATAATGACATATGTTATAAACTAGCTTATTTTAGTTACTATTCACTAAAACAAGGCACATAGTTGTGAAATTTTGATTTCCCATTGATTTAGACTTCCTAATGTGATACTAAGTAGTACACATATTAATTAAAGAGTAATGATGGACATTTAGCCATTCAAAACCCATTTACAAGACAATTTTTCAAAAATGTGCTTTAAGACTCCTTAAAGCACATTTTGTGTTTAAACTTGTTTTCAAGCTTGGTTTTCTTTGGTAATTGGTTTAATATGTTCATTAATATATAAATAAAGTCTTGGTAAGCTTACTAGGTCTTAACTAAACTTATTCCAAGCTTAGAGCACATTTTAGCCCGTATTGACCTTAAGGCATTTATTTGTGTTTTCTATGGTTTAAATTGTTTACTAATGTTTCTAAGACATTTTTTTTTGTCTTAATAAACCATAGTTTTAATATTTAAACAACTTATTAAGGTTTGGGGTATTTCAATTTTAATTCCAAATTCAACCCAATAAAATCCTAAAAATTCCTAACAGCCCATGGGTGTTTAAAATACCATTGTACACCCTTAAGTTTCGGTATTCACCATATGTACCCCATATATTATAAAAATGTTACAATTAAATACTTGTCTTATTATATAACCTTAAATAAATTATTTAACTAATCTAATTTGGTCAAAACCTACCCAGTGGTCAAAGTTGACCTCCTTAATATTTTCTTGACCATTACTTTCTTTATTTTGGGTTTTAACCCCTAAGTTTCCAAAATTTACTAATTAACCCCAAAACTTAATAAAATCTTATAAACCTTATTTTAAATCCTTTTAACCTCTAATTTTTGGCTTAATTATTATTTAGCCCCCAAATTTGATTTAATTATACTCTAACCCCTTATTCAATTCGGTAATATATAAATACCACCTAAAACCTATTTTAAACTAAGTATACATAAATAAAATGGCCTAAAGTACATGGCCTTATTACAAACATTTGGTCATAAAATAAATTACACATAAATGTCCCAAAAATACGTATAAGTACACGGCCTCACCATGTATTTTTCATTAATTACCAAACTTCCACATAAAGTCTTAATTTTGACATTTATGTTACTTAATTACTTAGATAAATTTACTAAGTCATTTGCTTAATTATTTTAAGGTCAAACATGACCATATTAACATGTTCACTCACGAAAATTTGATATACACAAGTTTAAACTTGTATTAATGTATCAAGTTAAGGTTTAAGTGATTTATACCTTGATTTAGCAAGGTTAAGACCTTGTTTGGTCTCGCCACCTTAAGGAGAATTTCTCCACAGCTTGATTTACTTGTCTTCATGTAGAAAACAAGACATGATTAAACTCCAAGCATGAGCTAATCATGGGAAGTAATTTAAGTCATGAAAATCATGAATTTTTACCTTAAATCTTCAAGTTTGTTGGAGTGGGATCTCGGCCCTATTTTTCCAGAGAGAAAGAGTATCAAAACACTCTTAAAAACAAGGTACAAAACTGTGGGTAACTAGCTTGGAAGATGGTTAAGATTTACCTTGTTTAAAATGCCTAAAATGATGTTTTTGGCATGGATCTAGCTACTCCTTGTAGATCTTGGTATACCAACTGAATCCACATGAAAAGGAGAAGAAAATAAGGCTAGGGAACCAAGGTTTACAACCGAAATTTACAAGGATGAAGAGATATGTGCTTAAAGCACATTTTTACCTTAAATGGTCAAGACTTGAACTTTTCTCCTTCTACCTTGTTACAGCCGAAATTTCCTCATGTTTTAACTTCCAAAACACCCTACACACAAATATAGAAATGGTTGGAGTCTAGATCAATGGAAAAAGGAAGGAAAGATGAAGAAAATGGACATTTTTATGCCTTATGAGCTTACCTAGAGCAATAGCTCTCACCAATGGAGTTTTGCTGCTTACCTATGGTCAAGGAGGAGCCAAAGAGAGCTTATGGCAGGTGCACTCTGGCTGGAATGGAGCAAATGAAGGAGGTAGGCTTATTTTGCCTTAAAACACATTTTTTTGCTTATTTTAAGTTTTTAATGTTTTGATGACTCACCAAGGACTGATTGGTGTCGATTATTGGAGGAGAATGAATCAATTAGGCAGCCGACAATGAAGGGGAAAGGTGGGTGGTGATTGATACTTAATTATTGCAATAATGGAGTATTATTGTCATTTTAAACAATTTACAAAGATGAGTCATCATCCATTGATTAGTAAGGCTTGGAATCAGCCGTATAACAAGGGGGAAGGCAGCTCACAAATCATCACAGCCACATGGTTTAGGTAGACAAGGTAGACAAGCTTTATTGTTTTTTAATGTTAAAGTATACTTTTTGTATTTTATGTAAAGTTAAAGGTGTATTATTGTAGGAATCTTATCTTGGCTCTCTAGTGCTATTATACAGCTCCTTTTCCGCCTCCCCATCTGGTCATTTCGTGGTCAATGGTCAACATTGACCAATTTAGTCAATAAAGACTTAATTTTACATTATATTATTATTATGTTAATATTTTAATGTAAAAATTGTGAAAATTGTAAATCTCTGGATTTAGAGTTATCAATGTGATATTAATGAGTATTTATATTTATTAGAGTATTTATAAGTGTTTCATTGGGTTATATAGACCCAAAACACATTCTCGAGACACTCCCGGGACTTTCGGGACCTTTTTGTGCTTTAAGCGTTTCTCCCGAGCATTTTGTGTTTTCTTGTAAATATAACTTGAGAATTCTCTTTATAATGTTAATTAATGGTGATAGGAACTCTAAGAATGATTTATCTAGAGTTTCGTGCCACTTCGGCATTCCCGGGCCTTTTCAAGGGTTCCTCTAGGCACTTTTCGTTTAATTTAAAATTTACTCCGAGCATTTGTTTTTAAATGATAATTAATGACTATAGGGTCATATTATGATCATTAGTTGACTTGTATGACTTGGTTAACTCAAGATCCGGCTTAACGCTCGTTTTTGACCTTAAGGAGTTTAGGTGCGTTTTTAACGCCTAAGTGTTTCTGTGCTTTCTTATGGTTTCTTGATCCCACAAATAAACCTTTAATTTCCATTATTTAATTATTTAATGATTAGGGGTATTTCATTTCACGTGTCAGTTATAAGGATGATCAATTTGTTCTGGGAAAGGATTGCGAACAAGTGTGGTATTTTAAGGATCCGAAAGATTGCAAATGGTTTGTTGTTCTTCCAGGAAGAAGGCTGGTTGTAGTCGAAAATGAAAATGACGATAGCGATGACAATAAAAATGTAGAGGAAACATCCTTGTTTCCTACTGGATTACTGGATTCAGTTAATGTTACCAAAAACGATTTGTTGTACGCACGATCAGACCATGATGAGGGTGTTTGGGTTGAAAATATGAAATGATTTATGTTTTCGTGTCAAGTAATGTTGTTCGTAGAATATAGACTGTAATGTCATCTTAACTGTTATTGTTATGCTTCATAGTATTTATGTTAATTCATATAATGACTTTATCTAATGAAAATGCTTTATTATTTTTTTTCAGTGGATGATCACCTTATGGATGACCCCGTTTGACAGTTTCTCCTGACTGGAGAAGCTGAGCCATAGCAGAAGAGACCAAGTAAGCGGGTCACAAGAGGAGGAAAGAAAAAGAACGACCAGTTAGCTGCACGCGAGACTGAGGCTGGCCCTTCACAGCAAACCGAAGAGCCGTCATTTGTCCCACCAGAGGCCAAGAAGCAAAAGAAGAGAGGTCCGACACGTGAGCTGAAGGCTAACAAGGGCCCTCCTACAAAACCGGTGCAATTCAATGAGTACAACCAACCTCATGGCAATTGGAAGAATGACTTCACCGCTTACGGTAGTGTGAGCCTCGATTTTCAAACCCTATCCTATGTTGATTTGAGTTGATGAGGATCTGGTCGGGTTTTAGGTCCACTTATAACCTAAGTTTAATAACTAAGTCATATAACATTAATTATTAAAACCTAAGCTAGCTCACTGGAACCTATTATGAATCGCCACCTAATTTTTACCTATATCAAATTAGGAAAGGAGAGTTCGGGTTCGGGGGCTTGATATTCGACTTTAAATGGGTTCAATTACTTTCATTACCCCTAGAAGTCGTTTTTCCTCTACTTAGTTTAATTACGGCTTATTACGAGTCGTTTTTAACCTAAGTGCGTGCTTCTGATTTTTTTGTATTTTATATATTTTTTGATAGAAAAATAAAGTGGAAACTGAAAGTACCTAAACTAGGGTTTCGAAGGTAGAATTAGGTCAAATTTTGTTTACATCCGTAGCCACGGACACCATTTCCAAGACCATGGACCTCAATTAACCTAATTATACAGAAAAGTCAAATTTTAGAAAAAACGAAAATTTGAAAAGTCCGGGGCCACGGAAAAGCTGTCCGTGGGCCCAGACATTATTTAGAAAAACCTAAATTTTTAAATCCTGCCGCCGTCTGTGGGTATCCGTGGCCACAGACAACCCGTCCGTGGACCCGGACCATAGGTCCGAGGTCACAGACCACCCACAGACAGGGGTTTTCTGATGGTTCTCGACGGTGTTTTTGACTCAAATTTTATGGGTACGTAGCCTGGAAGATTATAAGCACGTTAGTAATTGAAAGAACTCAATTTGAAATCAAAATTAATACGAAACTTAGCAAACAAGTAACAAGGCAGTAGCTAAAATAATTAGTGATACAGAAGCCAAAAAGAGTTGGTTTGAACCCAAATTTTGAGGCAAGACTGATAAGGTCATAGGGAGTTAGGAAAGTGTAATTTCTACCTGTTTTACCTTCGAGTTTACAATGATTCTTCACACCGGGAATCGTCGAGTGCTCCGTTGATGGCAGACCCGAAAGGTTTTCGAACCAAGCTTCTGCTTGTTGGTTGTTCTTGCTATTCTTCATGTTTTGGTGATGTTTATGTGGGGTTTTTATGATTGTAGATGCTTTGGGGATTGGAAAACGAACTTAGATGGTGATTTCGGGTGGATTTCGGTATGATTCGGGTGGTCGGGTGTTGAAAAACGTGAGAGACAGAGAAGGGAGGCTGTGCTTTCTGACTTCCTAGGGTTCTTGAGCTTGTGAGATTCTGCTTTTTTCAAAAGATTTATCCCTTTATATAGAGTTTCTTAAAGATAAAGAAAATCTAGTAAAAGTAAGATTTTTTGGCATTTTAATTAAGTGACTTCCCAAAGGAATTTTGCTGTGAAAATTTAACCATGTGTCAAGGATAGAAATTATGATTTTTCTGAAGTAGAATCGAATTTTTTAAATGTTGGAATATTTTTAAATTCAATTTCTCGTCAGATTCAATCGAAAATTGCTAGAAAATTATTGAAAATTCGAAAAATGAAAATTCCAACGCCATTAAGCTTAAAATGTCATCCTCTATCATGGGTTAAATTTTCAAAATATTTAAAGCTGATTTGAGCATCTTTTGGAGGAGAGAGAAAGCCTATAGGAGGTCTTAGGAGTCTTAAAAATTACAAAAACGCCCCTGACGATGACAAAACTGCTCCCCATGTCCCGGAATGCGCTGATCGAGCCAGAATCCCTCATGACTTGATTGAAGTGCCTCTCACAATACCACAACCTTATAGACCCTAACCAGGGGGTTAAAATTTTGGGTATAACAGGTAGCCATTTGGTGAAGACATATTGTAACATAAACCACAACTGGAAGCAAGTGCCTCAAGCATTGAAGGATACCATGTTTGAGCGTCTTCAGGTAAATCTCTACATTATTAGTATGTTCTTTTGTAAAATAATAGAATATTTATGTTTACTTTACTAACTGAATGATCGTGTATGTAGGCTTGTTTCTCCGTGGATCCCGCACTTAAAAAGGATGTGCTATCATCGATGTCGAAACAGTTTCGGGACCATAAGAATAAGTTGGCTGACAAGTACATCTACAAGACGCATGATCCAGAAGATCCAATGCTTCATATCATGATCTCGGCGGTGAGAGGCCACCATGGGAGGTTTACGAGGGCATCACCGAAGAGCAATGGGTACAATTTGTTGAGTCACGTCACACACCGGAGTTCCAGGTGCACTTTACTGTCATACATACATATATTACTCAATTTTTTATGTCTCATGTGTTTAATTTCACTAAACATGATCATATTAATTTATGCACGCTTTCCGTGCGAAACAACAAGCAACTGCTAAGAAGAATCTGTACCCTCACCACTTAGGTGGAAAAAGTATTGCTCAAAGGGTACCAGAATGGGAGCAAAAGGGATATCTGCCCACGGATGGCTCATTAGATATCAGTGGCAGAAGAATAAAAGTCTTGGAGTTAAGCCACATTCCGAAGAACTCTACTGCTAAAAATCCTCAATACGGTGAAGCCATGAGAGCAGTTATTGCTCAAATGGTAAGTGATATCATTTCATTTTTAGTCGAACTGTTCATTTCATTTGTATATGAACTTATAATAAACTAATAACTGTATTTGTGTGTTGTATTAGGGTGAATTAAGCTCTCAGATCACCCCAGGGCACCTAGACCTCATAGAGGAATGATGATCCTCTTATATGCGCTCTTGGTAAGAAGGATCATCCAAGTCGTGTCATTGGGCTTGGTGGGCACGTTGGTATCCACCAGGCATTTGGCGTACCCGGGTCCAGAAGTGAAATACCCCTAAATTAATTTATAACTGAATTATTATATGGTTATGAAAATTAATTTAGGGGATTTCTTTTATTAAACCCTAAATAATATAATTAAAAATAAATTATTATATGGTATAATGAATTTAATAATAAGATTTATAAGTCAATAAATCTTGGGAAAATTTTGAGGCACTCCAATTATATTATAAAGATTTTAGAAATATTTGGAACATTGATTTGGATCATAATAGTCAAAATAAAATCATAGAAGCCTTACAACTTCTAAAGCCTTGCTAGGGTTGACTTTTTTTAGAATGGTCAAACCAGGCCATGAAACCTATATCAATAAAAAAGTTATAGAAAACCAAGAAGATTGATAAAAAGAACGTTAAAAATGGATCATCCTAGCCAAAGTTATGATAAATTGAAGTTTAGAGCCAAATTTTAGAAGTTGTTGACGTGTCAGTCAGCCAGATGATACCACTGAAACGTATGAGTTTTCCATCGGTTTTGGAATTCCATGGATCGATCTTCAGACGCCTATATCTCAGTCTCTACTCCACCATTTGGTATGTCGTCAGTTGCATTCGATTCTCCTATCATTCTTCTTTCCAACCATTACTCACACTTAACCTAACTCTTCCCACATCCGTCACAAATTCAATCGAAAGTTGCCTCCCCGAGTTCTTGAAACCCAGAAATCTGGAAATTTCAGTTGAACAGGTAAACTTCATCCTATCATATCTTTTTCATCCGTGGATGTAAATTCACGTTCTATAGCTTGTTTTAAGGATCTTTGATTCCTCTACAATTCTTATGAAGCAACCTCAAGCCAGTTCTCGATCATTTGGGAGATAGAAGCGTCTAAAGTTCCCTATTCGATCACGGTAGTATTGTTGCCCAGATTTTCCAGAAAATGACTAGGTAAACACAGATCTTGTGAGATCTGTAACTTTCTCCCTAGTTAATCAAATTCAATGATTCTTCCACTAGTGTTTAGAGTTACATGTCTAGTTTGGAATGTGATAGATTTCGTGGATCAAATCCCTCTCAGTTGGCACGAGTTGATCCGTGAAGTTGTCTACCTGAGCAGCACATAAAATACCAACTTTCCAGAAAAACAAATTTGATTTTCATTGCCGGCGCATTTCTGGTATGTTTCCGTTCAAATTCCACCGATAATGCTATTAACTTTTTCATTCCCGTTCCTACCCCTCTATCAATTTAACAAATAACGCACCGTGCTGAGAGAATTTGGAGAAAATCGAATTAAACATACAACAACCCTAACTCGTATGAACCCAAAATTGTTTTTCCAGAGCACTGTGTTATAATTCATGAAATTGGTACCATTGAAACCGGTTTTTAATTTCGAATCCAACGAAAAAAAAATTAACGAATTTGGTTCTGTAGATTGAGAGAAATTGTCGAATTCCCACTCGGCATTCGGTTTGGGTTTGCTGATGAACTCGATAAATCGGGAGCGTCCAATCGTAGTTAGGAGAAACGGACGGCTGAGATTATAACGTAGGGAATTAGTAATATATTATGTAATATAAATTCCAGAATAAAACTCTAACTCTTTGAATTTATTTAATGGTCTTCCCTAATGTATTTTGACACGAAATGTTAACCATAGATTCCTTGTAAAATCTAGTTTATTTTCATGTAAATTAATATGGGTTTTGAGTTTTTAAACGTAAGTTATAATTTTTGTAATTTCTGAGTATTATGGAATTATTTAGAGAATTTAAAAAGATATTTTTATGAAATAAAAATTTTATAATATGTCTAAAGTATTATGGTTGCTATATATTAAATTTGGGAATTTTTAGACAAGAGAAAATAGGCTTAAAAATTGTATTTCTGAAATTTTTCATAAGTTACCTCATAATATAAGGTTTTTAATGTAACAAAAATTAAAGTATAGTTGATTAATAAACTTTATAGGTTGGGAATAATATAATAAGACTAAATTAACATTTAATACAGAATGTTAATAAATATTTTTAGGTATAAACTTTTAAGTGAAGTAAAATATATATATATATATATAGAAGAATTAAAATAGTAACTTAGGTTAAATCAAGGAATTAAATTAATATACATTTATATTAATTATGTAATATGGAAGATAATATACTTAAGTGGAACTAAGGAAAATACTTTATTTTATAAACCATATATTAGATGTGGATATGTGTAAAAGTTAATGGAGGTAATTAAATATAATAAAACTACATAAAGAATGTTTTAAATAAATTTAATATTTATAGATAACAAAAAATAATAAATAAAAGAAATAAAATACCTTATAGAAAATAGAATATGAAGGAATTAATAAGTTAAACTAAACCTTTACATAATACTAATAAAAGAATATTATATGAGGTGGTATTTAATTATGGTTATGAAATTTAGCTTAAAGAGTTACCTTTGAATTTCTAAGGTGATATAAACCATATTAAAATACATATATAATATTATTTGTCACTGACTATAATGTAAATCGATAATTGGATTAGGTAATTAATAAGTTAAGACTTAGGAATATTTGTAATTTGATTACATAAGTTGTGACACAGATAAATCTTATTATATAATGAAATACTTTTACATCTAAATGTGAAGTGTATTAATAAGTCTAGATTTAATCATTTCATAACATTTATAGTATTGAATAGTAACTTAATGTTTTACGTCACAATCATTAAAAGGTTATGGTATAAAACTATATTAAACTATGATTAGGTAATTAATCTAAAATAATCATCTTTAAGTTTCTTAGAATTAGATAAGCCATATAAAATGCATTTATAACATTAATTACCAATATTCAGAATGTGATTTTATAAATAAGGGTTGTAATTAATAGCTAGAACTTATAAAAAGGTTTGTAAATATAAATTAGATACTTAAAACTTTTGAACCTTTATTTAGATGAAACTAAGTTACATAGGAGGTTATATTAATCTACTTTACGACACTGAAAATATGAATATGTAATTTGAATATAAGGTATGAGGATTTTTTTGAATAGATGATCCTATTAAATAATCGACAATTTGACTCATGAATGAGAATTTAATTCTTAGATAAATTTTACTTATATTGAGATATAATGTTTATCCTAAAATACAATAAAGGAAATTAATTTATTAAGTTTGAAACCTTAGGTTTTGTAAACAATCTAAATTGTATTTAAGACATAAGTTTATTGAAATTTAGTATAAAAGGATTATACATGGTCTATAGCGGGAATGTGTGTAAAAATAAAACAGTTAGGAAATTAAATGTAAGTAAGGATACGTAAAAGGTTATCTTAAAACACTTTATTATATAGTTAATGATAAAGCAAATAATATACTTTCTGAATACTAAATGTAAGAGTCCGATAAGTCTAAGTTAATTATAATATAGTTATTTCAAGATGAAAAGTAATTTAACATCTTATGACAAGATTAGTAGACAGTTGTAATAAAAATTTATTCTGAACTAAAGATAAGATAATTGAGTTTAGTAGCTCAGTTAAGTTATAATAAAATGCATCTACAATACTATGATTCCAAAATACAGGATGTAGATTTTAATTAAGTTAAGGGGAAAACGTAATCATGATGAATTATCTAGTAGTTATTGATAAAATACATAATCATTATATTGTGAAATAATAGTATAGTATTCTAAGATAAACCCATCATAGGTCATGATACGATGTTTATCGTGAAGTAAGAGTAAGGTTTTAAGCTTAAGAATTATTATGAGATTTTAAGATTAACTGAATAATATAGAATGCATTTACGTTATTAGGGTCTCAAAAGTCTTGGATGGGAGAAATGTGGTTAAGTATTAGTAAGGTGGATAAGAGTGGAACAATTAACAAGTGTTAACAAAATACATTCCTTGATCTTACAACCTTGAGCTATACAACATTCTAAGATAAGTCAAAGGTTATACATAACATTTAAGTGAAGGCTTAAAAGACAATTGAGACTTAGAAATAAGAGTGAGGAATTTATTTAAGTTTAACTTAGGCTACAAGTTATTGATGATAGACTACCTTTGATATTCCTCAAACTATTATGGAATATTTGCACAAGTCGACTAAAAGTGGTATAGCATTAACCAGGTATGATTTCTCATACTCAAATACTTTTGCTAACGGATTTTATGGAATGTTTTGGAAAACGCTAACTGAGCTGAAATGAATTTCCAAAGGGAAACTGTTTGTGTGACTAACTCAGCTTGATGTGACTAACTGAGCCTCGAATGTATAACTTACATGAGTATTGGTTCCTCCTATCTGGTTGTTTCATTAGATATTAACTGTCGAGGGTTTACGCCTCTGCACTCTGTAGGACTTGTAGACACCAAAAGTTCTGACCCCATAAAACAAGTTCCGAAATAATAAGTACAATAAGAGGGGTCGTCGCCTTTCTTTTTTCAAAACGTATTAGCGTGCGTGCCGAAACGAAACCATTATTTTATAATCCTTTTCAAAGCATTTCATAAAAACATGATTTTCCAAAAATGAATTTTCAAACGAGAATCCAGTCTCAGACCCGCCCCTTTTTGTTTATTACTTATTTCACTATCATATTTTATTGTAGTATATTTTGGTTTACTTACTTTCATCTAGTCATTTTTATATTATTGTATGTAACACCCCTACCTCTAATACCGTCATTACCGTCCAATCTCCTCATACTTCCATACTCACGCAGCGGATACATACTTACACAACGGTGGGTGATACAATGTCGTTAGCCACCCACGTGATTAACAAGGCTTACTACTACTTGCAGCATCGGTCTGATGGACCGGAACACCCGAGTACTACACAATTACCATACATGCTCCAATTACCAACCAAGTACTACAATACTCCATTCAATACAATACTCCATAATACAATACATTACAATACACCGAGTTTACAAAGATCTCAAATCCAAATACAATAATTCTTTCAAGTTTATACATTCCCATTACGAGTCTAGCATCTACCTATTCTCACAACTACATGCTTTCCAAATACATATGGTGTACCCCTTGGTACACTTCTACCTCAAAGGCTACAAGCCCTATACCATTCTCTACTATCTACATTTCATTCCTAGCTATCTAGGCATAGCCGCCGGTCTCTTACTGTGACCATAACCGCTTCGGGTACCTGTACAACAAAAACAATACCCTGAGGGGCTCATCTTACGCTGCATATGACTTCCGCATACCCCGTGTACTAGCGAGGGTACGCCGACCACTTGGTCGAATACTACAATACTCCACAAAATATACATGCACACATTTCAATACATACAAGGAAGACAATACAAGTCAACCAATCATACTTACTGTAACACCCCATCTTCAAATACAATGATCGTCGCCCTAAGTCTATCTCGTACATTAACAACGCAGCGGAAAATTCTACTAAATTGGTGTTACCGCCGTTAGTCACCCACGGGACTAACTAGGCCTATTCTCCTAACAAGTCATGGTCTGACTAACTGGATAATTACTCGAGCATCTGATAAGTGTCTAAATGAGCATGTTTTATGGGTGTATTTCATATATTATATCAGAACTTTTCTGCTCATTTCTCACTTATCGTATGTTTTTCCTCTAGTTTATGTTTTATTGGTAATCTCACAAATTTTTTGGTTAAAATATGAGGAAAAACCAAGCTAAGAGCAAAGTACACGAAGAGACAAACGCATAGGCGCAGACGGCTCAAAAAACGGAGTCCAAACGAAGAATTTAGAGCCAGTCAAAGTTCGCAAGTCTCGCGTCCATGTTGTGTCCGCCCAATTAAGGGAGGACGTGGCTAATTGTGTCCGCCCAACTAAGGGAGGACATGGCTAATTGTGTCCGCCCAACTAAGGGAGGACGTGGCTTGTGTCCGCTCAACTTTACCTGGACGTGGCTTGTGTCCGCCCAACTTTACCCGGAAAAGAGTAAATGTGTCCGCCTAGAAATGGGTGGACACAAACGTGGACATGAGCTGTCCGCCTAGAAATGGGTGGACACAAACGTGGACATGAGCTGT
Source organism: Limonium bicolor (assembly GCA_023374045.1). Lineage (NCBI taxonomy): Eukaryota > Viridiplantae > Streptophyta > Magnoliopsida > Caryophyllales > Plumbaginaceae > Limonium > Limonium bicolor. The sequence continues at coordinate 394,089,997 of CM041777.1, read as the reverse complement.
CCGCCTAGAAATGGCTGGACACAAATGTGGACAAGGGGCGGACGTGAGTAATGTGTCCGCCTATATATGTGTGGACACAGGGCGAACGTGTGTAAATACAACGCAGATCCAGAAATTAACCCGACAGTTTTCTTCTTCGCCGACTGTCTTCCCCAAGTTGCTTCTTCCTTTGCGGCGCCTACAGACATGTCGAACTGCTTCATCAACAACATCAGGCGCCTACCTTAATTCCCTCATGCGTCTGTCTCCAATCAATCTCAGTTCTGTCTCCTCTCCACTCTCCAGCTCTATCATCAACCTCATCCTCTGCCTCTATATAAACCCAGTCCTTCTACCATAAATAAACTGCACCATGGCGTGAGGCTGAAAGAAAATCACACAACTGCACCACACTCCATTCCTCCTCTCATGCATTTCCTCCCGTAACACCACAACACTCCATCTTTTATTTATTTCACCACTTCACCACACTCACTCACGTACTCAAACAGAAGCAGTATTTATACAAAGAGAGAAAAGAGGCAGCAGAAGTGAGAGCGAGTGCATACCCGTTCTTCGCAAGCAGTTTCTGAATAATGACTATTTCTATCTTTACTCTGTTTTTATTTCTGTCGATGTCTGAGTAATTTTATATTTGTGCTTAGGATGGGTGTTTAGCCCCAAAATAATTTAGACGTATTTATAATAATGAGTTTGCTTATAAATATTTGTTTTATCTCTCTAAATTATTAAATGTCTAATAACTGATCATTTTTATGCATTTACGGTTTCTCTAATTTCAATGATTTTGTAAATTAGAGAATAGACCACAAGGAGAGATAACGTTAGATATTATCTCCTTGATTAGCAGATAAAATCCATCGCTGTTATAAAAAGAATTCTCGCTTAAAGCTAATTAATGATTTTAGACTTTTTCTGATTGTAAAAAGTCTATTGAATTAATTAAGAGTTGTCCTTATCTATGATTTAGGAAGGCCACAAGATAAATTCTTAACAGACAAATAAGAGCAAACTAGGATTATAATTAATATCTGAATTATATTTGGGCGATTTCACCTTCCTTAGCACATTTTCCATCCACTTAATACACAACTGTTTTATTTATGCTTTTAATTGTTTTTAACTGTTCAACCCAAAAATACTAAGATTGCCACTGGCTAAACCCCCTTTTAATTACTGTTTATTAAATACCGGAACTAAGAAAATTGAACAATTTCCCTGTGGATACGACACTTGTTGTACTACTCCGATTAGGTGCACTTGCCTATTAGTTTGCTATAAATCTATATAAATTAATGTGTAGTTTTATCTCAACAAGTTTTTGGCGCCGTTGCCGGGGAAATTGATTCCATCAATTTCCCTAGTTTCCGGTAGTTCACTTGCTATACTGTAATATTTTGTTGTTAATCTAATTTCGGACATCTGACTTCGGACATTTGACTTCTGACTTCTGACTTCTGACTTTGGACATCTGACTTCTGACTTCTTAATATTATTGTCATTTATTTTTCAGTCATTTAAATTCCATTGTCCTTAACATTTAAATTCCATTGTCCTTAACATTTAAATTCCATTGTCCTTAACATTTAAAATTTCCAGTATACTAACTCAAAACATTTAAATTTCTGTCATTAAAATTTCCAGTATACTAACTACTAACTTATAATTTCTGTCTCTAACTACTAACATTTAAATTCCCTTGTCATTTGAATTCCCTTGTCACTTATTTTCTGTCATTTTACTCTTATTAAAAAAATATAAAAAAAATATATCAGTGTTGTTTAATTAACGTTTATCAGCCTAACCAATATCTCTGCTTTTATTTATCTACTTACTAATTAATTTCGCAGTTTCTGACGAACCACAAAGTATCTTTTGTGCATGCCAAACACTCGAACCCGAGTGTAACACCCCTACCATTAATACAATGCTTACCGTCCAATCTCCTTACACATCAGATACACGCAGCGGATACATACTTACATACAATGGGTGATACAATGCCGTTAGTCACCCACGTGACTAACAAGGCTACTGCTACTACATACAACATCGGTCTGATGGACCGGAATCCCGAGTACTACACATCTATAATACATACTCCATTCATCAATCAAATACAATAATGCTCCATTCAATACTTACTCCTCCATAATCCATCCATTACAATATACTTAACCGAGTCTACTAGGATCCTTATACAGTTATAATATCTCTTCCAAGTTCATACATACTCACTAAGAGTCTACATCTACCCATTCCTCACAACTACTTACTTTCTAAGTGTAACACCCCAACTCAATCCAAATGTGGTCTCGCAACTTAACAGCATATATATATACATGTCACAGCGGAATTCTTTACACTCCAGGACCTTGCCACGGTCTGACTACAGAATATACCGAACATTAGTACATAACAACCTTAACCAAATACATAATCTTCTTACAATCCTCTCACATCCTATACATCTTACTAACTCAATTGACATACGAGTGTACATGCACAACTCGTAGGCCACACTTAGTCCTTAACACTTGTACTCCTTTTACTCTCGCGACAGCCGCCTCCTGATGTTCACCTGTGTAGTAAAAAAAAGCCCCCGAGGGGGTCAGCACGAATGCTGGTACGATCCTCTCATGGCCCCCAAGCTAACGTGGCTACGACGACTAATTGTCGATAGCATGGAGGTTGATTAGATGCACAACATAATAGAAAGTGCAGTAAACAACAACTCATATATGAACAATCAAAGTTCACACACAATGAATGACTTAAATGCGCTCCCTTAATTAGAGAGTTAACTATTCAACTCCTCAAGTAATGTTCCCTCTTAATCTTAATAGTACAAACCATCCTTTACGAAGGAATGGTTGCAACTTATCTTAATCTTAACTTAATCTTAATCTTAACAATACAAATCATCCTTTAAAAAAGGAATGATTGTAACTTATCTTAATCTTAACTTAATCTTAGTCTTAACAATACAAATCATCCTTTAAAAAGGAATGATTGTAACTTATCTTAATCTTAACTTATTCTCAGAATACAAACCGTTCTTGGAGGGGAATGGTTGTAACCTAAGTCCAAACTTGGGATTTAGGTGATCCCACCGCACCATCTTAATGCCACCTACCCTGGACGGGAATCCAGCGTAGCTGAGCCGGCAACCGGCCCTAGGCTACAAGTCCGAAGACAAGTCCTTAAGCGGAGGGCGGATCTGATTCAGATACCGTCCCCCTTTTTCCTTAGCATGCATGACCGGAGATCGGTCCCGGGTTTCCTCACTCAAGTTCCAGTTAGTAATAGTCTCAAGACCATGTTTGTTGGTTAACCTCTTTCGGTTAATATCCGACCCATATTAGGGTGTGTTCCTTAGCCTCACTCAATTCCTTACTAAACGTTAGTTAGTAAGTTCTCACGGTATGTTGTGTTAGTTTTCAAACATCACACAACAATACAATAATCATAATATTCCAGTTGCATGCTTTATCTTGTTTAGTGAGCACACAAAAACAGATAGCACACAAGCCGAGGGACACCTCGTTAGCAAGCAGGTCACAAGAAGAACTGTACCGTTCACCATTGGCCGTTCAGTTGCTTAATCTCTTCCGGAGTCCAATTTCCAAGTCCTAAAACATTCATTCAGTTTTAGGTTGTTAATCACTTAACTCAATTCAACTTACTTATCTTACTTAACTTACTTAACCCTTAATGACTCCAACCTAACACCTCTTAAGTCTTACAACTTAATCTTACAAACTTAATCTTAAAATTTTAAGTTTATTCTTAACTTAATCCCTTAGGTCTTTATACCTCTAATCATCATTGCCCCCTTAATGGGGTACCATTAATACCACTAAACTCTCTTAGGGTTTCTTTCTTTTTTTTTTATGGTCCGACCGACCCACCGACCGACCCACCCCCTGGGTAGGTCGGCTGCAGAGAACATCCAACTTCACAGTTTCAGCCCGACCGACCCAGACTGGGGTCGGTCCCCTGGGTAGGTCGGCTGCAGAAACTTCCCATACATTGTCAAACTTTCTCCAAATTTTTCCTCAAGCCTCCTAATGTGTTCTAACATCATTTGGCACATCAAACACACCTTATAACCTCCACCAAACCCATTAAAACAACTTCCAAAGATCTTCTCAAACATTTGCTCAATTCTTACAAACACTCCTAACACTTATCATATAATTCCTTACATTACCAACTTGTATCTTTACGAAAACTTCAACCAACCCAAGTGTTCCCTCCTTAACAGTTTGGGCACTTCATAAACATTATTTTCCATCTTCAGTTCCTTTACCAAAACTTCCTCAAGTCATCTTACATAACCATGCACAAATTCCTCTCTTTTCCATTTGTTACTCATCATTCCTAAACTCTTGGGCATACCTAAACATTTCTTGTCATCCTCTTAGCACCTTAACCTTGTTCTTCTTTACCTTAACTATACTACACCCTCCTTGGACATTCCACCTCCTTTACTCACTTACTCACCATTCTCACGATCATACGCTTTTACATTCCTAGTCATTTTCCTTGATGACTTACAACATCCTCCTACCTTTTTCACTTCCATCACCCAAGTCCACACATTACCATTCAACTAAACCTTACTAGTCCACCACTAACATCATCACACTACACAAGGTTCTCAAAACTCTCATTGTCTTACTCTCTAGTTCATACCTAAATCTTCTTAAGGCATTATACACCTTTCCTTAAAACTTATGCACAAGTCTTACATTCCTCATATCATGATTTTGGTGTTTATACACTCGCCAATCCTCTAATTCCTCCTAGACATCTCTAGGTCACTCTAAACCTCAAGAACTCCTTTGTTAACTCATTTCCACCCAATTTTCTTTTCATGCTCCCTAGTAAACCCTAGGGCATATTAACTCAACTACCACTTAAACACTTTGTTTTCTACTCAAATTTCGCCATAGCTCCTCTAGTATCTTATCATGCCCAAACACATTATTTTTCCTCATTCAACCATCTCATACATCAAGTTCTCATCATATCTCATCACCCAAACCAACTCATTCACAACAAACTCATTATATTGCAATAATCTTAATTGCATAGCACTAAGGCTCTTAAATGACATGGTCTTAGGCCCTTAAATGACTTAAACTTAAACACTGAATTTCCCACATATAAAAGCTTTCAACCTGCAAATACACCCATCAATCTCATAGTAATTAAATGCTCTTAAAATCCTTCTTAAACTTATATTACTAACTCATTCCCATTGGCTCCTTAGTCACAAGTTCACAAGCTTATTTTAAGTTCTTTTTTTAGGTTATATAACCCAATACACATGTAAGCTCTAAGCCACATTGGTATCCACTTAAACTCATCCCTTAAAACTTAAACACCATTAGGTAAGCATTTTACTTGTTTTCTCAAGCTTATCTTAACTTCCTCCTTAACCTTCTTCTTGCATGAATCTCGGCCACCACTTAATTCCCTTGCCAATGTTAACCAATATTCAATTACTCATATGAGTACTAAACAATACACTAACCTCAAGGAATAAAAACCTAGGTTAGGAATGTGTTCTAAGGCATAAAAGTGGACGATTACCTTTGAAGTCTCAAGATAGACTTTGGCATTGAATGAAATATGACCTCCACTAGTCCTTGGTGAATAAATCAAGCTAGAACAAGACATAAAAACATAGCCCCATGAGAAGAAATTTTCGGCCATGTAGAAGAAATGATGGAAACATGGTTTTTCTTACATTTTCTTTACCTTAAGAGAATGGAGAAGCTAATGAGCTCTTCAAACTTGATTTTCCTCCATCAATGGAGTTTTCTCATGGCACCACCACTTGAGCTTTGAAGGATTTGAAAAGATAGGAATGAAGGCCTTGATCTAACTAAGAGAAATCTATGCTTACTTTTCGATTTGGAGCAAAGATGAACATTTGGTGAGAAATTGAAGGTGGAGGCACCATGGATGGAGCTCTCACGGTTTTGGAGAAGGGAATAGGTAGTAAACCGATGGTGAAGGTGGGAAATGAAGAAGAGAGGAGAGGAGAATATAAGAAGATATTTGTCATTTAAAAGCAAATAGTGAATTTACTCACTTTCCCACCTCTTTCCTTACTTACTAGCACATGTGGTGAGTCACCACTTCAAAAACCGTTCCCCCCTTTAATAATAAGATACTTTTGGTCTTTGTTGACCAACTAATTGACTTAAGTTGATTAAAACTTAAACTAGTCACTATTTGGCACTATTCACTAATCAGTGCACATATTTCTGAAATTTTTGATTTCCCATTGATTTAGACTTCCTAATGTGATACTAATTAGTACACATGTTGATTAAAGAGTAATGATGGACATTTAGCCGCTCAAAACTCAATTCTAAGACTATTTCTCAAAAATGTGCTTTAAGACTTCTTAAAGCACATTTTGTGTTTTAACTTGTTTTCAAGCTTGGTTTTCTTTGCTAATTGATTTAAAATGACCATTAGAATATTACTAAGTTCTTACCATGATATTTGGGTACTCACCCAAGTCCCTCCAAGCTTAGAGCACATTTTTGCCCTAATTGCCCTTAAGGCATTTTCTTGTGTTTTCCTTGGTTTAAATTGTCTACCAATCTTTCTAAGGCATATTTTAGCCTTACTACATCATGATTTGATGTTTACTTAGCATACTTAGGTTTGGGGTATTTCAATCTACCCCCCTTAAAAGAACTTTGTCCCCAAAGTTCCCATGCATCTTATCTTATTAGAATACATGTCTTACCTCATTCCTTAGATCATATAGATCATACTTATGTATACTTAATCTCATTGGATCATTAGATCCGCCATATTCTTATACTTAAATATCACACAACATGCTTAAGCATGTGTAGCACTCAAAATTCCTTTTGTTCCTTTTTGATGATTAAAACATTCACATAACTTCCAACGTATTCTCCCATGTCACCGGTCCATAGACAATGGCTCATTCGTCCTCGTCACCATGGGCCAGAATACAAAACACGCTGCTCTCCCCATGTCACCGGTCCGAAGATAAAGGCTCGTGCGTCCTCGACTTCATGGGCGAGACTCAGTAAAAAGGTAATCCTTTTTATGAGGTCATGTGAGGAATAATTCCTCTAGTTAAAAATACAATCAACTCCAATTTCATTTTATCTTAAGGCCTCTATCCTTAGTGTGATTTAATTGTGACCACTGGTAGGGAGTTTCAGGAATCATCCTACCCTGATGTGATCAGCATCAGTGTAGAACCATCCTTCCACTGCAATTTGTGTTCGGTTTCCCTTGATCCCTAGAAAATCAAGTTCCACCTCCCACATCATTTTCAAACATCCAAATAATTCACTCATGTCCAATTTTCTATCTTTTTAGTTCTTCTAATCATAATCAATTCATCTCCAAAGTGTGGACTCATTCCATCTAACATTCCCAATTCATCTCTTAGTAATTACCTCAGACTTAAATTCCTACTAAATTCTATATCAGTCTCATACCAACTTCCACTGTCTCATACCACATAGCATTACTAATTCCTAACCCATAATCATATCAAATTGTATCCCATAATGTTACCTTATTCTTATCTCCCACATAGTCTCATATTGACTCATACCTCATATATTCTTATTTCTTAAGTCTCCTTAATCCTCTTCCTTAATTCTCTTAACTTGTACTCACACCGGAGTTAACAAGATAGGTACTTAATATGTATGGTATTCACATCTTCTGTGTGCAATAACCATGATTTATCTCAAAATGTTTATGTAAAACATATTCTCAAATTATTTTGTGCTATGCACACCGTAGTTTATGTACTCAGTACACAAACATACGCTAAGCGGTTTTCGCTCTACCCCCCTTAAAATGGATTACGCCCACGTAATCAACATTATATCATCCTTGAATATAAGTTCAAGATGTCTAATTCTTACCAAGCATTCTAGCTTCCACGTCATCTATCTTACTTATAATTCGATCAGAAATGACTTAGTCTCTGCATCGAGGATTCTTAACGGTACTTATACCATATTCTTAACTTAGTTTGGTCTAATCTCAAAGGTAGTGATCTGCTAGCTTCCGCTGCACCACTCTGATGTTCTTAGGCTTAACTGCCTCACTTATCCTTTTACAGTATTGTATATCTTTCTGCCTCTTTACAGTTTAGGAATATTAGTCTCTCAGTGGACACGTGTTATCTTTTATATACACGGCCTTAATGAGTTGTAACTCGTCTATCCATTCTCTTGAAGATCTTATGCTCATACTCTTAGTATTTTCTCGAATATCTAAATTGTTCTCCCCAATTGACCTTTGGTCTGAGGATGATTCTTAGTCTGAAACTACTGTTTAGTGCATAATGCGCTTTACAGTCTTAATCTCTTACATCTTAAGGCATGTTCAATGTCTGTACTTAACAATCCGTGCTCTTCGCACTTCATAGTCCTTAATTATTTGTTCTCTGGTTCCTCTGTGTTGCTGGTTCGACTGAATTCTTCTCTTCGACTGTTTGTGGTAGTAGCTGCTCTTGTCTGATCTTGCGTCGTTGTCGATGGTACGGAGTCGACTACTTCCCGTGTTCCTTACACCACTCGTTCACATGCATGGGGTACCTTACTGGTACATTACTACTTACCCAACTAACTCATAAATGAGCGTGTCAGGCCTGCAAGCCCCTGTGGGGTGCAGTCGTCCCACGTCTCGTTTTAGTAAACTCATAGTGTCCGTCACACGTTTAGCTACTGCTAATTATGAAGTATTCTGTTGTCGATCTCCTCTTCATCGTTCCATAATAACATTTATTGTTCTTCTTGAAGTTAATCAAGGGAAATCCATTATTGTGTTCTTGGTATTGTATGCTCTAGCTCTTTCTGTATCCCGTACTGATTCTATTTCTTAGTAGCTTAGGTCTCTTTCCATAGAGCCTCTTATCTTCTTTCTCCTATTAGGAAAGCACTTCCAATTCCTTAAGGAATGGGTTGTGTGCTTCCTGGTAATCTTACCAAACCATGTCCAGACACTGGCATCAATGCACAGTCCGTCTATCATCTTATTTTCTTACTTATGCTGGTCTTAACTCATAAATCTAATTGCCTCAGTGTCAATATTTGACGGCTCATACATAATGGTCGCCTTACCGCGCACCATGACTTAATCCACTTATCTAACTATTATACTCACGACCATTACTACCGTGGTAGTTGGCCTTTACCATGTTGCCCATTAATGGTGCAACCTCTTACTCACTTATTCTAATGTCTTACCTTATACTCAATCCCCTCTTTGTAAACACATTGGGAGTTTTCTCATTCCGGTGTATAGCGGTTGTGTTACCATGCTGTAAATAGTTGTCTCTTAATACAAAGGTGTTCTGCTCCAATCTCAGATTCGTAAACAGGCTGATTTCTCTCGCTTTCTTTCAACCTTAATGATGTTATCTACCATGTAGTTTAACCGTTACTGAAGAAGTCATCCACTGAATCACAAGCTCTTCGGAGCGTTGGACACTTGATGTGCCATAGTGTGCACTCTCAATGTTTATCTCTGACGATCACTAATTCTCACATCCTGGGTGTTGGATATGGGTCTATCTCCTCAACCTTCCTTTTACTCAAGTGTATCTAATATGTTCTAAAGTAATCTCAATGTACAGTTTCCATTTTCTAAATAAAGTGTATTAATCTCTAATATGTGAAAGCCCTTTTGAGGGGTTTATTCCCACTCATGGCCTCACAACAAGGCAGTGGTATCCCACCCTAAAAGGCATGGTTCATTCTCCGCTCCTGTCCTTAGCATTATCTCAATATTCTCATTGGTACCCTTTCTTGGTAATGTTCTTCCCATTCTAAGTTATAGGTTTGGTAACCGTTCATATCTACAAATTGTAGTCCCTTCGTGGCTTAAACAAGCTCTCTTATACTGTGCCTCGGGCTCTGTGGTTAACATCCTTGGCTCGTAGGCTCTTAGTGCTTAATGCTCGTTCATTATTTGTACTCTTACTCATCTGTAGGTTATCCTCATAAACTTCTGGTTCTTTGAGCACTATCCACCATTAGGTTACATACTAAATGTAGTATCGGGTTTCATGATAATTGCTGCATCCTGCTTCCTGCTAGGGAAGTTGTTCAGGTGATCTGAGGTTACTTAATGTCTTTGACAATACTGTCATTTTACTAGACTTATGTCTTTTAATAGTCAAGGTTAGGTTCATGTTAGGCGTTTGCCTTACGGTGTCCAAGTTGGATATCATCCTATCATCTTATAATCCCATCTCAATGCTTCGTTCAACTTCTGTTGATTACGCCACCCTTTGATGATCAATCATACTTGGGTGTTAATGAGTTAAACAAATAGTGTTAACTGTCATTCATCAGTTGTTCGGCTCGACTATGCCCGCTCTGTGAGGGTAGTCCTCTGAGCTTCCCTTTGTCGGGATTGTATATCTTAAATCCTTAGTGGGTTATAGCTTACGTTTATTTCTTTTGTCCTTGTTTTCTGGGTTGTCCAATATCTTCATTGAAGAATGTTGTTATTGGTATCCTTAATGGTCACTCTGGGAGTCTTATCCCGTTTTCGTTGTAAGTCGATGCTTCAACAGTCTCAATAGTATCTTATAATACATCCCTTGTATATTATTGCTTATATAGTGTTTTTGCTTGCATTACCGAGCGATCTCTTAGGTTTTTCCCCTTGGAGTTCGGGATTGATGTTCTTACCGCACTGTCGGTTGTTGTTGTACTATTGCTAACATCCATATGGTCTAATATTATGTCCAAGTTCTGCTCCCGGCTGACTGGTGTGTCACCTCATCTCATCATGATCAGGCCATTGGGCCTTTCCAAGGTCTTATTTTTCTGTTCTCATGGATTTACAATCCGGTATTAATATGTGTTACAACTGTAGCGTTCTCCTATCTCGCCTTGATGGCTTTTCGTGTAGCTTAACCGTGGTAGCACTTGATATGGCAAGTGCGCCATGCAGGATGGGTTATTGGTACAAGGTACATCGGTAGTGACACTTCCTTCTAATTTCCATGTAATTAGTAGTCTCGGGACTCCTTCAATAATCCCTTATTTTGGATAACCGTCCATCCGGCAGTTTCCTTGTTGTTTGACAGTACTGTCATCTATTAGGGCGTTCCTCTTTCTGAGGGAACCCCTTAATATTTTCTTATGTCTTAATCCTCGCTCCTGTCTCCACACATTCTGTTGTGGTTATTAATAATAGTTCTTCTATAGGCACTACATTGTAGTCCTATTCCGGTATACAATTTGTATGTGTTTCCACCGTTGTTCGCATTGTGTCGGCCAGTTTTGTAACCTTTTTCATTGTGTGGGGTTTGGAGTTCCCGGTTCTTAACTGGACCTTCCAGTAATCTTAATCCTCATGCTCTGTATTATCTCACTGTTATGCTCTCTCGGATCGCTGTCCGGTACTCATGTCTCTTATCATTTCCTCATCCATTGCACGCGTAGTGCTTTCCTTACCATTGGTATCGCGGGTTATTTCGACTGCGTAGCATGTCGACCCATGTTGCCGGTAATTTCCGTTCCCTTACTGATAGTATTCCATAGGTAGCGCCTGTTTCACTGTTGCGCTCCATTGAAAACCTCCAAGTTCTCCGTAACTGTTGTACAACAAGTTGTTTCTTGTATTGCTTACTGTTAGCTAACTGCCCGATCGGGTTCCCCCGAGTAAGAAAAGGCTTTCTTCCCTCTGGCGTTTGTTCCACATATTCAGGTTTAGGGATGTGGAGGGCGGGCCTAGGTACTATGGATGTCTGGTAAACACCGGGAAGTCCTGACTAACGCTCCTCTCACTCTATCTCTTAACCCTTAACCCATAACTCAATCTCAACCTCAATATTCTCCTAAGTTCGGTATTTCTTGTCTTCAGAGCGTAACTACGCTCTGATACCACTTTTTGTAACACCCCAACTCAATCCAAATGTGGTCTCGCAACTTAACAACATATATATATACATGTCACAGCGGAATTCCTTACACTCCAGGACCTTGCCACGGTCTGACTACAGAATATACCGAACATTAGTACATAACAACCTTAACCAAATACATAATCTTCTTACAATCCTCTCACATCCTATACATCTTACTAACTCAATTGCCATACGAGTGTACATGCACAACTCGTAGGCCACACTTAGTCCTTAACACTTGTACTCCTTCTTACTCTCGCGACAGCCGCCTCCTGATGTTCACCTGTGTACTAAAAAAAAGCCCCCGAGGGGGTCAGCACGAATGCTGGTACGATCCTCTCATGGCCCCCAAGCTAACGTGGCTACGACGACTAATTGTCGATAGCATGGAGGTTGATTAGATGCACAACATAATAGAAAGTGCAGTAAACAACAACTCAGATATGAACAATCAAGTTCACACACAATGAACGACTTAAATGCGCTCCCTTAATTAGAGAGTTAACTATTCAACTCCTCAAGTAATGTTCCCTCTTAATCTTAATAGTACAAACCATCCTTTACGAAGGAATGGTTGCAACTTATCTTAATCTTAACTTAATCTTAATCTTAACAATACAAATCATCCTTTAAAAAGGAATGATTGTAACTTATCTTAATCTTAACTTAATCTTAGTCTTAACAATACAATCATCCTTTAAAAGGAATGATTGTAACTTATCTTAATCTTAACTTATTCTCAGAATCAAACCGTTCCTGAGGGGAATGGTTGTAACCTAAGTCCAAACCTGGGATTTAGGTGATCCCACCGCACCATCTTAATGCCACCTACCCTGGACGGGAATCCAGCTGCGAGCCGAAACCGCCGAGGCTACGTCCGAAACATAGTCCTTAAGCGAGGGCGGATCTGATTCAGATACTGTCCCCCTTTTTCCTTAGCTGCATACCGGAGATCGGTCCCGGTTTCCTCACTCAGTTCCAGTTAGTAATAGTCTCAAGACCATGTTTGTTGGTTAACCTCTTTCGGTTTATATCAGACCCATATTAGGGTGTTTCCTTAGCCTCACTCAATTCCTTACTAAACTTAGTTAGTAAGTTCTCACGTATGTTGTGTTAGTTTTCAAACATCACACCACAATACAATAATCATAATATTCTGGTTGCATGCTTTATCTTGTTAGTGAGCACAAAAAAACAGATAGCACAAGCCGAGGGACACCCGTTAGCAAGCAGGTCACAAGAAGAACTGTACCGTTCACCATGGCCTTCAGTGCTAATCTCTTCCGGAGTCCAATTTCCAAGTCCTAAAAACATTCATTCAGTTTTAGGTGTTAATCACTTAACTCAATTCAACTACTATCTACTTAACTTACTTAACCCTTAATGACTCCAACCTAACACCTCTTAAGTCTTACACTAATCTACAAACTTAATCTTAAACTTTTAAGTTTATTCTTAAACTTAATCCCTTAGGTCTTATACCTCTAATCATCATTGCCCCCTTAATGGGGTACCATTAATACCACTAAACTCTTAGGGTTCTTTTTTTTTTTCTTTTTTTTTTATGGTCCGACCGACCACCCCCTGGGTAGGTCGGCTGTAGAGAACATCCAACTTCACAGTTTCAGCCCGACCGACCCAGACTGGGGTCGGTCCCCTGGGTAGGTCGGCTGCAGAAACTTCCCATACATTGTCAAACTTTCTCCAAATTTTTCCTCAAGCCTCCTAATGTGTTCTAACATCATTTGGCACATCAAACACACCTTATAACCTCCACCAAACTCATTAAAACAACTTCCAAAGATCTTCTCAAACATTTGCTCAATTCTTACAAACACTCCTAACACTTATCATATAATTCCTTACATTACCAACTTGTATCTTTACGAAAACTTCAACCAACCCAAGTGTTCCCTCCTTAACAGTTTGGGCACTTCATAAACATTATTTTCCATCTTCAGTTCCTTTACCAAAACTTCCTCAAGTCATCTTACATAACCATGCACAAATTCCTCTCTTTTCCATTTGTTACTCATCATTCCTAAACTCTTGGGCATACCTAAACATTTCTTGTCATCCTCTTAGCACCTTAACCTTGTTCTTCTTTACCTTAACTTACTACATCCTTGGACATTTCCACCTCCTTTTACTCACTTACTCACCATTCTCACGATCATACGCTCTTTTACATTCCTAGTCATTTTCCTTGATGACTTACAACATCCTCCTACCTTTTCACTTCCATCACCCAAGTCCACACATTACCATTCAACTAAACCTTACTAGTCCACCACTAACATCATCACACTTACACAAGGTTCTCAAAACTCTCATTGTCTTACTCTCTAGTTCATACCTAAAATTCTTAAGGCATTATACACCTTTCCTTAAAACTTATGCACAAGTCTTACATTCCTCATATCATGATTTTGGTGTGTTTAGTACACTCGCCAATCCTCTAATTCCTCCTAGACATCTCTAGGTCACTCTAAACCTCAAGAACTCCTTTTTTAACTCATTTCCACCCAATTTCTTTTCATGCTCCCTAGTAAACCCTAGGGCATATTAACTCACCACTACCACTTAAACACTTTGTTTTCTACTCAAATTTCGCCATAGCTCCTCTAGTATCTTATCATGCCCAAACACATTATTTTTCCTCATTCAACCATCTCACATACATCAAGTTCTTCTCATCATATCTCATCACCCAAACCAACTCATTCACAACAAAACTCATTATATTGCAATAATCTTAAATTGCATAGCACTAAGGCTCTTAAATGACATGGCTCTTAGGCCCTTAAATGACTTAAACTTAAACACTGAATTTCCCACATATAAAAGCTTTCAACCTGCAAATACACCCATCAATCTCATAGTAATTATAATGCTCTTAAAATCCTTCTTAAACTTATATTACTAACTCATTCCCATTGGCTCCTTAGTCACAAGTTCACAAGCTTATTTAAGTTCTTTTTCTTAGGTTATATAACCCAATACACAATGTTAGCTCTAAGCCACATTGGTATCCACTTAAACTCATCCCTTAAAACTTAAACCACCATTAGGTAAGCATTTTACCTTGTTTTCTCAAGCTTATCTTAACTTCCTCCTTAGACCTTCTTCTTGCATGAATCTCGGCCACCACTTAAATTCCCCTTGCCAATGTTCTAATCAATATTCAATGACTCATATGAGTACTAAACAATACACTAACCTCAAGGAATAAAAACCTAGGTTAGGAATGTGTTCTAAGGCATAAAAGTGGACGATTACCTTTGAAGTCTCAAGATAGACTTTGGCATTGAATGAAATAGGACCTCCACTAGTCCTTGGTGAATAAATCAAGCTAGAACAAGACATAAAAACATAGCCCCATGAGAAGAAATTTTCGGCCATGTAGAAGAAATGATGGAAACATGGTTTTTCTTACATTTTCTTTACCTTAAGAGAATGGAGAAGCTAATGAGCTCTTCAAACTTGATTTTCCTCCATCAATGGAGTTTTCTCATGGCACCACACTTGAGCTTTGAAGGATTTGAAAAGATAGGAATGAAGGCCTTGATCTAACTAAGAGAAATCTATGCTTACTTTTCGATTTGGAGCAAAGATGAACATTTGGTGAGAAATTGAAGGTGGAGGCACCATGGATGGAGCTCTCACGGTTTTGGAGAAGGGAATAGGTAGTAAAACCGATGGTGAAGGTGGGAAATGAAGAGAGAGAGGAGAGAGAGAAGGTATAAGAAGATATTTGTCATTTAAAAGCAAATAGTGAATTTACTCACTTTCCCACCTCTTTCCATACTTACTAGCACATGTGGTGAGTCACCACTTCAAAAACCGTTCCCCCCTTTAATAATAAGATACTTTTGGTCTTTGTTGACCAACTAATTGACTTAAGTTGATTAAAACTTAAACTAGTCACTATTTGGCACTATTCACTAATCAGTGCACATATTTCTGAAATTTTTGATTTCCCATTGATTTAGACTTCCTAATGTGATACTAATTAGTACACATGTTGATTAAAGAGTAATGATGGACATTTAGCCACTCAAAACTCAATTCTAAGACAATTTCTCAAAAATGTGCTTTAAGACTTCTTAAAGCACATTTTGTGTTTTAACTTGTTTTCAAGCTTGGTTTTCTTTGCTAATTGATTTAAAATGACCATTAGAATATTACTAAGTTCTTACCATGATATTTGGGTACTCACCCAAGTCCCTCCAAGCTTAGAGCACATTTTTGCCCTAATTGCCCTTAAGGCATTTTCTTGTGTTTTCCTTGGTTTAAAATGTCTACCAATCTTTCTAAGGCATATTTTAGCCTTACTACATCATGATTTGATGTTTACTTAGCATACTTAGGTTTGGGGTATTTCACTAAGTACAAGGTTGTGCCGCTGGTCTCTTACCTTGAGCACATCCGCTTCGGGTACCTGCACACTAAAAACATTCCCCCTAGGGGGTCAGCTTTCGCTGCGCATGATAACGCATACCCCGCGTACTAGTGAGGGTACGCTGACCACTTGGTCGAATACATGCAGTTCATTTTCATACAAACATACATGCATACATGCTCTTATACACAATATTACAGTGCATTACGCAAGACATACACACGTACATACACTTCATTACATACAAGAAATACAATACAACCATCCCATACATACTTACCTTCTTCCGATTTACACATACGCATTACATATACAATATACAAAACTTGTTAGCTTCATTGGTCCACCCGGGGTAATCGGGTGGACATTACTCTTTTACTCGTTACTTCATACATACGCATACATACTCATACATACTTACGGATCCATACTTACTTACTCTTACTCTTACTCAAGTTAAGTCGTCGGGACCTCCGGCCCTAGGGACTACTCCGTCCCACCTCCGGGATTTACTTGACTCACCAATCCGGGATGCTACCCACTTAAGGGATTTGGGCCGCGGACCAGTTTAAGAGTCAGGAATTGCAGCCAACCTCTTGTGACTCCACATCCTCACGCGTGGCGAAGCTATATCGGACTTCTACTCATTCCGGTTTACTCACTTAAGTTAGGAGTTAGGTAGTTAGGAATTAGCAGAAGTCATTCATACAAGCCACATACACAATTACTATGCTCAATACCCATTTATACAAAATACAATACAATACTTAAGTACCATACAAGATTCGAATACAAGTCATCATCATTCATACATTTCATGAATTATACAAACTAGTGCTCAAGACAATAAATATCAAGCACAACATAAGTCAAGCACAGGTAAGTGCAATATAGTCCGATTCATGCATTTATCTTATTTAGGTGGTCAAATAAGCACACAAATCGGGGTAACCAGATTAGGATACAGGGCATGAAGAAATCATACCTTTCACCGTTGTACTTGTATCCCAACGTTCCTCCGGTGTTCACAAATCATATCCTATTATATATACATACAGTTGAATGATTAATCTAACTATCATTAATTTGATTCGGTTACCCTTACGCTTCCTAACTCATACTTACTAAGTCTTCACATTCTTATGCTTACATTTTATTTACTTACTTTTCATCGCTTAACAATGGTATACTTACATATATATGCACGTATGTATAGGTGGGTATACATATACATACATACATACATATACTAACCATAGTCTTATAGTTTTTTTTTTAAGTTTTGACCCGACCGAACTTGCGACCGATCTTGCAAGTTCGGTCCAAGTCAGTAGGCTACATCGGGTGAAAATTCCAGGGCCGACCGACCTTGCAAGTCCGGTCCCAAGGTCGGTCCATTCTAGTGAGTTACTTAACGGAAAATTTTAGCCCGACCGACCTTGCAAGTCCGGTCGCAAGGTCGGTCCATTCCAGTAGCTTACAAGACGGAAATTTTTCTGGCCGACCGAACTTGTAAGTCCGGTCGCAAGTTCGGTCCATTCCAGAAGGTTACTGACGGGAGAATTTTTTTCTTGTCCGACCGAACTTGCAAGTCCGGTCGCAAGTTCGGTCCATTCCAGAAGCATTCCCGTCTTTGTAAATCTGGGCTCGACCGAACTTGCAAGTCCGGTCGCAAGTTCTGTCCGGCCCAGTATTTGCATTTTTACTTCTGTTTTCAGTCCTATACTTTACCCATTGTTTCTCCAATCTTCTTACATGTAATCCCACATGTTTAAACACTACCTAGGCCCTTCAAATTGCCTTAGTTCATCCACCAAATTCTTTACTAAATCCATCAATCCACTTACACAATTTCATCACTTCCCTTCCACACTTACAACAGTTTTGCATCCTTCAATGCTACAGATTTTTGTTCCAACTTTTAACATCCAATACTTCCTCTACCAATGTCACTCCTAGCATCCCAAATACATCCTCTTACCAAGCCAATTCATTTCCAAGCAATTGTACCATCTATGCCCAAGTCCAACATTCATTTTACCAAATCTTGCACACTATTTCTTCTTAGTTCTACAATGCAATCTAATACCTCTTTGCTACAGATTTTGACACTTACTCTCCCCTTCTCTAACCACCTCTTCTAATGTCATTTCTAGAGTTCCGAGTACATCACAATACATTATCTATCTCTCCCAATCTACCCCCTTACCTTTCTCCATCAAAATCTGTTACAACGCCTATTAGCCACCTAGTTTCTAGCTCACTAAGTGTTCTAATCCTAGGCAAATTTTGCCATAGTCTCCCCTATATTTTATACACTCTCACCACAATGTTTCCTCCCACATTAACATCATCTCACCTGTTTATACACAACATCAATATACAAGCTCCTATACACAATTACCAATACTAAAACGCTACTGAAAATTCCTGCACTCAACAACCCAGTACCCAACTAAGTTTCAATACCCTTTTACATGTCTTTCAACGGTTTTAAACGCTTAGATTCTCCTACACAATATATTGCTACACAATACCATTTTCATTACTCATTTCAAACTTCTAAAAATCTGTTACATCCATATATATACAAGGCTACACAAAGGTGAGTATCATTACCTTGTTTCTCTTCTAATTTCTTTCTCCTTCTTTCTTCTTCCTTCCTTCTTTCTCCACTTTTAGCAAAACAAATTCTCTACTCTACAACCCATATACATACACATTTCAATACACTAAAAACTAACCCTAGCTATTATTAAGCTTTAACTAGGTTTTAGGGTTTAGAATTCTCATTACCTTGCAAAGGTGTAAATGAAGCTTGGAGTGGCTCAAGAACAAGATTCCCACTCCACCAATGAGGCCAAAATCGGCTAGAGTACAAGGGGTAACAAGAGGTTAGTTTCCAAATTCGTTTTACCCTTAAGGGCTAGAAAAAGATGGAGTTTCAAGAAGATTTTTACCTCAAAAGAACAAGGAGGATGAGGTGGTTCTAATGGTGGTCTTGAAGCTCCAAATGCTCCATACCCATGGAGATGAAAGTTGTTGTTTTAGAATTTTGGAAAGATAGGAATGTGGCTCTTGAGGAGAGGATTACAATGATGTAATTTTTATAATTTTTGGAGGAGGTTTGATGGAGTAACAAGAGGAGAGAAGTAGGGGTTTTTGTGGTTTCTCTCAATTCACCATGGCCATCGGTTGGGAGGTAGAAGAAGGAAGAAAATCAGAGAGTGAGGGAGGGGATTCGCGCGTGAGAGAAGAGAATAGAGATAGGAGAGAGAGTGTGAGAGAGTGGGGTAAAGTAAGTTAGGTTACCTTTTGCTTTAATTATTTTGTTTGTTTGTAAATAAGGAGAGAGTGTGAGGGAGTGTGAGAGAGAGGGGGAGCCCATCGGCTAACAGCCCCCACACACAAACAATTCACATTTTATTTTAAAAGCAGACACATAAGTTTTGTCTATTTATGTTCCTACCCCACAATTTCCCGTTTTTGACAGTTTTTACTAATCTCTCATTTTTTTGAATTTATTGGTCCTAAAGCTTCACTAATATTTATTAATGATTATTTAGTTGACCAAAATCGTTACGAGTCTATTTGACCCGCTTAAAGACACGTTTTCCCGGTTACCTCGTAAAACGTGCTTTAAGGTTCGTTAGTGTTTTTAATCCATTCTAAGGATCCGTTTTCTTCGGGAGTTGTTCCCATATATTATTTTAGCCTTATTAAGCCTTTGGAATCCATATAATACTCTAACCGAGGTCTCATACCTCCTATGGTTATTTAACGCTTATTTAGCGTTTTCCGCTTTTTAAGCGTTTATTTATTCTTTTGGATTTATTTTTCCTTACCAGTATTAATTAGGTACCATTAGGCCCTTAAATACGTATTAGATTAATTTTAATCCCTATATTTAAGTTTGGTGCATTTCAATCTACCCCCCTTAAGAACTTTGTCCTCAAAGTTGTTCGAGGTTATAGGTTTACAATGCTTACTCATTCTTACATGTCCAATGTCAAAACCATACCTTCTTCCTCCTTACAATTCCCAAATCCATTACTCAGGGTCCCTACATACTATACCATACCATACCATACTAATGCACAATAATCACTCCAATCCGCATTACTACCGACCATCCGGTTCCTCATTACCAATTTATACATACATACAATGCAAGGCTATTCCCAAAGCAATGCAATACACATTTCAATCCCGTAGGCACTCAGGTCATCTAGACACGGGACTCCTCTATGTGCCGCCGCCCTTGGAATAACACCACATACTACCTTACTATCTTCTTCGGTACTCACTTCTAACACATACTCATTCTCCATACTAAAAGAAATTCTTCCACCACTACCAATTAAAAATTTCTAAAACATACAACTCCATATTCCAATTTATACTCATTACTTCTATCCTATGTGTGATTCTTGTGACCACTTGAGGGGAGCTTCAAGAGTCATTCGACCCTGATGTGATCAGCATCAGTGTTGAACTATCTTTCCACTCCAATTTGTGTTCGGTTTCCCTTCTGATCAGGATCAAGTTCGACTTCCCACATCAGGTTCAACCAAACAAATAATTTAATTGTTTTCATTTTCTATCTTTTTACTCTTTCTAGTCGTAATTACGAATTCACACATCTCAAAAGGATGGAATCAGTCCATCAATCATCCTCACTCTACTTCCCAAATGCTTTACTCCATGGTTCAATCCTAATGCTCATTTCATCAACCTTCACTACTTCCATCCATTACTCACCATCATCTCCTATATTCTAACTAAGGAATACTACATTTATAAGATTTTGTTGACTTCAATTGTTTCAAATATTTTACTTACGATTCCACTACTCATAAACTTCATTCATCTACTATCCTCATTCATTTCATACTACTTCTTCAAAGGTTACAATACTTGTGGAGCTCCGTCCACTACTCATTACTTTTCTTTTACTAATACTCTTACATTGGTGTTACAAGATGGGTATACTCCTCCTATGGTATTTGCATGTCTAATGCCTAATTACCATAATTACAGTGTGATTGAGTACTTATGTTTATTTAACATAGTATCAATCATCAATTTGGTTCTCATTTGTGCTATGCACATTATGGTTTATGTGTTTTATTCACAAAACTTACATTAAGCGGTTTTCGCTCTACCCCCCTTAAAAGGGATTACGCCCACGTAATCTACCATATTTTATTATTATTAAACTTTAGTTTAATCGGTCTGGGCAAACTGAAGCGTTTAGCTTCACTACCGTATACTATACAATATGCTCTGGTCAAAGGGATCTTAACCATACCAATGGTTTAGTCTTTGCACCAAGAACTTCTATATGAGTTTATTTAACTCATCATTAATTCGGTTCTAGCCTATTAGGCTTGAAGGCATTAATAGCCATTTTGCTATTCTTACTAGGTATATTATCTCTTAGCTAGGGCCCACTAGCTTCTGCTGCGCGACCCTGATACTCGGGTTATTCACCCTTTTTGTTATCCTTAATGTGCTATACATCACCTTCTTATCCGTCTATTATGGGAATAAGGTTTACTAAACAACTGCGGTATTCTTTTACCGTGTTTGAACTTAATGAGTTTAAGATTTATAACCAGCTCTCTGGTAATCTCCTGCACATGCTATCTATGCTTCAACGATTATTCATTAAGCTCCTCCGACTTATTGTCAGGCGAGGTTAAGTCACTACTTAGTTGTAGTACTTCCTCTGTTGTTAATAGCTTCTGAATTATACCAGTTCTCCTGGTTCAGTATAAGTGTTCTTTACATGTATGACCTTGCATTTTCTATGCGTTGGTTCTAGTGACTTTCTTGTATCTCCTTTCACCTTATATTCCAATGGAATTCACATCTTGTGATTATTAGTGTGTTGTACACTCTTCGTGCTTCTTTGGCCTTAGGCCGCACTGTATGTTGATAAGCTTGCTTGACTGGCTTATGCCATGTTTGTGGAGAAAGGAAAGATTTAGTACGGTTTACATTCTCCATATCCCTCGCCATCTCATTAGATCATTAGCTGAACAAGTGCAATGCCAAAACACTCAGTCATACAGAGTGCAGAGGCGTAAACGCTTGACAGTAAGTCGCTTATGTGATAGGAAAGAATATTTCTGTGTGTCATCTCATACTTATACTCCGTGTCATTGCTTAACTACTTCCTCATAGCGGTCGCTTGTTGCGCACTGTATTCTTACTCATTGTACAACCTTGTTTTTACTGACTCCGTTACTGTGGTAATTCCTTTTTACTTAGTGACATTGTCATTGGCACCGTTTCCTTATGGTGTAAATACACTAGGAGTTTCCTGTGTTGGTGTGTATGCCGGTTGTCGTAGCATACGGCAATCTTATTATCTTCCCAATATGGAGGTGTTTTATTCTACTTAGGTTTTATGTGTAGGTTAACTTACCTCTCATTCTATCACCATTTGTGGTACAATTTACCAAGTATCTTGGTTGACCAAGGATGAAGTGGTTTATCGGGTTACAAGCTCTCTTGAGCGTTGGTCATTCATGGTGTGCAATGTGCACTCACATTGATTGTTTTTGACAATTACTGTCCTCCCAAAGCTGAGCATTGATTATAGGCTCTAGCTGTACGATTTTATTCTTGTATGTACATCACCGGGACATCCCAAGAACTTCAAGGGTTTTCTGGTCCCGTTCTATCATTGATAATTGAAGTTCTTGTTGAGAGGCTTGTTTCCACTCATAGATCTTATGATTAGGTTTACCATGGTGGCGTTCACACAATGGTCCACTATAAGTTTGGGTGCATATGGAGTATGCTTACTCCTTTAAGTCGTAATGGTTTGGAAATCTCATTTCCTTATTCCGTCACCCCTTGGCAATATCTATTGCGGGGTTTTATTGTGATAGTAGATGGAAGCCTTTTCTAAGGGTTCACATCATCACCGCATTGGTGGTCTTTGGTTAACGAGGGGTACCTTCCCTTGGGTTTCTCGTAGTGTCCAAGTGTGGACTAGGCCAATGTTGGCATTATCATGATTCTTATGCCTCTGTGCTACCATTGCTACAGAAGGCATGGCGGTAATTAAGAACTCCGTCAACTGTATACTAGGCTGATGCCCTAGTGACAGTGACATTGAGTTGGCCATTACTCCAAGCCACTCAGGATGTTGGGTTGAATTTATGGTCCAGTTGTTGATTTCTTGTCGTATGAGGCAATATTTCTTGCAAGTCTTGTTAGTAATGGTGTGGGTTTTGCAACCGTTTAAGGTTACACAACGCATCAAGTTTATGGCTTTAGAGCCATATTGCTGCAAGCTATGCTCTTTGCAAGCTGCTTATACATGTTTCCACTCCATGTATACCGTCATAGGTTGGAGGTATTATTGGGCTCCATGGTAAGTCGTGGTATCACGCTTCCGTTCATAGGAGGCCTTTCTAGGCAAATGGTATTAATAGGTGCCTCTCAGTATCTTAGGGCATTTCCTGTTAAGTGAAATCCCTTCGGTGTCCTAACCGAGTGTTCGTTTTAGCTCTTGTGCTCATATCGTCACGCTTGTTCAGCTGTTGTTAACGCAGACAGCCTTCAAGGATCGCTCCAGGGTGTTGGTAACTATGCCGTTACATCCGGCTAATGTTTATAACATCTGTTGTCCTCTATACCGTCTTGTGGTATTGTACTTGAGTTGTCCCTTTTGGGTTATGACGTCTCCCGTCCTTGGGTAGACTGTCTATACTTGCTCCCAGTGCTTGAGGCTAGGTTTAAATGTCCTCTTTGGTGATGGATCATATTTGTGGTAATCTTGTAATTGCTCTTGGGAATTCTGTCCCGTTTGTTGAGCATTGTGGTGTTCACGTTAGGCTTTTGCCTTGCCGTGTTCAAGCTGGGTGTGCTTTCCAGCTGTCGTGTATTTACTTAATGTCCTTCAGACATATCCAATGTCTATGCTTACTAGTCGGCGCTCTTTGCGTTTCTTAATCCTCATTCCTTATCTTCAGATGGATTCTCTGAGTTCTTTATACTTGTTACTTAGCGGAGTTCCTTCTCCTTGGTCGCCTGAGGTGTCCAGCTGTTCTGTTTTGCATTTACTCATGGTCCGTAGAACAGAGTTGACTACTTCCCGTGTTTCGTACACTACATGTATACATACGTGGGGTACCGTGTTGATACGTTGCCACTTACCTAACTAGGTGTCAGGCCCGCAAGCTCCTTCGGAGTGCGGTTGTCCCACATCCCGTGATTGGGTACACTCGTAGTGTTCGTCACACACCTAGGTGAAGTATTCTATTGTCAACTCCTCTTGTATCAATCGATGATACTCACCATAGTTTCGGTTGGTTTGGTTTTACATCCAAGGTTTAAGAAAGGTTGTGGTTTTGAAAGAAAATTTTGGGTTTTAAAATTATGGTTCGGTGTTAAAAGAAGTCTCTCATGGCATAGCCATGTTTGAGGTCTTGATCAAGTCGAGCTTCTCGCTGACCGGTATGTTCTAAATGCAGTGATCCGGCCGTTAGGCCTTTCTAAGGATCCATACTTCTAGTTGTTAGGATGTGTGATCCTGTAGTTGTTTCATTACGGTCACCGTACATTACTATGTACTTGTGACATGTTAGTGTTCCTTTACATATTCATGTTCTTACTGCACTTGCCGTGGCAAGTGCGTGGTACTGGTGGTTTTTGAGTAATCCCATACCGATCACGGTATGGTTCCCACTTGCATTTTATAGTCTCGTTGACTCCTCCCTTGATCCTATTGATCTACAATTGGTATACTCGATCTTTTAGGTAGCTTCTTGGTGGTCTAGACATGGCTGTCGTAGGTCTGGGTACTTCTCCAATCCTTGGAGATTCCCGCTTTATTTGGTTTATTGTTGTTCCTTGTGGCTCGTTCCCACACACTTGTGGTGGTTACTGAGCCTACCTTGTTTAGGCACTACCCTCGTAGTCCTATCGGATTATACCTTATGGTTGTTCTTTTAGTTGTCTGTGCTATATAGGCCAGGTATTGTGACCTTAATGGGGTTGCAGCTTTGGGGTTAACCGCTTCTGACTATGTCCTTAGTCATCTAGCATACCGTTGGTGGTATTATTCAAGTATTACTATCCCGTAGACTCGTGTCTCGGGTTCTGTTATTGTTTTTTCCCCGTTCCTTTGCACGCTTAGTGCTGCTTTCCTGCTGCTGGTTGACTAGCTAGGTTTCACGACTGCTAAGCACGTCGCCCCATGCTGTTGCAAGTTGTAGCCTCATCGTGGTTAGAGTGCTCGTTCAACCGCTATTGAGTGCGGGTGTTATTGTTCAACCGGGTTCCATCTCCGAGACTTCCAATTCTGGGAATCTACCGTATGTCGGGTTCTTTCCTCTTATAGGACTATCTCCCTACTGCCAGATCGGGTTTTCCCGATTATGAGAGGACTTTCCTTCGCTCTGGCGTTCCTTTCCAAGTTATACAATGGGGAATGCGGTGGGCGGGACTGGTATTGTAGGTATCCGGTACACTCCGGTGATTCCTAATTAGCGTATCTCTAACGCTGTCACTCAGCCCTTAGCCCTAATCTTCCAATTCCTAACTCGGTATTCTAAGCTCGGTATTTCCAGTCATCATAGCGATACTTCACTCTGATACCACTTTTTGTAACACCCCTACCATTAATACAATGCTTACCGTCCAATCTCCTTACACATCAGATACACGCAGCGGATACATACTTACATACAGTGGGTGATACAATGCCGTTAGTCACCCACGTGACTAACAAGCTACTGCTACTACATAACATCGGTATACATACAACATCGGTCTGATGGACCGGAATCCCGAGTACTACACATCTATAATACCTACTCCACTCATCAATCAAATACAATAATGCTCCATTCAATACTTACTCCTCCATAATCCATCCATTACAATATACTTAACCGAGTTACTAGGATCCTTATACAGTTATAATATCTCATCCAAGTTCATACATACTCACTAAGAGTCTACATCTACCCATTCCTCACAACTACTTACTTTCTAAGTACAAGGTTGTGCCGCTGGTCTCTTACCTTGAGCACATCCGCTTCGTGTACCTGCACACTAAAAACGTTCCCCCTAGGGGGTCAGCTTTCGCTGCGCATGATAACCGCATACCCCGTGTACTAGTGAGGGTACGCCGACCACTTGGTCGAATACATGCAGTTCATTTTCATACAAACATACATGCATACATGCTCTTATACACAATATTACAATGCATTACGCAAGACATACACACGTACATACACTTCATTACATACAAGAAATACAATACAACCATCCCATACATACTTACCTTCTTCCGATTTACACATACGCATTACATACACAATATACAAAACTTGTTAGCTTTATTTGGCCCACCCGGGTTAATCGGGTGGAGATTACTCTTTTACTCGTTACTTCATACATACGAATACATACTCATACATACTTACGGATCCATACTTACTTACTCTTACTCAAGTTAAGTCGTCGGGACCTCCGACCCTGGGGACTACTCCGTCCCACCTCCGGGATTTACTTGACTCACCAATCCGGGATGCTACCCACTTAAGGGATTTGGGCCGCGGACCAGTTTAAGAGTCAAGAATTGCAGCCAACCTCTTGTGACTCCGCTTCCTCACGCGTGGCCGAAGCTATATCGGACTTCTACTCATTCCGGTTTACTCACTTAAGTTAGGAGTTAGGTAGTTAGGAATTAGCAGAAGTCATTCATACAAGCCACATACCCAATTACTATGCTGAATACCCATTTATACAAAATACAATACAATACTTAAGTACCATACAAGATTCGAATACAAGTCATCATCATTCATACATTTCATGAATTATACAAACTAGTGCTCAAGACAATAAATATCAAGCACAACATAAGTCAAGCACATGTAAGTGCAATATAGTCCGATTCATGCATTTATCTTATTTAGGTGGTCAAATAAGCACACAAATTGGGGTAACCAGATTAGGATACAGGGCATGAAGAAATCATACCTTTCACCGTTGTACTTGTATCCCAACGTTCCTCCGGTGTTCACAAATCATATCCTATTATATATACATACAGTTGAATGATTAATCTAACTATCATTAATTTGATTCGGTTACCCTTACGCTTCCTAACTCATACTTACTAAGTCTTCACATTCTTATGCTTACATTTTATTTACTTACTTTTCATCGCTTAACAATGGTATAATTACATATATATGCACGTATGTATAGGTGTGTTATACCCAAAATTTTGACCCTCTAGGTTAGCGTCTACGGGGTGCTGGTGTTGTGAGAGGCATTTTAATCAAGTAGTGAGGGATTCCGGCTCGATCGGCGCGTTCCATGGCATGGGGAACAGCTTCGTCATTTTCAGGGGCGTTTTGGTAATCTTTAAAGGCTCCTGAGACCTCCTATAAGCTTTCTCTCTCCTCCAAAGGATGTCCAAATCAGCTTGAAATGCTTTGATATTTTAACCCATGATAGAGGATGACATTCTAAGCATAATGGCGTTGGAATTTTGATTTTTCGAGTTTCCAATAATTTTCTAGCAATTTCTGACTGAATCTGACGAGAAATTCATTTTAAAAATATTCCAACATTTAAAAAATTCGGTTCCAACTCAGAAAATTCATATTTTCCATCCTTGACACGTGGTTAAAACTTCACAGCAAAATTCCTTTGGGAAGTCACTTAACTAAAATATCGAAAAATCTTACTTTTACTAGATTTTCTTTATCTTTAAGAAAGTCTATATAAGGGGATAGGTTTTTGGATAAAATCAGAACCTCATATGCTCAAGAACCCTAGAGAGTCAGAAAACACAGCCTCCTCTCTCTCTCTCACGTTTTCCAACACCCGGCCACCCAATGTGTCTCACCTCTCCACTTCCTCAACATTACACCAAATACATAAAGCTAAAAATTTGCTCCACAAGATCACCCCATCACCGCTCACCATCATCATTCCACCTTCCACCAATAACCTGGGTATTCAGAAGGCTTGTCAAGAAACCCCACGACAATACTGGGGGCAATCTGAGTTGAGGGACGTTAATGTTTATTTATTTTGTTTAAACGTGCAAACAAGTCTCTGAGTGTACATTTCGCGAGAGTGCCTTGAGCGGTAAGACCAAGAGCGAAAGAGTGTGTCATTTTTCCACGACTCCAGGGAGGTCACATTCAAAGGTAAGGCAAATGGCATGACTCCGACCGAAGGAGATAATTTGTAAATTTACGCTTAAACCTATGAAAAGTAACAAAGAACGGATACACAACTATTAGGGATGACGAAGCACCTAGGTACAGCACCACACAGCCAAAAGCTTGTGAGCCCAGACATTAAACCCTAGGCACCTCAGCTGAGCTTTTCATGTACATCTTTTTTACAACACTACAAACTCCACAAACAAGCCAGCCAATGATGAATAACCGACCCGGTGACCAAAGGAAGCATGGAGCCCGGCTTCCAAACAGCAACTTCACAAGTCCGAAGAAGCAAAATTGCTACCAGCATGACGAAACGATCCGCAAATGGTCCCAAAGGGACACAGGATCCAAATGAGCTAACATCAAAAATAGCTCTTAAAGTTCAAAGCCGGGAAACACAAGAACCCCGAAGGAAAGGAAATTCAAAGAAAGGCAAACCTGAAAAGCCTCGAAGAGATCCAAAATCGGAAAGAAGATAGAAGGTCCAAGGAACAACCCAAAAGTTCCAAGTTCACAAGCGAAGTCATCACGAAGTAGCCAAACGACTTCAAGGCAAAGAAGACAAGTCCGAGAGACGGTGCAAGTTTTAGATTTGGTCACCCTTATAGCTCCACATACCCTAAACATTCCTCCATTGTCCTGTTATCATTCATCACACCCCATAGCCACGTTATAAGCTTAAAAGACTTCCGACTTAGTAGTTGTGTATCCAATCGAGTGAAAGTAACTGGTTGAACACGTAAATCTAACAAATGTCAAATTCAATGGTTGAGAAGTTGTGACCGTAAGTGAGAAACGAGTGTAAACACCAAACACGTCGAGTGTAGGTTAGGAAGCACCACATCAAAACATAAGCCTTGACCCTGTGAGGACGAGACCTGTTCGCACGTTTAGCCAAAGAAAATACTGGGGGCAATCGATCGTTCGATCGATTACCATGAACTCTAACTCGGATTGCCTTAAGAAAGAATACTGGGGGCAATTGTTGGTTCCAACAATTGTAGCAACGACACCAATTGAGGCCCAAAAGTCCAGAACCCGAAGGTTCAAGCCATTCAAACATCCCACAGGCCCGTCCTAAGCCCTACCTCCACATTCAAACACCCAGGCCCGTCTTGAGCCCTAATCCTTTTACATTCTTTTGGACCCATCATACACTTGACTCACTTTCACTTAGATCCATCCATAGGCTCGTCATAAGACCTAGATCCGTCCTTTAGGCTTGTCATAAGACCTAGATCCGTCCTTTAGGCTCGCCATAAGACCTAGAACCATTTTTAGGCTCACCATAAGACCTAGTTGCATTCCCTTAGGCTCGTCATAAGACCTAGATCCGTCCTTTAGGCTCGCCATAAGACCTAGAACCATTTTTAGGCTCGCCATAAGACCTAGATCCTTCCTTTGGGCTCATCGTAAGACCTAGTTGCATTCCCTTAGGCTCGTAGTAAGACCTAGCGTTACCTTTTAGTTTACCCGCTCTTATC
Organism: Limonium bicolor; assembly: GCA_023374045.1. NCBI lineage: Eukaryota > Viridiplantae > Streptophyta > Magnoliopsida > Caryophyllales > Plumbaginaceae > Limonium > Limonium bicolor. Next base: position 394,059,943 of record CM041777.1, on the reverse strand, counting down.
AAACACATTGCATTCATCACATTCATATAGGCTTGTCATAAGACCTAGTTGCATTATCCAGGCGCGTCACAAGACCTGGCGACAGAGAAGTTGGCGAGGTGATGGCAATAAATCCTCCTTTTGCGATGTCAACTTATTTTCGGGATCAACGAATGGTGGGCGAAGGCAATAAGTCCCCAAGGTTTTTACCAGGAGTTATCCCTGCACACCGGCTTGGGGGGCGATGGCAATAAGTCCACATTGGGTCCAGCCAGGAGCATTGGCACGGGTTTCGGTCCCCAGAAGCATCCGAGCATCATCAGCATCATCAGCATTATCATCAGCATCATCAGCATCATTAGCATTATCATCAGCATCATCAGCATTGTCATCAACATCATCAGCATCATTAGCATCATCAACATTTCAGTATTCTTGCATTTGCATACCGCCCAGTTATCACATTTTAGGTTGTCAACGCCTTAGAATCGCTTGACATTATCTCATTTCCACATTTTAGGTTGTCAACGCCTTAGAATCACTTGACATTTTAGGTTGTCGACGCCTTAGAATCGCTTGACATTATCTCATTTTCACATTTTAGGTAGTCAATGCCTTAGAATTGCTTGACATTACTTCATTTCACTTTACTTGTAGGTAGTCAACGCCTTAGAATAGCTTGACATCATCTCAATCGTCACAGGCAGTCAACACCTTAGAATAAGTTTGACATCATATCATCATTATAGGTAGTCAACACCTTAGAATTGCTTGACATTACTTCATTTTACTTATAGGTAGTCAACGCCTTAGAATCGCTTGACATCGCATCATTTCATGTATTATAGGTAGTCAACGCCTTAGAACCGCTTGACATTATTCCGTTTTTGTCACCTAGGTAGTCAGCGCCTTAGAATAGCTTGACACATTTTCACTTATAGGTAGTCAGCACCTTAGAATAGCTCGACAGCGTTTTTGTTGCTTAGGTAGTCAGCGCCTCCGAATAGCTGCACGCAAACAACGCGGTTTCGCACAACTTGGAAAATTTCAAAGTCCAAAATTTTGGGGCATCACTCAAGCATCAACCAGACTTTTCACATCCACTACAAAGTCTAGTTGACGGGGGGCAATCTGTTATACCCAAAATTTTGACCCCCTAGGTTAGGGTCTACGGGGTGCTGGTGTTGTGAGAGGCATTTTAATCAAGTAGTGAGGGATTCCGACTCGATCGGCGCGTTCCATGGCATGGGGAACAGCTTCGTCATTTTCAGGGGCGTTTTGGTAATCTTTAAAGGCTCCTGAGACCTCCTATAAGCTTTCTCTCTCCTCCAAAGGATGTCCAAATCAGCTTGAAATGCTTTGATATTTTAACCCATGATAGAGGATGACATTCTAAGCATAATGGCTTTGGAATTTTGATTTTTCGAGTTTTCAATAATTTTCTAGCAATTTCTGACTGAATCTGACGAGAAATTCATTTTAAAAATATTCCAACATTTAAAAAATTCGGTTCCACCTCAGAAAATTCATATTTTCCATCCTTGACACGTGGTTAAAATTTCACAGCAAAATTCCTTTGGGAAGTCACTTAACTAAAATATCGAAAAATCTTACTTTTACTAGATTTTCTTTATCTTTAAGAAAGTCTATATAAGGGGATAGGTTTTTGGATAAAATCAGAACCTCATATGCTCAAGAACCCTAGAGAGTCAGAAAACACAGCCTCCTCTCTCTCTCTCACGTTTTCCAACACCCGGCCACCCAAATCATACCGAAAATCCCCCGAAATCACCATCTAAACACGTTTTCCAATCCCCGAAGCATCAATAATCATCAAAACCCCACAATAACACCATCAAAACGTGAAGAACAGCAAGAACAACCAACAACCAGAAGCTTGGTTCGAAATCCTTTCGGGTCTGCCATCAACGAAGCACTCGACGAATCCCGGTGTGAAGAATCACCTTGAATTCGAAGGTAAAACAGGTTACAACTCTACTTTTCTAATTCCCCACGACCTTATTAACTCTCTGTCAAATTTTGGGCTCAAACTAACCTTCATACACTTCTGTATTGCTGTTTGTTTAAGCTTCTGTCCAATAACTTGTTTACTAAGTTTCGTGCTTAATTCGAACTCAAATTGAAAACTTTCGATCACTAATGTTTTGTACATCTTTCAGGCTACACACCCATAAAATTTGGGCCAAAAACACCTTCGGGAACAGCCTTAACGCCGCCGTCCGAGGGCGGTCCGCACCCACGGACGTCATGTCCGGGGTCCCGGACTCCTTGTCCGTAAGACCGGACGCCCACGGACGGCGGCGGGATTTTTAAATTTTTAAAATTTAGGTTTTCTAATAATGTCCGGGCCCACGGACAGCCTGTCCGTGGCCCCGGACTTCACAATTTTCTGTTTTCTGTTTAATTCGACTTTTATTTTCTGTATAGGTTAACTAGGGTCCGTGGTTTCGGACATTAGGTCCGTGGCTACGGACGGAAACAAAATTTGACCTAATTCTGCCTCCAAAACCCTAGTTTAGGTATTTTAATTTCCACTTTAATTTTCTGTCAAAAAATGCTAAAAAACACAAAAAAACAGAAGCTCGCGCATTTAAGTTAGAACGACTCGTAATAAGCCGTAAATAAACCAAGTAGAGGAAAAACGACCTAGGAAGGGTAATGAAAGTAATTGAACCCTAACTAAGTCGAATATCAAGCCCCCGAACCTGAACTCTCCTTTCCTAATTTAATCTAGGTCAAAATTAGGTGGCGACTCATAATAGGTTCCAGTGAGCTAGCCTAGGTTTTAATAATTATTGTTATATGACATAGTTATTAATCTTCGGTTATAAGTGGACCTAAAACCCGATTAGATCCTAATCAACTTTAATCATCATAGGATAGGGTTTAAAATCGAGGCTCACAGACTAGCGACTCTGCTGGGGAATACTTCTTAATTTTAAGAAAGAGGGCTTAACTTGAAAGATGTTTATTTATGGTTTTTATTACATTGTTTATTTACTTTTGTGCGCAATTTGAATTTTTGTACCCTTGCATCATATGAGAGCGAGGGTCCACATAAACCAATTTCACCCCGGGACCCGTTTGAGGGTCCCCTGTCAGGGACTCACACCTTTTAGGTGATGTGAATAAGTGGGGGAAAAGAGGAGGGTGTCGTCTAACCACACCCCCTTAATACCTGGGCTTTAGCCCCAAGCATTTTCCTGGCAGTACCCTTACCTAGCCCATTGTTTGGTCAGTCAAAGACCCGACCGTAGACGCACACCTTTTAGGTGATGTGAAAAAAAAAGTGGGGAAGCCCAAAGAGAATAGCGTGCAAGCCCTATTCCCTTGTGGTGACCTGGGCCCGCGCCCCAAGCACCTCTCCGGATCGATCCTTACCCGAATTGGATAAGCGACTGGTGAGGACATGTTGAATTTGTGTGGGCCTTGTTTGCTTGTACGATCGGCCCACTACAGCGTAGAAACTGATAGGAATTTCTCCTACATCAACCTAGCTCAACCCGAATTTACGGCCTTATTATTTGTAGCCCAAAGGCCTTGTTTGGTTTGAATGAATTGATTGTTCGGGCTCAGGCCCAAAAGTTTAGACTTAGGTGATTACACTTTCGGCCCAATTTAAATTATCAACTTAGTTTTAGGCCCGCGAAAAACAAATCCACCTAAAGCAATCCGTGAAAATCCGTCGGGCTACTTCATTTCAAGGCCCATTCCGGTTTAGGAAAAAACTTTCACTCGGGCTTTGGCCCAAAACTCTAGATTTAGGTGTCATCTTTTAGGCCTAATCAGAGTTACTCGACCCAAACAAGTTTAAAATTAGAATGCCATCTTACCAAGTACTCCTTCCCGGCCCAGAACTTTAGTCCGGTCCTCTTTTATTTTCTGACAGACGGTATTTTGAAAACAGGTAAACTGTCATCACAAGCATGGAGGGAAAAGGAAGACCAGTTACAACGGAGGATAGAATGGCAGAGATAGAGCTTAGGCTAAAAGCCATGGAGGAAGCCGTAGAAGAATTGAGAAACAGGATCAACTCTCGGGATGCGGACTTTCATGGGGCCGCTAATACAAGAGAGAATGGCCAAGCTGAACTAGAAGCCATGATGGCTGCTATGGAACGGAGACATGGTGCTGTCAGGGATGCCATGGAGTCGAACTACGTCGCAGCAATCGAAGAAATGAGGGCAAAGGCCCTTTCCCTGGAGGCCAGACGTCAAGCTCAGGATGCACTAGTGGGTAGGCTTCTTAGCTCTCTTCATGACCACATTAAAGTCGGCTCCTTTGGAGCCCAAGGATCACAAAGGAATGTCGAGGAGATTGCCGCAGAACTCAGAACAACAATTGGGAAGCCAGAAGTGGACAGTAAGACAACAGCTTGCATCCAAAGTTGCACCCGGAAAAGGTCTAGGCAGCATGAGGTGAGTGCGAGTCAAAGAGAACCAGGTTGGGTCATTGGAGCAGTAGAACTACCCCGACAGAACTCCCGTCGGAGAGAATTTTCAGACATCAGTCAGCCATTAAGCCAGGCATTTTCAGTGCTCCAGGAACGAGACATACTACAACCTCTCATCCCCCGCCCTGGGGTCCCTCAGAAAGGAAGGAATCTAAGTCAGTTTTGCCACTACCACCAATTACCCGGCCATGATACTAATGATTGCAAGGCTTTGAGACACACAATCCAAGATCTCGTCGATCAAGGGCATCAATTTCAAGGACATGGAAGTGTAGGTAGGGCATCTATGCCCGGGTCTTATTAGAGTTTGTAGTCTTTAAGTACTGTTTTGCTTTTCAATTAAGTAGATTTCTTTTTTGTTAGTCACCTTTAGTGTTCCATAGTAGTTAGTCCCCTTTTATTATTTCTGGTAGCTCTCCCGAGTTTGTAATTTCCAACGTTATTTTTTGCATTGAATAATACATGATTCTATTTTCACAATTTCCATGCAAAGCATTACCCACTCATAAAAAAAGGGCAACCTCATCACTCCATCCATACTCACTACAGTTCCTTATACGAGCACCACCTTCATCATATACACCCCATGTGTCTCACCTCTCCACTTCCTCAACATTACACCAAATACATAAAGCTAAAAATTTGCTCCACAAGATCACCCCATCACCGCTCACCATCATCATTCCACCTTCCACCAATAACCTTGGTATTCAGAAGGCTTGTCAAGAAACCCCACGACAATACTGGGGGCAATCTGAGTTGAGGGACGTTAAGTTTATTTATTTTGTTTAAACGTGCAAACAAGTCTCTGAGTGTACATTTCGCGAGAGTGCCTTGAGCGGTAAGACCAAGAGCGAAAGAGTGTGTCATTTTTCCACGACTCCAGGGAGGTCACATTCAAAGGTAAGGCAAATGGCATGACTCTGACTGAAGGAGATAATTTGTAAATTTACGCTTAAACCTATGAAAAGTAACAAAGAACGGATACACAACTATTAGGGATGACGAAGCACCTAGGTACAGCACCACACAGCCAAAAGCTTGTGAGCCCAGACATTAAACCCTAGGCACCCCCGCTGAGCTTTTCATGTACATCTTTTTTACAACACTACAAACTCCACAAACAAGCCAGCCAATTATGAATAACCGACCCGGTGACCAAAGGAAGCAAGGAGCCCGACTTCCAAACAGCAACTTCACAAGTCCGAAGAAGCAAAATTGCTACCAGCATGACGAAACGATCCGCAAATGGTCCCAAAGGGACACAGGATCCAAATGAGCTAACATCAAAAATAGCTCTTAAAGTTCAAAGCCGGGAAACACAAGAACCCCGAAGGAAAGGAAATTCAAAGAAAGGCAAACCTGAAAAGCCTCGAAGAGATCCAAAATCGGAAAGAAGATAGAACGTCCAAGGAACAACCCAAAAGTTCCAAGTTCACAAGCGAAGTCATCACGAAGTAGCCAAACGACTTCAAAGCAAAGAAGACAAGTCCGAGAGACGGTGCAAGCTGCAGATTTGGTCACCCTAATAGCTCCACATACCCTAAACATTCCTCCATTGTCCTGTTATCATTCATCACACCCCATAGCCACGTTATAAGCTTAAAAGACTTTCGACTTAGTAGTTGTGTATCCAATCGAGTGAAAGTAGCTGGTTGAACACGTAAATCTAACAAATGTCAAATTCAATGGTTGAGAAGTTGTGACCGTAAGTGAGAAACGAGTGCAAACACCAAACACGTCGAGTGTAGGTTAGGAAGCACCACATCAAAACATAAGCCTTGACCCTGTGAGGACGAGACTTGTTCACACGTTTAGCCAAAGAAAATACTGGGGGCAATCGATCGGAACGATCGATTGCCATGAACTCTAACTCGGATTGCCTTAAGAAAGAATACTGGGGGCAATTGTTGGTTCCAACAATTGTAACAACGACACCAATTGAGGCCCAAAAGTCTAGAAACCGAAGGTTCAAGCCATTCAAACATCCCACAGGCCCGTCCTAAGCCCTACCTCCACATTCAAACACCCACAGGCCCGTCTGAGCCCTAATCCTTTTACATTCTTTTGGACCCATCATACACTTGACTCACTTTCACTTAGATCCATCCATAGGCTCGTCATAAGACCTAGATCCGTCCTTTAGGCTTGTCATAAGACCTAGATCCGTCCTTTAGGCTCACCATAAGACCTAGAACCATTTTTAGGCTCGCCATAAGACCTAGTTGCATTCCTTTAGGCTCGTCATAAGACCTAGATCCGTCCTTTAGGCTCGCCATAAGACCTAGAACAATTTTTAGGCTCGTCATAAGACCTAGATCCTTCCTTTAGGCTCGTCGTAAGACCTAGTTGCATTCCCTTAGGCTCGTAGTAAGACCTAGCGTTACCCTTTAGTTTACCCGCTCTTATCAAACACATTGCATTCATCACATTCATATAGGCTTGTCATAAGACCTAGTTGCATTATCCAGGCGCGTCACAAGACCTGGCGACAGAAAAGTTGGCGAGGTGATTGCAATAAATCCTCCATTTGCGGTGTCAACTTATTTTCGGGATCAACGAATGGTGGGCGAAGGCAATAAGTCCCCAAGGTTTTTACCAGGAGTTATCCCTGCACACCGGCTTGGGGGGCGATGGCAATAAGTCCACATTGGGTCCAGCCAGGAGCATTGGCACGGGTTTCGGTCCCCAGAAGCATCCGAGCATCATCAGCATCATCAGCATTATCATCAGCATCATCAGCATCATTAGCATTATCATCAGCATCATCAGCATTGTCATCAACATCATCAGCATCATTAGCATCATCAACATTTCAGTATTCTTGCATTTGCATACCGCCCAGTTATCACATTTTAGGTTGTCAACGCCTTAGAATCGCTTGACATTATCTCATTTCCACATTTTAGGTTGTCAACGCCTTAGAATCACTTGACATTTTAGGCTGTCGACGCCTTAGAATCGCTTGACATTATCTCATTTTCACATTTTAGGTAGTCAATGCCTTAGAATTGCTTGACATTACTTCATTTCACTTTACTTGTAGGTAGTTAACGCCTTAGAATAGGTTGACATAATCTCATTCGTCACAGGCAGTCAACACCTTAGAATAAGTTTGACATCATATCATCATTATAGGTAGTCAACACCTTAGAATTGCTTGACATTACTTCATTTTACTTATAGGTAGTCAACGCCTTAGAATCGCTTGGCATCGCATCATTTCATGTATTATAGGTAGTCAACGCCTTAGAACCGCTTGACATTATTCCGTTTTCGTCACCAAGGTAGTCAGCGCCTTAGAATAGCTTGACACATTTTCACTTATAGGTAGTCAGCACCTTAGAATAGCTCGACAGCGTTTTTGTTGCTTAGGTAGTCAGCGCCTCCGAATAGCTGCACGCAAACAACGCGGTTTCGCACAACTTGGAAAATTTCATGAAGTCCAAAATTTTGGGGCATCACTCAAGCATCAACCAGACTTTTCACATCCACTACAAAGTCTAGTTGACGGGGGGCAATCTGTTATACCCAAAATTTTGACCCCCTAGGTTAGGGTCTATGGGGTGCTGGTGTTGTGAGAGGCATTTTAATCAAGTAGTGAGGGATTTCGGCTCGATCGGCGCGTTCCATGGCATGGGGAACAGCTTCGTCATTTTCAGGGGCGTTTTGGTAATCTTTAAAGGCTCCTGAGACCTCCTATAAGCTTTCTCTCTCCTCCAAAGGATGTCCAAATCAGCTTGAAATGCTTTGATATTTTAACCCATGATAGAGGATGACATTCTAAGCATAATGGCGTTGGAATTTTGATTTTTCGAGTTTCCAATAATTTTCTAGCAATTTCTGACTGAATCTGACGAGAAATTCATTTTAAAAATATTCCAACATTTAAAAAATTCGGTTCCACCTCAGAAAATTCATATTTTCCATCCTTGACACGTGGTAAAAATTTCACAGCAAAATTCCTTTGGGAAGTCACTTAACTAAAATATCGAAAAATCTTACTTTTACTAGATTTTCTTTATCTTTAAGAAAGTCTATATAAGGGGATAGGTTTTTGGATAAAATCAGAACCTCATATGCTCAATAACCCTAGAGAGTGAGAAAACACAGCCTCCTCTCTCTCTCACGTTTCCCAACACCCGGCCACCCAATGTGTCTCACCTCTCCACTTCCTCAACATTACACCAAATACATAAAGCTAAAAATTTGCTCCACAAGATCACCCCCTCACCGCTCACCATCATCATTCCACCTTCCACCAATAACCTGGGTATTCAGAAGGCTTGTCAAGAAACCCCACGACAATACTGGGGGCAATCTGAGTTGAGGGACGTTAATGTTTATTTATTTTGTTTAAACGTGCAAACAAGTCTCTGAGTGTACATTTCGCGAGAGTGCCTTGAGCGGTAAGACCAAGAGCGAAAGAGTGTGTCATTTTTCCACGACTCCAGGGAGGTCACATTCAAAGGTAAGGCAAATGGCATGACTCCGACTGAAGGAGATAATTTGTAAATTTACGCTTAAACCTATGAAAAGTAACAAAGAACGGATACACAACTATTAGGGATGACGAAGCACCTAGGTACAGCACCACACAGCCAAAAGCTTGTGAGCCCAGACATTAAACCCTAGGCACCCCCGCTGAGCTTTTCATGTACATCTTTTTTACAACACTACAAACTCCACAAACAAGCCAGCCAATGATGAATAACCGACCCGGTGACCAAAGGAAGCAAGGAGCCCGGCTTCCAAACAGCAACTTCACAAGTCCGAAGAAGCAAAATTGCTACCAGCATGACGAAACGATCCGCAAATGGTCCCAAAGGGACACAGGATCCAAATGAGCTAACATCAAAAATAGCTCTTAAAGTTCAAAGCCGGGAAACACAAGAACCCCGAAGGAAAGGAAATTCAAAGAAAGGCAAACCTGAAAAGCCTCGAAGAGATCCAAAATCGGAAAGAAGATAGAAGGTCCAAGGAACAACCCAAAAGTTCCAAGTTCACAAGCGAAGTCATCACGAAGTAGCCAAACGACTTCAAGGCAAAGAAGACAAGTCCGAGAGACGGTGCAAGTTGCAGATTTGGTCACCCTTATAGCTCCACATACCCTAAACATTCCTCCATTGTCCTGTTATCATTCATCACACCCCATAGCCACGTTATAAGCTTAAATGTAACACCCCTCCTAACAATTACGTAATAGTCGCTCACGTGAACAGGAAATAAAGGCGTCTCACAGCGGAAGTAATTACAGTAATAGAACTCACATGGGTGTTACTTGCCACCACTCGCCCATACGAGTGATGTAGCAGTACATCATCTTAACAAAATTAAACATAAAAATACAATCCGCAGTGACAACGAGATACCATCTACATTTCTATCTAAGTATCAAAAGCACAACTACTATGAGCATCTAAACATAATCCAAATCTCACAATGTCCTAACTACCCAATCCCGCACTTCGGCTTCAACGGGTTCAGCAACCTGCGCAATAAGTGTAGTATCAGCGATAGACGCTGAGTATGCCGGATCTGGACCCTATTGGTCACTTGTCATTTTTAACCGTCTTGATATTAGATTGATTTCATGTTTGTCATTTTACAAATATGATAAATACTGTAACAACATGCATGATTATATAATCATTCATCCAATCCAATCAGTCATATATATATATACACATTACTGTCATACATCATACAATACAATGGTATTGAGAACTCATTCATCGCATGTTAACATCATCACATAGTACATCACTCGGCCCTCCGGGCCTTCACATATCGTTTGTTAGATTAGCACAGTCGGGCGTCAGTTAGGACAACCCGAAATATACTCACTTGGACAGTAGTCCCACGTACACACAAAGGTGCTCACTGCCCTGATCATCCGAAGACTCTGGGACTTATTCACTTTGCCTTTGTAAAGGCGTCCATTTAGGTGGCCAAGGGCCTGGTGCCAACGGTAGCACACTCCGCCTGACGATCTATCTAGGCTCGATCAGGATTTAACTAGGGAAAACCCGATACGGGATATCCCAAGAGATCTCTACGCGCGACCAGCAGCCAGTGACTGTCTGGATTAAGGTACATCATCACATTCATTCACACTCCACTGTTAGCTTTGTTAGTTAGATAGTCAGTTACAGTTTTTGTTATGGAGTACATCACTTAATTTATTGGCTGCCCTATGGGTCTACGCATGCCTAGAATTATTCTAGGTAACATTTACTTTCGAGTCAAAGCTCTAGAGACCGACAATGTCGTGTCCCGTTCCTAAGTATTTTACTTAGGTTATAACTACGTACTTGTAATACTTAGCGTATTAAGTCAAGCAATAGTGGTCACAATCACACATTTCGCATATGTAGTTTTGTATAAGTCGATCTATAGTCGACGTAGTATTAGTCCCGTAGGACGTTCGTGCATAAGTAAATAATGCAATGAACATAACTACGCATCATACACATGCATACATCACATACATACATTCACACAAGTTATTTATCAAACAAATCCGAGCCCGAGGAATTCCTCAGGACAACTCGGATCAAATCCCTTTACATACCGTACACCGTAGTCTAGATTCGTGCAGTGTAGGCCACTAGAGCTTTCGAGCGCGTACGTCGGAAATGCGATCTAGTAATACAAGGAACACTAAGCGTCAATCCACACGACAGCCCAATTCGGTATTTCCGAATAACGGTTGAAATTCTAGTACCATGTCCCCAGACTTAACATTTGTTACTAGTTAAAGTATCGTTATTGATATTTGATGACCCCTTTCTCGTTGTGTGAGTTAATACTCGGTTTACATTAGAGCATGAAACCTTACGTTATACACTTATGATACTTCACTAGGGTTTATTTATCAAACCAAGGTCCTATACTAACCTTAGTATTTTATGTCGTTATAGTTATAGTGTATAACTTTATTTCTTGGTACGTTTTTATTTATGTATGTATGCATTTAGCATAACAGCTTGAATAACTATATCCCTAGTCACATAATATTATTTGTGTTACATCTTTTCCATAATGTTATAAGGTACGATATTTTATGTGTCACTAGACTTTATTACATTGGCTTGGCCACTTAGGAATGTATCGAAAATAATATACACATGTGCCACATTTGAGCTCCTTTATTATATATTTTCATTACTCATAAAACTACCACATAACTCACAATCTATTGTAGGTATTTAAATTTTATAATACAAAAAACCTTGTGGTAAAATATAACCCAAGGTTGTTCATATTTGTTTTATTATCGATTGTATACTTATATGCACGACTAATCTCATTTCGCATCTCAAACTCACCATCACACCACTTCTACTACCGATTAGTAGATTTATGATTGCATCACACCTAACTAAGTTCCACCCTTAGTCACCTCTGTAACAGATCTGTGCAGAAAACCATCATTTCAGAACCAGTTTGAACCGACACATTAAGTTTGTTAATTCTTTCCTCTTCTGTTTTGTTCCTCTTTTATCGATTCAGTTTCTGTTTCACTTCCTCCCCCACTCTACTTAACTACTTAGTTCATGGTGTTATTTATAGTTTCATCCAAGTCTGTTACAGACACAGACATAATCCCACAGAATTCGAAACACGAGAACAGAAACTGAAACAGCATTCGTTTATTCCTTCATCGGGTCTTTATTCAGGTCCACTGATTGGTTTCTAAGCTTCTCAAGCTACTACACCACTCACTGCTTTCATTGGAAAAAGGTTGAACTCAAAAACAACTCAAGAACATGGTGTTATCACCTCAGAAAACTCACTTTACAGAACCAGCTACTAAACTGTCGAACTGCAGGACTAGAAAACGTGACCTGATATATTTTTTTTTCTTGCATCTGTAGTCTACTCATGGTTGTGGTTTGAGTTCTCCCTAGGTTGCTTAGCTATCTAGTGGATATCTTAGTACAGTTTGACCACAAAACAGACTCATCAGTACAAGGTTTAAACCCAAAGAAATCGATATACAGAAGGTCAGAATTGCAGAACTCAGCTCAAACTGATATGTGCCCCTATCTGTTTCTCTCCTGTTTTACTCACAGCTGACTTACAATCTGTTTTTCTTCCCTACTAGGTACTTACATACTTGGTTAAGTGGTTTAGATAGGTTCCAAGTTCTTGGGTCATCCAAAGTGTTTCTTTATGCTCTCTGTAATTTTGTTTTACAGAACTGAGTTTTTCTGGTATTAACATCAAAACAGAAACGTGTAAGTGATTCTTGTTTTCTCCTCTGTCTGTCTTTTATCTAGTTACATTCTTCCTAACCTTTCTAAACTGTTGACCTTGTCAATTTGGTGCGTTATCAAATTCCTAATTCAACTAAACTCAAGGCAACGTTGTTAAACACACTGAATTAATCAGAATCTGCTCTGATAAGAAATTGAAACTGGAATCCAACTGAAATCAAAACAGGAGCTGGTTTGTGTTGTTGCTTCCTTTACTGTCTGTTCTTCTTTTAATTGATTATACCCCCCTCATTTCCTTACCCACTTAACCACTGGTGTTTCGAGGTTTTTAGACTCAAGAATAATTCAAGCAATATTAATGATGTCACTGCAACTGTCTTACTGAATTGAGGATTTCAGAGCAGAACTGCACCAGTTGGGCTTCTTCTCCATTTTTTTCCTTTTCTGTTTACCTTACGTTTTGATCCTCAAATCTTCACAATGTTTTACTTTGTTACTTAGGAATCCCACCAAGCTTTTAAACTCAAACAAAACCCAAAGCAGTTCTGTTACAGATATAGTAATAACCAGACCCTATCTGCTAAGAAAGACAGAAACTCAAAATTTTCATTGTCACAGAAAGACAGTTTCTTGCACCAGTTTTTTTTTCTTTCTTCTTCTGAATTTAATCCCAAAGTACTAGTTGGTTCACATCCTTGTCTAGAGGTTTAGTCGTTCCTAGGTTTACAGATATCTAAGACAATTCCTAGTGTTACTGAAATCAAGGTTCCTAAAACAGAAACTAGTGTCCTGTAATATCCTTCTTCTTATCTCACGATTGTTGCAACAGGTGGGGTTTTCGTTTATTCAAGATACTCTTATCTTTATTTAGGAGTGTTAGAATGTCTTAGATTCATTGCTCACCTCACTAGTCGTTGTACAGAAATATAGAAATCCAAACCTAACAGAACATCAAAATTAACAGAACTTCAACACTAGCTGAAACTTCAACTTCAAAATTAACAGAGACTTCAAAACTAACAGGAACTTCAAAACCACCAGAAACCTCCAAACTAACAGAAACTTCCAAGTTTGACAGAAACTTTAAAATTGATAATCCCCTTCTATTTTCTGAGAATCCTTAGGTTTGGTTTCTTTTTTTTGTTTCCCTTCATTACCAACCAAGCTAGTTAAGTGTTTGATTGAGTTTTAAGTTCCTAATCTAATCTTTCTATCTTCACATTTACTCTGCAAGCAGATACACTAGAACACACTCAAACTTCACCGCAGTTGTAATTTTATCAGAAACAGAAACATAATCTGTTGCATCTGTTCTTTGTCTTTTCTCTTTCTTTTTGTTGTGATCTGTTTTCTTTGCTTTACTCCAACACTCTCACGTTTATAGCCTTGGTCAGGTATACTCATCAGATAATGAATGTGTTAGCAGTTCAAGAGTACTAAATACATCGGCCTACATGTAACAGGTTTGCATGTTTATCAGTTTTGGTAGATTTACTTTCTTGCTGTTTATCTGATCCTTAATGAGTTTAGGAGTGACTCACCAGTAGAGACTTGATAACTCTTTAGTTGCACCTTTGGTGGAATTCCGACTCACAGCTCCTGGTCGGTTTATCTATACTGGGATAGTTTACTCAGAGATTAGAATTATGTTACCCAGAGGGAAAGACATAGTTGGATTGAACTGAGACGTGTATTGCAGTTACCTTGCTTCCCTTTCTTTTCCACCGAAAATTGTACAGCAAGGGAGACTGTTTGGTCTTGCTCTTCCTCCCAGTACTGAGGCCTATACACTGGTCTATCACGTGCAGAAAACAGGAGAAAGAAATCATTCAGGACCAGCTGTGTTTAGAACCGGTACAACAATGGAGTGGAAAAGAATGTGGTGAAGTTACGTAATGAAGCAGTGAATAAAGAGACCTAGCGTATGCTGGGTTGTTACTGAAATGGAAGAGGAGTGCAAGCTGGTTTAATGTAGTTTTTTACCTTGAGAAGACAAGGGAGTTTGCTTCCCTTCCGTCTCTGTTTTTCAACCGGACTTCCCACTGTTCTAGCTCTCAGTATCAGTCTTTGCTGCTATGCATATGTTCATGGTTTAGCTCTTGTGGATAAGGAACTCATAGGAGAACAGTGAGCATGATTTAAACCTGTAATACCCCAACCCGAAATCCAATAAACTGAACGGCGATCACTCCCAAATAAAATACAACTGCAGCGGAAATAAATACAACAACCGGGCGGTATTACAATGCCGTTGGCCACCCTTGTGACCAACAAGGCTAAGTCCAAATACAATCCTCAAATGTCACGGTCTGGAATACAGATCAACCCGAGATACTAGGAATCAAACTCAAAGTAAAATACTGAAATAAATTAATTAACTAATAGCAGACTCCCAAAGCTTGGTCTACCCCACCTACACTCAGTGTGGTGATCTTCTTAAACTTCAGGTACCTGAAAAATGGGGGTGCCCCCAAAGGGGCTCAGCAAACAATGCTGGTATGGAAAACGTGCAGCCCATCGTCTACCGGGCCACACCAACTACTTTGTCGAACACATGCAGTTCATTTTTATAAAGCTGTAAACAAGCATAGTCTGATAATAACAAGTATCCATACAAGGACAATAATGTCACATAGAACAAGACACAGAAGGTCGAGTTAGCTGAACTGAAATTCTTTACTGATAGTCGGTCCACACAATGGGACTGACCGTTATAACTGAATATCTGAAATAGTGGAGGTATAGTGACCTCGTTATAGAGAAAGGTTGGGTATAAAAACCCCAGGAGATAACGTAGTTAAACCCTGAACTGAATGGCGTGGGAAATAAGAACCCACTAGAGGAATAAAGTCTTCCTCGAACTGAAGGGCATTTGAATCCCGGAAGGAATAAAGTCTTCCTCCCAACTGAATGTTCCGTCGCGACGTAGTAGGAGACGACCTGAGACAGGTACAACTCCCGTAGCATGCATGGCCAGATCCAACTGGGCTCCTCATTCTCGAAGTATATATTTGTTAAGTGTCATATAGGACATTAAACAAAAACACAATGTGTATTGTCAATTATCACGTTTAGGATAATGACGTTTGTTATAAAGTGAAGTTAGTGAGAGACTTGAGTACAAGTCCTCGGTATACTGAAACGCAGGTATTTAATCCACTGGTATAGTAGTGTTTGTATGCGTGGGACATACACGATGTAGTCAGCAACATTCACGCACATAAAATAATACCACAGTGTGCACGAGTAAAACAACAGTTTACATTAATTATCTTGGTCGTTATTTCAAACAACAGATAGCACACAAGCCGGTGTAATCCGTTAGAAAACAGGTTGCAAGAATCCCATACCGTTCACCGTAGACTGTACTTGTAAATTCCCGGTCAACGTCTGGTCAAACAAAGTCCTAGAATAGGATTAACTGAGAGGGTTAATTTATGTTACCCTTATATAATAATTCTATTGGATCTTTTAACAAATTTCATATTGTTATTTCATGTGAGGTTTATTTCTTTTAATCACCTCATGATTTAATGTATAACTTATTTGTTATCCTTTTGATTTATTATAAATCCTTTAATGCACATATATGTGTTTATTGCATTTGTTGTTTATTTTATTTGTCTAGGTGACATAACAACTTATAATTTCTTAACTATATTTATATGTCATACATAGACATAAAATTCTTATAGTTTTATTATTCTCCTTTTTAACCATAAGTAATTTTTATTGTTTATCTTTAATTCCTTATAACCATGTAAGCCATAGTTTTAATTCCATAATTCCTTTAATCAAAATTCTTTCTTCTAATTCCTCCAAATATCCATGTAGGACCTATTATTTAATCTAAATTCTTACTCTTATATTTCGGTTATTTACAAAAAACCACATAATTCATAAACTTTATATTAAATTCTAATCTCTTTATATTATAGAGTTTTAACTTCTTATTTAGCTAAATTGCAAAGCCATCCCTAATATTTTGGTATATAGCTTTTAAATATTATAACTCTCAAAAATACAACTTAGCCCCTTAAATTCTCGGCAATGATATTTTATTTCATAATTACAATTAACCACAAAACCTTATAAACTTTGCATAATGCCTTATAAACTATAGTTTTAATTTTAATTCTCCATAAATGCCGAATATATAAATTCTTAAATTACCAAACTAACCCCAAATAATTCGGCTTGGTCTTGAACTTTCCATTAATTACATTTTCACCCCAAAACTTTCTAATAGTTACTTAATAACTTATAAACTATAGTCTAAATATTTAATCCCTTAAAATTTCGAAAGTGAACCTAATAATTCTCTTAATTATGAATTCGCCCACTAATAAATTCTAAACTTTCATAACAACTTTTAAATTACATAATAGCCCAAAACTTTATAAAAAGTTATTTCAAAGCTTGTTTAAATTATCTAAAATTCTTAAACTTAATTCCTAACCTTATATTATATTATAATTACACCAAACAGCCCTTTAGCTCTCGGTTTTTATTATAAGTACACTAAACTTTGTAAAAATTACATTTAACCCACATAACTTAATTAATTAGTCATTTAGACACTAAAAGAATATTTTTAACTCACCAAACTTTATGATATAAATTTATATACCTAAGTAGCTCATTAAAATCCATTTAACACATAAACCATTCGGCCATATTTATTTGGTGACCATATAGTATATAAAAGTGGATTTATATGTCTAGATAATTATAAATAAATTCATAGGAGATATAACTCATGTATAAATTATTGTAATGTCTTATATAAATTCTAAGCCAAAATAAAGAATTTTGCCCTTGATAATTCGGCATAAATTTTATATAACATAACTAAAATTTGTGACACAAAAATGTGTCTTAAGGTAAATATTTTCCTTATATGTTATAGTTATATTTTTGGCATATAAAACCATATAGCTTCGGTATTATTAACCTAAGAGGTGTACATAATTTTGTACAATTTTTAGAAGCTTAACAAAGCTTATAATATAAGGATTTACTTAGTAAACTTACTTCTTAACAAAGGTGGTTAAGTGCTTGAACTTCTTCTTGAATCTCCAAGCTTCTCCTAGGTAAACTTGATGCTCCTCTTTTATGCAAGAGGTGAAGGTGTTTAGGAGTTAGATCTTCAACAAAGATCTTAAGTAGATTTGTAAGTAGTTTTACAAGACTTTACCTTAGACTTTTCTCCTTATAAATTCGGCACTCCTAAGGTAGGTGAAGAACAAGTTTTCCTTCATCAAAATGAAGAAGAAAAGAGACTTAGAAGAAGTAGAACTTGGTTACACATAAAAATGTGCTTTAAGGATTTTCAAGCTTTAAAACCTACCTTGAGATGCTCCTTGGTTTAATGTTGGTTTGGACAATCTCCTTGGAGAACTAATGAAGCCGAACACACCTTGTTATGCTAGGAAGAGTTTTGCTTCAAGACTTGCCAAGAAATGCTAGGAAATTACCTTAAAGATGAAGATAGAAGTTAAAACTCCATTAATGGACTTAAGAGCTTCAAAGGAAGAAGATGAAGCTAGAAGAGAGAGGAGGGAGCTTACCAAACCGTGCAAGAATTGTGCAAGGAGGGAAATGAAGCTCACTCACGTAAATGAAAGAAGCATTTGGAAATTGATTTTGTTTTGTCAAATTTTTAATGTCAATTGACAATTCTTTTTCCTTAGTTTATTACCTTGATTATTGGCTCAATAAATGCCTCCTTTCCAGCATGAAAACCGGCCATGTGGTGTGACTAAGCAAGAGTTGGAAGGACAATTATTTTGCTAGAAGACAAGGTAAGAAAAGGTGAGTATATTCCTTTGATTTTTCAATGCTACTTGGCTTGTCTTCTTCTTCATGTGGAGTCACGAAATGGAGGTCTGAATGGGGTTCAAAAACCGGCCATGAAGAGCCAAGGAAGAAGCTTGGAAGGTCACTTAGTTATTAAGAAAGCAAAAGAAGAGAATCTAGATCTACTTTTTGCTTTTAAGCATTTTGTTTGTATCTAGCTCACATGGCCTTATTCCTAAGCATTATTTCGACAGCTCTCTGGTCCATTAAGACCTACATACTTTGACATTAAGTAATATAACACATGGGATGATGAGTCATCATGTTTTAAGCCTTTTATAAATTTTTAAAGCAAATTTTATACTAGTTTTTGCCCTTAAAATCGGCCCCTATAGAGAGCCTTGTTGACTAGTCACACCAACTGATTTAGAAGGTCATTTTAACCCTTTTTAAGATTACCAATTCGTGGCATGTCAAAAACTACAAGGTAATTGCGTAAAACGCATTTTCGTGACACCCGAAGGTGTGTTTTTGTGCTCTAAGGAAATTTTGGGAAACCAATTGTTCTTATGAGTTCCAAGTGTTTGTAAACACTTATTATAGTAAATAAACATATACTAAGATGTTACATTGAGTTATATGGGGTTATATCAACCCGTGACATAATTTACGGGCCATCGGGACACTCCCGGGCCAAAAAGGAGCGCTAAGAAATCCTCCTTTGGTTTTTGCTGAATTTTGAGAAACCACTTCGTGGGTTCTCTTTAGAATGATAAATAATGATGTTAGGAACTCTAGGAATTAATTTTATAGGAGTTCGTGCCACCTCGGCACTCCTCCGGACTTTTCGTGCTTTAAGGAGCGGGTGTGAGCACTCCCGAGCATTTTGCGTATTTGACTGAATATAGCTTAGGGAATATTTGTATATTCATATAATAATTGTATGACCATTTAGTTTGAATATTAGAGGGTCATACAAGGTCATGTTTGACCATGCTTCTAAGGCGTTTTAGCGTTTATGGTGAAACGACTGTTTTTACGTAACGTTTTCATGCATGGGTTTGCATGCGTACGTGAAATGATTTATATTTGGATTATATTCCAATAAATAATGATTAAATAATATTATTTAGATTTGGGGTATTTCAATCTACCCCCCTTAAAAAAGGACTTCGCCCCGAAGTCTCATATCTAAAGTATAAGGTTGTGGGGGAATCAAGTTCCACTAAGTATCCACAACTCAATCTAATTTTTAGGGATCAAGTCCCAAGTCTCTATATCCCTAAGTTCATAGTGTATATCAAGTACAACAGGAATACTTGGAATGTCATAACATATACTTGCAGTGTAAAGCAAGGTAGTGAACACAATCACTTTTCGTTTCAAATGGTGCAACGTAGTGCATATAATATTTCCATTGTAGTGTAATGAAGTACACACAATCACGTAGAAGTACAAGGTACATTCAAATACAGTGTCACAAAAGAACACATATAAGACAAAGTGTCACTGAATATACTGAACAGTGTTACACAAGAACACTTACAAGACAAAATGTCACTGAAATGCACAAAAGTGCCACAACTGAAATGCACAAAAGTGCAACAACTAAAATGCACAAAAGTGCAACAACTGAAATGCACAAAAGCAACAAATGCAATGCACAAAGGTGCAACAAAATGCACACTAAACTCAAAAATGAAAAAGGCTCTACCCCCCAAAAAGAAGGGGTACGCCCCCGTACCCTAGACTAAAGTGCCTAGTCGGTAAATAATGAGGGAAACTTCGCTCGCATATCAGCTTCGAGTTCCCATGTGGCCTCTTCCACATCGTGGTTCGACCAAAGAACCTTCACGAGGCTCACAGACTTGTTTCGAGTCTCTCGTGTCTTTCTATCTAAGATTCTTTGCGGTGTTTCCACATACCGCATTGTTGGTTCTAAAGAGAGTGTCTCTGGTTGTAGAACATGAGAAGGATGAGGCATGTATTTCTTAAGCTGAGACACGTGAAAAACATTGTGTACTTTGCCAACTCGGCTGGCAAATCAAGTCGATATGCCACTAGGCCCACCCGCTCTATGATAGCGTAGGGTCCTACAAATTTCGGGCTTAGCTTGCCCTTCTGACCAAATCTGAATACACCCTTCATGGGTGAAACTCGTAGAAATACCTGGTCGCCAACTGCGAACTCAAGGTCTCGTCGCCTCTCATCAGCATATGATTTTTGTCTGTCCTGTGCTGCTTTCATATTGTTTCTGATCTGCTGAACTTCTGCCTGGACTTGCTCCAAGTACTCAAGCCCAACGATGACGGTCTCACTAGACTCGTCCCAGCACAAAGGTGTGCGGCATGGTCTGCCGTATAAAGCCTGAAAAGGTGACATCTGTATAGAGGCGTGATAGCTGTTGTTGTAAGCAAACTCGATGAGATGTAATCTATCTATCCAGCTGCCCTGGAAATCCAAGGCACATGCTCGTAGCATGTCCTCTAAGGTCTGAATAGTCCTCTCTGACTGACCATCTGTCTGAGGGTGAAATGCTGTGCTAAGCTTCAATTCGGTGCCAAGTGCTTCGCGAGTAGCTCGCCAATATCGTGAGAGAAATCTAGTATCTCTATCTGAAACAATAGTCTTAGGTACTCCATGATGTCTGATGATCTCTTTCTCAAATAGCTCTGCCAACTTTGGCACTTTCCACGTATCTTTCATCGGAATAAACCTAGCAACCTTAGTCAGTCGATCAACAACAACCCAAATCATATTTAATCCTCCTCTCGTAGGTGGTAGTCCCACCACGAAGTCCATAGAAATGTCATAAAACTTCCATTCTGGAACTGGCATAGACTGTACCATACCTCCTGGTCGTCTATGTTCGAATTTCACTTTCTGACAAGTGAGACATCGAATCACATATTCTGTCACGTCGCCCTTCATACCACTCCACCAGAAATACCTCTTTAGATCTTTGTACATCTTAGAAGCCCTGGATGGACAGATGTGGTAGAAGTGTGGGACTCTCGAAGAATATGCTCCTTTATATCTGTGCTGTCTCTGGGAATACACAATCTGCCCTTCAATCTGATGATGAGTCCATCATCATGTAGGTGAAACTCATACTTACCACCTCAAATGTACCGTCAGTCAACTTCTGACTGATCTCCATCATTCGCTGATCCTTCTGCTGTGCGGTACGTATGTCGTCTATAAGACTCGAGCTAGCCACAATGGCATTTAAGGAATGTGCTCGTCGACTCAGTGCGTCTGCTACAACATTAGCTTTCCCTTCCTTGTACTGCAAATCAATATCATAATCCTTAAGAAATTCAACCCATCTTCTTTGTCTCATGTTTAACTCTTTCTGGGTGAATACATACTTCAAACTCTTGTGATCCGAATATACGGTCATCTGGACACCATACAGGTAGTGGCGCCAGATCTTCAATGCAAAAACAATAGCTCCAAGCTCCAAGTCATGTGTGGGATATTTTTCCTCATGTTTCTTCAACTGTCGGGAAGCGTAGGCGACTACCTTCCCATTCTGCATGAGTACACACCCTAATCCCCTACCTGATGCATCACAGTAAACTTCATAACCCTGTGCCTTCAGGTATAGTCAAAACTGGTGCTGATGTCAAGGCATTCTTCAGAAGCTCGAATGAGGTCTCACATTCAGTAGTCCATGTGAAAGGTGCATCCTTCTTCATTAAGCTGGTCATAGGTTTAGCTATTTTGGAGAAGTCTCTGACAAACCTTCTGTAGTATCCTGCTAAACCAAGGAAACTCCTGATGTCCGTAACTGTCTTTGGCCTAGGCCAAGTGCGAACTGCTTCTATCTTTGCTGGATCCACTGCGATCCCAGCATCAGAGATAACATGTCCTAAAAAGGAAACTCTGTCCAACCAAAACTCACATTTGGAGAACTTAGCATAAAGCTGGTTCTCCCTTAAGATCTGAAGTGTATGTCGAAGGTGACTCTCATGCTCTTCTTTAGACTTTGAGTAGATTAGGATGTCATCGATGAATACAACCACGGTCTTATCCAACTGCTCTCTGAATAATCTGTTCATCAAATCCATGAAGACTGCAGGTGCATTTGACAAGCCAAAAGGCATGACTGTAAACTCATAGTGGCCATACCGTGTTCTGAAGGCTGTCTTTTCTATGTCTTGCTCCCTGATGGGTATCTGATGGTAGCCTGATCTCAAATCGATCTTCGAAAATACTTTTGCTCCTCTCAACTGATCAAACAAATCGTCGATCCGTGGTAGTGGGTATTTGTTCTTCACCGATACTGCATTAAGCTCTCTGTAATCAATACATAAACGAAGGCTTCCATCCTTCTTCTTCACAAATAGGACTGGTGCTCCCCAAGGAGATACGCTAGGTCGTATGTATCCCTTGTCCAATAAATCTTTCAGCTGCTCCTTCAGCTCAGCCATCTCTGCTGGTGCCATACGGTACGGTGCCTTAGCCCCCTATGGGACCGGTACTGGGTCCCCAAGGAAATTCGATGGAGAACTCTACTCTCTGGATGGCGGTAAGCCTGGAAGTTCCTTTGGAAAAATATCTGGAAAATCCGACACCACTGGCATAGCTGGATCAAAATCAGGGTCATGCTCTACATTCTGAACATAACATAGATATACCTCCTTCTGCTTCCTGACGTGCTTGTACATGGACATAGCAGATATAACTTTTATCGATGGTGCCCTAGGGCTCTGACGGTAAGATACTGTCACTCCTGATGGGCTCTTAAGCAACAGTCTGCGCTCTGCACAAAGAATGCGGCCTCTGTGCCGCCCCAGCCAGTCCATCCCGGCTATAACGTCGAATCCTAGACCTCTGAACTCAATAAGGTCAATAGGAAATTCCTCTCCTTAATACTGATAGTGGCTCCTCTATAAAGACGAGTGCAACTGATCTTCTCCTTAGACGGGAGTGCCACCTTAAAATCAGGTAACTCTACTGCGTCTAGCCCCAACTTCCCCGCAAGCGTAGGCGAAACGAAAGTATGTGAGGCTCCGGAGTCGAACAGTACTAATGCATCCACTCCATTAACCGGAAAGGTACCAGTGAGAATCGAGCCGCCCTTGCGGGCCTCCTCCTCAGTAAGTATACTTAAGGCACCTTCCGTCTCCTTAGCACAACCTAATAACAGAATCTGAGTAAGTACTTTGATACATGATGGGGTCTAAAGACATTCACTTTCACAAACAATAATGCTTCATTGATGAGATGATCTCCTTTCTGAAGTCCAAAAACAATTACAACACTAGTACTTTCTAAAGGTTAAACTTAATCTTCCTGGTCTCATGTGAGTGGTGTTTATCACTGTCGAAGGTGCTGTGTTTAGCTTAATCCTTTTAATTCCATGGTATAGCAACCTTGACTTTCCACCCATTATTAAAACATCTCCTGAACTCAATATATTTTCTTTGCAAGGTCCACACGCTTCTGCTCGCCATAAAGGAACTCTGCGTCATCTCCAATTGACAAAGATAATACTGGTATCCCTGTTCAAGGGACCCTTTTGTTTCATCATTGTCCTGGTGTAGTCCTAACGGCCTCCTTCTTCATAGAAGTTGATGATACATAGATCAGCCCTTAGATTGGGAACTGGATCTCCTTCAGTTGTTGAGCTGTATTAACTGCTTGTTCCACAATTGGTAAAAATTCTTCTGGGATTTTTGGTACTTGTGCTCCATCTCCATTTCTTGTATCTTGGTAGGTTTTTTGTGTAAGGATTCCAATCCTTTCCTAAGCACATCATTTTCAGTCATTTTTTGATCCTCCTGGAAATTCTGGAGTTGTAGAACCCTCCTAGTCCCGCTCCCAATTCTTGACACTTCCTGATGATTGCAATTTGTGTCTCCGGTGTTAGGTATCCTTTGAGTAGTATCAATCCTGGTTGGATAACCTTACATTGTTCGTTCCCTGGTTCTTGTATTTGATAATGTTTTCTTCCAGGGAGGGCGGTGAGGGGATAGGAAAGCATATCTTATAGCTTCCTACGTGTTTAAATTTTTACTAGTGAGTCTTACTAATTCTTTCCTACTCAATTAGGCAATCAAGGCATGCAAGCACTCATTCACATCATCCATTGCTCGTAACAGGTTCACATGGTTTAGAAATACCTGGGTTGGTAGAAGGATCAGCCTCATCTGAGCGGTCCATGACATGCAGGGCGGGTCCCGATGCTGGGCCTTTGCCCTTATACCCCTGAGCTTGGTTGGTTGGTGGAGGGCGAGTATCGCTAGCCCCATTCTTTTGGCCTGGGTTTGGCTTTGCTCCCGGGCGGTAGTTCCTGCTCTCCGGGTTTCGGATACACTCGAAGGCACGATGCCCGAGTATCTGACAGTAGCGGCACATGACTTTCTCCCCTGGCAGTCCACGCCGGGGTGATCCTTCCCGCACTGTTTACAGTTGAAACGGCGGATATACTTCTGGCCCGTGTTTGAGCCAGATCCAGAACCTAATACAATCAAGGTCAATTATTCATTCTAACGGTGCTGAAGTAATCACAAAAGTCTCAAAATTTAACTGTTTGATTAGAGTGCCTACCCTTAGGTGGGTAGGTTTTCTGTGAAGTTGCCACTCCGTAGGTTCCTGACTGGGGGTTCCCAGTAGTTTGGTTCCCTTCCCTTGATAGGACCCCTGTCCTTTCTGATAGGGTTTGTTCCTTTTGTTGGAGTTCCCCTGCTTGGCATCTTCGCCACCAGGTCCGTCCTTCCTCTTTTGGGAGCTCAAAGCATCCCTTCTCTTACAAGTGATCTCCACTACGGAAGCAGCATGGTAGCATTCCTGAAATCTCAAGATATTAATCTCCAAATCTCCCATGATGGGGTATAGTATGTAATAAGATTTCCAACTGATTTATGTCTTCCTGTTTTACCTGCAAACTGGTGGGGATGATTGGTCCCATCCCAAACTGAAGTCGAGGGCTCAGTCCCCCGTAGAATCGGTCGACCAACACCTGGTCCGAGTATCCTATGCCGGGTAATAGTCTGAGTAGCGAAGTGAACTTCGCATAGTACTCATCCACTGACATCTTCCCCGTCTGCTCCAAGGCGTCAAACTCCCGAGTCTTCACCATCCTGGTGTGGGCCGGGTAGTATTTGCCCCTAAGTAATGCAGTGTAATGTCCCCAAGTAAAAGCTGGGTCATCCAGGTGGTCGGCTTTCACCATGTTCCACCAATCTCTAGCTGCATCCTTCAGATAAAAGGCAGCAAGTCTTACTTTTTCCCTAGCTGGGACTGCAAGCGTCTCGAACGCTGTCTCCATCTCCATGATGTAGGTCTCCAAGTGAGCAGGGTCAGTCTGCCCCTTGAATGCAGTTGGCCTCAGATCAGCCAAACTCTTCACCCAATCTCTCTCTCTGGGTGGTGGTGGTGGAGGTAGCTGCTGCTGCTGTCCAACCCCCGCCTGTGCGAATGCCTGAGCGATTAAGGTGGCAATGTCTGCCAGCCTGACGTTTGGCTCCTCATCAGCCTGTCCACGTCGTCCTCCTCTTCCCGACATCTGCAGGATGTTGAGGTATATTAGGCACTGTGGTCAAAATCTGGTCTTGGATAGTGGTCTAAGTAAAACTAACTTAAACTCTTTCAATACTATCTCTCAACCCTTAACCTAAGTCTTAGATATCCTAATCTCGGTGTATCCTTGTATCCAGAGCGTAACTACGCTCTGATACCATTTTTGTAATACCCCAACCCGAAATCCAATAAACTGAACGGCGATCACTCCCAAATAAAATACAACTGCAGCGGAAATAAATACAACAACCGGGCGGTATTACAATGCCGTTGGCCACCCTTGTGACCAACAAGGCTAAGTCCAAATACAATCCTCAAATGTCACGGTCTGGAATACAGATACAACCCGAGATACTAGGAATCAAACTCAAAGTAAAATACTGAAATAAAATAATTAACTAATAGTAGACTCCCAAAGCTTGGTCTACCCCACCTACACTCAGTGTGGTGATCTCTCAACTTCAGGTACCTGAAAAATGGGGGTGCCCCCAAAGGGGCTCAGCAAACAATGCTGGTATGGAAAACGTGCAGCCCATCGTCTACCGGGCCACACCAACTACTTTGTCGAACACATGCAGTTCATTTTTATAAAGCTGTAAACAAGCATAGTCTGATAATAACAAGTATCCATACAAGGACAATAATGTCACATAGAACAAGACACAGAAGGTCGAGTTAGCTGAACTGAAATTCTTTACTGATAGTCGGTCCACACAATGGGACTGACCGTTATAACTGAATATCTGAAATAGTGGAGGTATAGTGACCTCGTTATAGAGAAAGGTTGGGTATAAAAACCCCAGGAGATAACGTAGTTAAACCCTGAACTGAATGGCGTGGGAAATAAGAACCCACTAGAGGAATAAAGTCTTCCTCGAACTGAAGGGCATTTGAATCCCGGAAGGAATAAAGTCTTCCTCCCAACTGAATGTTCCGTCGCGACGTAGTAGGAGACGACCTGAGACAGGTACAACTCCCGTAGCATGCATGGCCAGATCCAACTGGGCTCCTCATTCTCGAAGTATATAATTGTTAAGTGTCATATAAAGACGTTAAACAAAACACAATGTGTATTGTCAATTATCACGTTTAGGATAATGACGTTTGTTATAAACTGAAGTTAGTGAGAGACTTGAGTACAAGTCCTCGGTATACTGAAACGCAGGTATTTAATCCACTGGTATAGTAGTGTTTGTATGCGTGGGACATACACGTTGTAGTCAGCAACATCACGCACATAAAATACAACAGTGCAAGAGTAAAACAACATTTACATTAATTATCTTGGTCGTTATTTCAAACAACAGATAGCACACAAGCCGGTGTAATCCGTTAGAAAACAGGTTGCAAGAATCCCATACCGTTCACCGTAGACTGTACTTGTAAATTCCCGGTCAACGTCTGGTCAAACAAAGTCCTAGAATAGGATTAACTGAGAGGGTTAATTTATGTTACCCTTATATAATAATTCTATTGGATCTTTTAACAAATTTCATATTGTTATTTCATGTGAGGTTTATTTCTTTTAATCACCTCATGATTTAATGTATAACTTATTTGTTATCCCTTTTGATTTATTTATAAATCCTTTAATGCACATATATGTGTTTATTGCATTTGTTGTTTATTTTATTTGTCTAGGTGACATAACAACTTATAATCTCTTAACTATATTTATATGTCATACATAGACATAAAATTCTTATAGTTTTATTATTCTCCTTTTAACCATAAATAATATTTATTGTTTATCTTTTAATTCCTTATAACCATGTAAGCCATAGTTCCAATTCCATAATTCCTTTAATCAAAATTCTTTCTTCTAAATCCTCCAAATATCCATATAGGACCTATTTATTTAAATCTAAATTCTTAAACTTGTATTTCGGTTATTTACAAAACAACCACATTAATTCATAAACTTTACTCTTAAATTCTAATCTCTTTATATTATAGAGTTTTAACTTCTTATTTAGCTAAATTGCAAAGCCATCCCTAATATTTTGGTATATAGCTTTTAAATATTATAACTCTCAAAAATTACAACTTAGCCCCTTAAATTCTCGGCTTTAATAATTTATTTCTTATAATTACAATCTAACCACAAAATCTTATAACTTTTCACAATGTCATGTAAACTATAGTTTTAATTTTAATTCTCCATAAATGCCGAATATATATTTATAAATTCCTAAATTACCAAACTAACCCCAAAGAATTCGGCTTTGGTCTTGAACTTTCCATTAATTACATTTTCACCCCAAAACTTTCTTTTAGTTACTTAATAACTTATAAACTATAGTCTAAATATTTAATCCCTTAAAATTTCGAAAGTGAACCTAATAATTCTCTTAATTATGAATTCGCCCACTAATAAATTCTAAACTTTCATAACAACTTTTATAAATTACATAATAGCCCAAAACTTTATAAAAAGTTATTTCAAAGCTTGTTTAAATTATCTAAAATTCTTAAACTTAATTCCTAACCTTATATATTATAATTACACCAAACAGCCCTTTAGCTCTCGGTTTTTAATATAAGTACACTAAACTTTGTAAAAATTACATTTAACCCACATAACTTAATTAATTAGTCATTTAGACACTAAGAATATTTTAACTCACCAAACTTTATGATATAAATTTATATACCTAAGTAGCTCATTAAAATCCATTTAACACATAAACCATTCGGCCATATTTATTTGGTGACCATATAGTATATAAAAGTGGATTTATATGTCTAGATAATTATAATAAATTCATAGGAGTATATAACTCAGTATAAATTATTGTAATGTCTTATATAAATTCTAAGCTCAAATAAAGAACTTTGCCCTTGATAATTCGCATAAAATATATATAACATAACTAAAATTTGACACAAAAATGTGTCCTAAGGTAAATATTTCCTTATATTTATAGGTTTATTTTTGGCATATAAAACCATATAGCTTCGGTATATTAACCTAAGAGGTGTACATAATTTTTGTACAATTTAGAAGCTTAACAAGCTTATAATATAAGGATTTACTTAGTAAACTTACTTCTTAACAAAGGTGGTTAAGTGCTTGAACTTCTTCTTGAATCTCCAAGCTTTCTCCAAGGTAATATAGATGCCTCCACTTCGGTTATATGCAAGTGGTGAAGGAGTTTTAGGAGTTAGATCTTGAATAAAGATCTTAAGTAGATTTGTAAGTATTTTTACAAGAGTTTACCTTACTTTCTCTTATGAATTCGGCACTCCTAAGGTAGATGAAGACAAGGTTTCCTTCATGAAAATGAGAAGGAAAGAACCTTAGAAGAAGTAGAACTTGGTTACACATAAAAAAATGTGCTTTAAGGATTTTCAAGCATTAAAACTACCTTAAGATAATCTTGAGATGCTCCTTGGTTTAATGTTGGTTTGGACAATCTCCTTGGAGAACTAAGTGAAGCCGAACACACCTTGTTATGCTAGGAAGAGTTTTGCTTCAAGACTTGCCAAGAATGCAAGGAATTTACCTTAAGATGAAGATAGAAGTTAAAACTCCATTAATGGACTTAAGAGCTTCAAAGGAAGAAGATGAAGCTAGAAGAGAGAGGAGAGCTTACCAAACCGTGCAAGAATTGTGCAAGGAGGGAAATGAAGCTCACTCACGTAAATGAAAGAAGCATTTGGAAATTGATTTTGTTTTGTCAATTTTTAATGTCAATTGACAATTCTTTTTCCTTAGTTTATTACCTTGATTATTGGCTCAATAAATGCCTCCTTTCCAGCATGAAAACCGGCCATGTGGTGGACTAAGCAAGAGTTGGAAGGACAATTATTTTGCTAGAAGACAAGGTAAGAAAAGGTGAGTATATTCCTTTGATTTTTCAATGCTACTTGGCTGTCTCTTCTTCATGTGGAGTCACGAAATGGAGGTCTGAATGGGGTTCAAAAAACCGGCCATGAAGAGCCAAGGAAGAAGCTTGGAAGGTCACTTAGTTATTAAGAAAGCAAAAGGAGAGAATCTAGATCTACTTTTGCTTTTAAGCATTTTGTTTGTATCTAGCTCACATGGCCTTATTCCTAAGCATTATTTCGACAGCTCTCTGGTCCATTAAGACCTACATACTTTGACATTAAGTAATATAACACATGGGATGATGAGTCATCATGTTTTAAGCCTTTTATAAATTTTTAAAGCAAATTTATACTAGTTTTTGCCCTTAAAATCGGCCCCTATAGAGAGCCTTGTTGACTAGTCACACCAACTGATTAGAAGGTCATTTTAACCCTTTTAAGATTACCAATTCGTGGCATGTCAAAACTACAAGGTAATTGCGTAAAACGCATTTTCGTGACACCCGAAGGTGTGTTTTTGTGCTCTAGGAAATTTTGGGAAACCAATTGTTCTTATGAGTTCCAAGTGTTTGTAAACACTTATTATAGTAAATAAACATATACTAATGTTACATTGAGTTATATGGGGTTATATCAACCCGTGACATAATTTACGGGCCATCGGGACACTCCCGGGCCAAAAAGGAGCGCTAAGAAATCCTCCTTTGGTTTTTGCTGAATTTTGAGAAACCACTTCGTGGGTTCTCTTTAGAATGATAAATAGATGTTAGGAATCTAGGAATTAATTTTATAGGAGTTCGTGCCACCTCGGCACTCCTCCGGACTTTTCGTGCTTTAAGGAGCGGGTGTGAGCACTCCGAGCATTTTGCGTATTTGACTGAATATAGCTTAGGGAATATATTTGTATATTCATATAATAATTGTATGACCATTTAGTTTGAATATTAGAGGGTCTACAAGGTCATGTTTGACCATATGCTTCTAAGGCGTTTTAGCGTTTATGGTGAAACGACTGTTTTTACGTAACGTTTTCATGCATGGGTTTGCATGCGTACGTGAAATGATTTTATTTGGATTATATTCCAATAAATAATGATTAAATAATATTATTTAGATTGGGGTATTCACTCTTAGTCCGGCTGCCATTTCAACTAGTTCTCGTTCCTATAATTCATTCAATCGAACGATTAATTACCGTTCTTACTTTCCGGTTAACTAATTACCTCACATTACATTTAGTGTACTTCCACACTTAAACTTGCACTTGTTCACCCTCTTAGTGGTCATTATAATTCACCAAACATCTCTTAAGCATCCTTATAACATCAATACCTAACAATCCCCTCATTACATGTCATTTTATAACCTTAACATTAAATCATCTTACTTAACTTAACCTCCTAAGTCCTTATATAATTATCTTTCTAATCATCAATACCCTCTTAATGGCATACCACTAATACCACTTAACATTCTTAAAATTTTAATTTTTTTAAAGGTCCGACCGACCTTGCAAGGTAGGTCCCAAGGTCGGTCCATTCCAGAACACTTTACCGTTTGAAAATTTTACCCCGACCGACCTTGCCAAGTTCGGTCCCAAGGTCGGTCCATTCCAGAAACATTTCCGTCTACAAGATTTAAGCCGATCGACCTTGCCAAGGTCGGTCCATTCCAAGAGTTTCCTGGATGGGTAAGCTGTGCTCGACCGACCTTGCCAGGGGCGGTCCTAAGGTCGGTCTGCTCCAGACCCTTGTTTCTAAATGCTTATTTCACTCCAAACTTCACCTTACATGTCCTAGTATGTTCTGGAATCATTTTGGCACTTTAACCACACCTTAAAACATCCACCAAACTCATTAAATCACCCACCACCAAACTTTTAACCATTACTCAAATTCATACTAAATCCTTAACACTTAGAACATTTTTCCTTACACAACCAACTTGAAATTTTGCCTAAGGCTTTAACTAACCAAAGTATCCTTCACAACATAATAACCACCCCAAAGCATTATTTTGCATCACAATCATCCCCTTACACAAACTTCTCAAGTCTTGCTCACAAGTTCTAATCTAAACCCTCACAAGGCATTATACTTCCTTTGTTCACCAAAATTTGCACAAGACTAAACCACACTCTTACCATTACTTTGGTGTACCTAAAATCACTCATTTGATTTCTAAATCCTTCAAAACAACTCCTAAGTCACCCAAGCATTCAAGAACACTTTAATTCATTTTCTTTCACCAATACACTACCTAGCCATTCCTAACACTACCTAGTTCATCCAACTTCATTTAAACACTTAAAACTCCTTGTCTACTAACCAAATTTTGGCATGGTTTCACTAGCACATCATTACACCAAAACACATAGATTTTCATCTTTAAAACACTAAGAACACTAAAATCCTCAAGAACACTTTTACACACAAAACTCCACCCAATTTACACTACATCATAATATAGTGCATACTTTAATTTGCTTGGCACTTAGGCCCTTAAATTGTATTAATCTTAAACATTGAATTTCCACATACTAAATGCCTTTGACCTGCAATACACACAACATCACATATGCCCTTAATAACCTCCTTGTGGGTATTTTTCTATCTCATTTCCCATTGGCTCTTTAGGTTGTTTTATAAGGCAATTTAAGCTCATTCTCCTAAAGCACAAAGACTACATCAAGAGAGGTCATTTACCTCTTCTCTTCAAGATTTTCTCACTTGTTTCCTCTTTTCTTTCTTGATTGAAAATCGGCAAGGAGCTTTTATCACTTGTCAATCTTCTAACCAATACACATATAAGGGTAATGAGCATTAAGCTTCATACTTAAAACTCATAAATAAACCCTAGATTACATAAGTGTTTTAAAACACTAAAATTGATGTTTACCTTAGATTTGAATGAGAATTGGATTAAGTAGCAAGAGAGGAATCCTCCTAGTCCATTGAAGTTTGGAATGAAGCTATCAAATAGCAAGAGAAAGCACAGTTAAAAGGTGATTCTCGGTCATGAACAAAAATGAGAGGTAATGAAGTTTTTCTTTAGTTTTCTCTTACCTTGAAACAAAGGAGAATAACAAGGTATGAAAAATGAGTTCTTACTCCTTCAATGGTGATTCTTCATGGCACCAAAAAAATGGAGCTTTTGAAGATTTGAAAAGACAAGGTTGTAGAGCTTGATCAAACTAGAAGAATGGTGGTCTTGAAATTGAATTTGGAGCATGAAGCTAGGAACTACAAGCAAAGAAGATGGAGATGGTATGGTGTGCTGTAGCAAAACCGGTTGGAGCTTGAGAGGATGAAGAGGGTGGCGGTGAGGATGGAGGGAAATGAGAGAATGAGGTGAGAGGTATTGTTTTGTTAAGATATTTAAGCTAAAAGCAAATAGTCTTTTGCTTTATCAATTCTTTCTTCCTTATTAAACTAGCCAAGTGTGATGACTCACACTTAAAAACCGGCCCCATTCATAAGATGGGATATTTTATGGCTTTGTTGACCACTTAATTAACTTATGTTGACTTATGTCTTAAACTAGCACATTTGAGCACTATTCACAAACTAATGCACATAATTGTGAAATTTTTGATTTCCCATTGATTTAGGCTTCCTAATGTGATACTAAGTAGTACGCATGTTGATTAAGGTGTAATCATGGTCATTTAGCCACTCAAAACCCATTTCCAAGACAATTTTTCAAAAACGTGCTTTAAGACTCCTTAAAGCACAATTTGTGTTTAAACTTGTTTTTGAGCTTGGTTTCTTTTGGGAATTTATTTAACATGTTCATTAGCATGTTAATAAGGTCTAGGAATGACCTTTGGGTCTTATACAAGGTTACACCAAGTCTAGAGCAAGTATTTGCTTAAATTGACTTTATGGTGTTTCTTTGGTTTAAATTGTCTACCACTGTTTTTAATGACTTAATTAGCCTTAGAAAATCATAATTGCATGTTACTAAAGTCTTGGTAGGCTCTTTGGGTCCTAACCAAGTTCATTCCAAGTTTAGAGCATGTTTTTGCTCAAACTGTCTTAATGGTACTTTATTGTGCTTACTATGGTTTAAATTGCTTATTAACATTTCTAAGGCACTTTTTAGCCTTATAATACCATATTTTAACATTTAATTAACATATCTAGGTTTGGGGTATTTCAATTAATAGTTTTTAACCAGTGTCAAACTATATTATTACCTATTTGCAACATACCAAAAGGTAAAAAAAACACCTAAAAATCTCAACTAAGCACTTATAATACCCAATGTAAATAAATGTTATCAATAATGGATTACCTTAATATTTCATTATTTCTAAATCTAACTCAAATCGTAGAATAAAAATGTTTTACAATCAAATTCATATTTTAATTAAGTTTACAAATTCATTATATACAACAAATGGTAGAATAATATGGCTGAAAAAGCATGAAATTCGATAGGAAATTTTTGTTTTTCAAGTTAGAACTCATATCTTAATATATATATATTATTATATATATATATGTATATATTTGATACTTACCACCTTCATTAACTCATAACTAAAATATTTATAAGTAAAGTTA
This sequence comes from Limonium bicolor, assembly GCA_023374045.1. NCBI lineage: Eukaryota > Viridiplantae > Streptophyta > Magnoliopsida > Caryophyllales > Plumbaginaceae > Limonium > Limonium bicolor. The sequence continues at coordinate 394,025,540 of CM041777.1, read as the reverse complement.
GGTATCAATTCCAAAAATTGGGTTCAATTAAAAATCTAATTAAGTAGAAAAAGAAAGGAAGAAAAATATAAAACAAGTATATTTTAGATAATCTTTGAGTAGATTTATTTAAAAATAAAAGTTCAAAGGTTTTTTCTGAAGATTTGATTAGTGTATTCATTATTTTATTTTTAATGAAATATAAATATGTTAATTTATCTTTTCTATTCATTTATCTTCTTCTAAAATGTAGAGTAACTTATATATTTTGTTTATAAATGTTTTCTTCAAGGATACATAATCACTAGTAAATTTAGTCTTAATTTTTTCAAAACTGTATTAAACTCTATTAAATAGGTTGATGAAGAAAAAATAGACAATTGATGTTATTTGACATTAAGATTGGAAGTTACTAATTTCTAAATATTTAATAAAATGTTTCTATTTTCTGTTAAGTCCTTTAAGTTAAGTTACCACAAGCACTAGTTAATAAATTAAAAGACACTTTTAAAATCTAAAAAATAATATTAATATATATTCCACATGTCAAGTTGTAACTGGATTAAGGAAAGAGGGTTCCCTCACAAAATAGGAGGATACCGAAGCAGTCACCATTAAAAGAAAACAGTTACTACACTTCGATACAAATTTAATAACTATCCACGAACATATCTTATTTATACTCCTCTCAAAATATTGAAACTACTAAATAAAATAAAACTACATCAATAATTATGTTAAGTGTTGGCTACTGCATAACTATAACATGATGCAAATTATAATTATTTGTTTAAATTGATCTTTTATATGCATTCATACTTGTTGAGATTGATTAAAGTCAAATTTAAATATCATGATTATTAAGCTGCTTGATTTTGTAATATCAACTGAATTTAACCAAATAATTGACCCAAATTAGACCCATCACCCGAAAAAAACCGAACAAACCAGAGGGTAACCCGAACCAAAAGTTACCTGACCCAAAGTCACCCTAGCCGAAAGTCAACCAAACCGAAAGTCACTTAAACCGATCCAAACTGACCCGAATTTTAACAAACCAAACTCAACCCAAACAAACCAAATTCACCCGACCCGATCCAACCCAAACCAAATACTAGACGATTTGAACTTAACCCGAACCGAACCCGAACCGAGACCCGAAATGCCACCTCTATCAACAAGAGATATTATCACAAGGTGCAGGAGGTGGTGCTAAAGTATATGTAGATTCTAATTTTATAATAAAGAATACCATTCTAGTTTTAAGTGAAAAAATCAATTCTAAAAATATTCCTACGATTTATGGCAATACTTTTTAACTGAAATGAAAGTGAGTAGTGATATGAAAAAAATAAGAAAAAAATCTTACGTTTAAAGCAACTATTTTTTTTTTAAAAAATAACAAATCATAATTCTGTTAATAAGACTCCTCGAAAATAAATATATGAACATGTTGAATTTATTTATTACTTAATAAATATTACGATCAAATAAATATAAATCCACTCTTTTATTTTATAGCTTGTATTGTCTAATTTAAAATACACTTTTATCAAACAAATCTACACCTACATTCTGAAAAATCTACCATTTTACTTAAATATCTACACTTTTACTTAAATGAGAAATTATAAAATCTACACTTACGTCAAACAAATCTACACTTGCCTTTTAAAAAATCTATAATTTTAATTAAATATTACACTTTTAGTTAGATGAGGAAGTAATTTTGAAGAGATCATATTATATAATCCAACGATCTAATTTGAAAAGAATAAATCATCAGCTTTTTTAAAAGGGGATGTAGTTGATCTAGTTAGAAAAAAATTTTATAAAGATCTACATTTTAAGTAAATTGCTTAAAATAAGCAATTAAAAAATCTTTTGACATGAATTGTTTAAAAGAAATATAAGAAATGACATGTGAACTTGCTAGATTTAATTTATTTATTACTTACTAAAATTTTCAGTCTTTCATTTTAGTCTATGTTCGGCATGGCTTTTTTTGCAGCATATTTGGGTAGTTGTTTTCCACTGGTATTTTACAGCATATTTACTGGTTGTTTTTGTGCTGGTATATTTGTATCTGTTTTGAAAAGTTTTTTTTGGTAGTGTGGTATATTTGTAGTATAAGTTAGTTAAGTTATTTATGTTAGTGCGTTTACCATTTTCTATATTACAACTATTAAAATTATATTTCGTTACAAAATTAATAAAGTAACTTGTAACAATATGTTGTACGCAAATTGATGCCCGGGCTGTCCGCACCGAGTTAGGTGTGGGACAATGATTTGGCAGTTCCAGTCAATGGCTAACTGGACTGTTTTGCTGACTAGACTGCCTTTTTGCTGTATTAACTTTAAATGGTTGTACCTTTAATATATAAGTCCAAAATGAAAAAAAAAATTATATCACTGTTCACCTAAATTCAAGCTCTTCAAAATAAGTCCAGTCATGGATAAGTTTTGACACTTTGAAAAAAAATTATTTTTACATGTGTATGATGATTGAAATACCCCAAACCTCGATATTTGATAAACATTTAAACTATGGTATGTGAAGGCTAAAAAGTGCCTTAGAAACATCAGTGAACAATTTAAACCATAGTAAAATGCAATAAAGCACTAAGATACAGTTTGAGCAAAAACATGCTCTAAGCTAGGAGTGAACTTGGTTAGGACCCAAAGAACCTACCAAGACTTAATAATATTCAATTATGATTTAATAAGGCTAATTAAGTCCTTAGGAAACTTTGGTAGACAGTTAAACCAAATAAAACACAAGAAAATACCTTAAAGTCAATAAGAGCAAAAAGTGCTCTAAGCTTGGGATAAATTTGTATAAGACCTAAAGGTCATATATACCTTAAATATGTTAATGAACATATTAAATCAATTACCAAAGAAAACCAAGCTTGAAAACAAGTTAAAACACAAAATGTGCTTTAAGGAGTCTTAAAGCACGTTTTTGAAAAATTGTCTTGTAAATGAGTTTTGAATGGCTAGATGTCCATCATTACTCTTTAATTAATATGTGTACTATATAGTATCACATTTGGAAGTCTATATCAATGGGAAATCAAAAATTTCACATCTATGTGCCTTGTTTTAGTGAATAGTAACTTTAATAAGCTAGTTTATGACATATGTTGTTATAAGTAATTAAATTGGTCAACAAAGACTATTATACCCCTAGACTACTAATGGGGGCCGGTTTTTATGAGGTGAGTCATCACCTTGTAAGTTAACAAAACAAATAAGTAATGATAAAGTAAGTTACTATTTACTTTAAGCATAAATATCTTACAAACTCACCTTTCCTTCATTATCTTCTTTCCTCCTTTGTTTTCACACGTCTTCAAGCTCCCTTCCTCCCCTCCATTTACGATTTGCTACAGCTCCATCTCTTCTCCATCTTCATTTCCTTGCCAAATCCAACTCCATGCTCCAAATCAAATTCTAAGACCATATTTGTCTTAGTTAGACCAAGCTCTACACTTCTATCTTTTCAAATCTTCAAGAACTCAATTTTGGTGCCATGGAGATTCACCATTGAAGGAGCTTGAGGTCACCTTTTCACATATTATTGTTCTCCTTTGCTTCAAGGTAAGGAAAACTCAAAGAAAATCCATGTTTCCTCCATGTTTATATGATGTCCGAAAATTCACCTCACAATGGTGTTTTCACCTTGCTTGTTTTAGATTCATTTGAATCTTCCAAGGGCTAGGAGGAGTCCTCTCTTGATACTCATTCAAGCTCTCTTTCCATTCAAAGGTAAAACAATTACCTTAATGTGTTAAAACAATATATGTAACTAGGGTTTACAATGAGATGAAGCATAATGCTTGAATCTCATTCTATTATGTGTACATTGTTTAGAAGTTGACAAACAACCAAACACCCCACCGGTTTACTAAAAACAAGAAAGAAGTTTGTGAGGAAAAAGAGGTAAACAAGCTATCTCAATGTAGTTTAAATGCCTTAGGAAATGAGCTTGATTTGCTTAATAAAATACCTAAGGAGCCAATGGTGAATGACCTAGAGAAATGCTCTCAAGGAGTTTATTAAGGACATATGTATTGTTGGGTGTATTTGCAGGTCAAAGGCATTACTTATGTGGGAAATTCAGTGTTTAAGGTTTATGCAATTTAAGGGCCTAAGAGCCATGTTATTTAAGGGCCTAAGTGCCAAGCAATCTAAGCTTATGCACTATATTGTGATGTAGTGCTAAATGTGTGAAGTTTGTGTATAAAATGTGTTTGATGGATTTTAGGTGTTCTTGAATGAAATAAGGTAAAAACCTAAGTGTTTGGATGTGAGAATATGCAAGAGAAGCTATGGCAAAATTTAGTTGATGAACAAAGGAGTTTATGTGTAGTAATGAGATTTTATGACCTAGAAGGTGCTAGGAATGGTTAAGTGTGAAGATGGTGAATTAAGGTGTTCTTAAGTGTTAAGATGCCTTGGGCATAATCTTGGAGGATTTAGAAATCAAATGAGTGTTTTATACACACACAAAGTTATGATATGTGAAGTATTAAGTCTTGTTAAAGTTTAGGTAAACAAAGGAAAAGTAATGCCTTGTGAAGGTCTAAGTGTAAACTTGAGGATATAGAAGGAGTTGTGTAATGGAGGTGTTTGTGAGGAATGATGTTTGGAGTAGATGTGAAGGTGGTGAGAAAACATTTTAGTTAGTTGTTATCATAAGTATAAACCACCACTTAGGAACTTAGGAAAAATGTTATAAGTGTTAAGGAATTTTACAAGGAAATGAGTAGATGTTTGAAGAGTTTAAGAAATGAGTAAGAACTTGAGTTTAATGGATGCTATATGAAGTATTTAGTGTGCCATATGGTGTTGCAACACATTGGGAGACTTAAGGAAAAGTTTGGAACAATTTGGACAATTCTTAGGAAGTTTCTGCAGCCGACCTACCCAGGGGACCGACCCCAGTCTGGGTCGGTCGGGCAGAAACTGTGAACTTGGATGTTCTCTGCAGCCGACCTACCCAGGGGTGGGTCGGTCGGTGGGTCGGTCGGACCTAAAAAAAAAATAGTTTTAAGAATGTTAAGTGGTATTAGTGGTATCCATTAAGAGAGTATTGATGATTAGAAAAATAATTATAAAAGGACTTAAGAGATTAAGTTAAGTAAGATGATTTAAATGTTTAAGGTTATAAAATGAAATGTAAAAGTAAACAAGTTAAAATGTAAAGTTATGTAACTAAGTTAACGGGGAAAAGTTATAAGCATTAGACTTTAAACAATCATGTTACCCCGATGTTAATAAAAGTACATGTAATATTATCAGTTGTTCGAGAATTGCTCGAGGAACATAAGTGGACATGATAAAGTGGACCCCGTGACAGGTATGGTTTTCTTGCAACCTGTGTCCTACCGGATTACACCGGCTTGTATGCCAATGTGTTTTTCTGTATGTTTGCCACGTTATAATAATCATGAAACGAGTTTACAGTCGTTATTGTTGTTGTATGTATACGTGCCGATACCGGTAACCTCGAATGCGCTTGAAGGGCTAGTTAACCACTATTAGGTAAACGTAAGAGAACTGTATCCGGTGATACGTTTCCGACCTAAGGAACGTTCTAACCACGACTATGCGTGAGTTAGTTATGCGATGTTGTGTGTGATGTTGTGTGTGAATGTATGACCCTCCTTTCCCTTGTGTGTGTCTAACATGACTTAACCCAATGTTGTGATTGTTTAACTAAGTTCAATGATGAACTTCTGACAAGTGCTAACGGGGGAAGTGAGGAGTCCGGTCTGTTCCGGCCACGCGTGTGAGTATGGGGGTCGTTGTCATAGCAGGTTCGATCCTCTCTGTATGTTATGGTTGTTTTCCAATTTGGTTCCCAACCTTCCCTTTAGCTTAACCAAGGCTATTACTGACTCACGTCGGGCCACAGGGGCATACTATGTTATGTTTGTTTCGGTGTGCTTGGATCACTATATCCGAGACACCTTGTGTTAAGTTAACCGTTCATTTAACGAGACGGTAACGAGTTATGTAACGAGCTTATCATGAGACTGGCAACATTCTCTAGGCTCACCAGTGTATTAACAATGTTTGGGTCGGTTCCTAAGAGGACCATTCCCGTTATGTTATGTACCTTTGTTGTGATGCAATATCTATTGCGGTGTTATGTGTGCACGTGGAAACGTGCAAAGTGTTGTTAAGTGTTTTATGTAGTGTATGTTATATGTTGTAAAATGTGGAGTATGTGGATCATGGATATGAATCCCAGTTTGAGAAAAGAGGCGTTTAAGGATAACCCGATTTAAGGGTAAGTGTCGTCTGTTAAGGAAGTAGCTCCATTAGAGGAGGAACACTCTAGGGATATTGAATACCTTGAGTGACTTATTAAGTAAGGATATATTATCTGTTTGTTGAGCCCGTTGAGGCGAAATGATTATGTGTTGTGTGTTTACAGTTGCATGCATGATTTAAAAATAATCAACCGCATGCTAAGACGACAATTAGTTGTGCGTGGCCCGGTAGCATGTGGGCTGCGGGATTACCATACCAGCAAAGGTGCTGAGCCCCTTGGGGGCCACCCTTTCTCTTCTTTTCCTATTTCAGGTACGAAGTGCTGGAAGCCGTTCGAGAGTAGGACGGGTAGTCGTCGTACATGGGTAATCATTTAAGTGTATGTATACAGTAGGTGTAGTAAGACCGAAATTGTTGTCGGCATCAGTTTATAAATACTCGGTATAGTTGAAAGGTGTACGTTGTGTTGTTGTTAATGGAAAGGGATAGTAATGTGTAGTCGCTCGGGAATTTAGCCCATCAGACCGGTACAATGTATGTGTATTAGCCTTGTTAGCCACGTGGGTGGTTAACGGCGTGTAACACCAGCGAGTTGAGTTAATTGATGAGTTGTGTATTCCGCTGCAGATTGTTGTTATGTATTTGTCGTTGGATGGGGTGTTACAAAAAGTGGTATCAGAGCGAAGTATCGCTCTGATGACTGAATTACCGAGCTTAGGAAGTACCGAGTTAGGATTTTAGTACTTTGGGTTAAGGGTTGAGTGATAGCGTGAGAGATACGCTAGTTAGGAGTAACCAGTGTGTACTGGAAACCTACTATATCCTTCCCGCCCTCCACAATCCCTGTTTTATAACTTGGGAAGGAACGCCAGAGAGATGGAAGTCCTCTCTTACTCGGGAATACCCGATCTGGCTGTTATTAAACACCTCTAAAGGTACGGAGAACCTGTCATACGGTAGATCCCGAAAACTGGGAATCCCGGAGACGGTTTCCATCTGAACAATGTTAACCGCATTAAGTAGCGAAGAGTGAAGAATCTGTGTACAAGAGAATAGAATTTCCGGCAACCTGGGTCGACATGCCGAGCAGTCGAGAATAACCAGCTTGCAACGCACCGACCGTGCAACAGGCAAGAAGTGGATTAGTGAAACCCGAGACGAGTGTCTACGGGACCACAGTTGTTATAATACACCAACGGTATACCAACCGACAAAGGAACTACAACGTAGTGCCCAAACAAGAGACAAGTCTCAGTAACCACGACAAATACGTGGAACGGGCTACAAAGAAATACAATACTAAGACAAAGGGGTCTCCGAAATGGGAAACACCCTAGTTGATGATCGTCATGTGAAGACAGTGAGAAGTCACCTAGAAGAGTTATTGTCAAGGCAGTAAGATTAGTGAGGGCCAACAAGGCCACTGATGACAGTATGGGTAAAAACAATACCACAACTGGTATGTGTTAAACCGATAGCCAGTTCGCATGGCGCACTTGCCATAGCAAGTGCTGCTATAACAGGGCTGTTCGGGAAAGTTATAACCACTACAAAGTATTTGGTAAAGTACCATAAAGTTAAATGTGATCGTCATAACAGTGGAAGGGCCTGTTAGCCTAACCCCTGTAATTGTAAGTACACCAGTCAGCAAGAAGCTAGACTTGGTTAAGGTAAGAAGATGTTGTGAAACCATGAAGAAATTTTTTTTTTCTTTCAACCCAGATTTATTCAAACCCTTTTCTTTTCAAAACCAAATTTTCTTTCAAACCAACACTTCTTTCTAACCTTCTTTTAAACCAAACCAGTAAAACCAAAGGCAGTTGATAAAGATACAACAGTGGATAAACTTTCCCTCGATTAAGTTCGGGAAGCATGGAATGAATATTGTCACGGGACAATATAAGGGAGTTGACAACAGAATACTTCACCTAGGCGTGTGACGGACACTATAAGTGTACCAACTGAATTGTGGACGACCGCACTCCGATAGGAGCTTGTGGGCCTGACAGACCTACTTATGGGTTAGTTGGGTAAGTAGCAATGTATCAGTATGATACCCCATATATGTATACGAGTGGAGTCCGAAACACGGGAAGTAGTCGACTCCGTACTACGGTCAGCAGTATAAGTCAAATAAGAGCTAAGGATTAACAAGGAATGGTTGAAGTTAAGGAACTCAGTTAAGTTAACGAGATTAAAGGAATTAGTGAATTCCTTTCAAGGAAATGTTTAAGAGTCAGGAGGTGCGAAGTGCATTAACTGCAATGTAAAAACATCGTATGCGTCTTAAAGATCCTCAGGGATAAACAGGATAGCTGGAACGATGATCCAGCCTGTACATGGCAAGGCAGATGCCCAATGTGGACACATTAATGTGCAAAGAACGGGTTGAAACTAACACCCAGTTTAGACATAAGTTGTCAGGAGACGGACTGACAAACCTAAGGGGCATCCCATGAAAGGAAACAGAATGCAACGACCTTGTCATGGAGCTCAATATAACATCCAAACCATATAATATTGTATAGAGAAGTACATGTGTGTGGACAGCCTATAATGAGCGCAGCTCAAGGCAAATAAGGCTTATAAGCCATAAGCAAGATATGTTGTATAACTTAGATTGATTGCAGAAGTTTATGTTGTATAAGTGAATAGAGTGGTAAACAAACCACTGCATTAAGAGTGGGGATACCTCTCGATATTATGAGAACGCAGGAGCGGTAGTTATGTGGATCAAGTTCAAGAAATATGTTAAGGATGGACGATGTTATTATTGAAAGAGAGCAGTTAGCTTAGTAGTATGTGTGTATAAAGTAAAACACCGAGCTGAATAATGCCGGCTTGTGACTCGAATGATCAATGCTCAAGGAGCATTCAGTAGTCATCCAAATGAGTGATGAACCATAATACGAATGATGTAATATTGTGTGGAAGTTAGTGTGACAGTAAATACCATGTAAGTTAGTGTTATACAATAACTAAGAGCACGGTGCGCAGCAAGCGACCGTTGTATAAGCGCTGTTGAATAATGATGTGGAAGATAAGAGCAGTTATGAATTAAACTCAGTGGAGATGCAAGATAAGTGATGTTAAACAAACTCGGCAGTAAGCCATAGCCAGTATTACGAGACAGAATTTCAATGAAACACAGTGTGAATTCCATGGCGAATCACATAAGGGATTTACTGTCAAGAGTTTACGCCTCCCACTCTGTATGACTGAGTGTTTTGGTATTGCACTTTGCGCAGTAATGATCGGTGGGATAGTTAGGAATTGGAAACATGTTAATGGTGGAGGAATATGTTTAATGGCCGTGCATAGGAAATGCAAGGCCGCACCAATAAAAGAGTACTTGTACAAAACCAAATGTGGAGACATGATTAACATAAGTGACTACAGTAGCACTAACTGCCAAAATCGGTATGGAATATACCCCAATGTTGTAAATAGCTGAGAGAGCACTACATACTAAGTAGCTCAATCTCAACCGACAGTAAGTCGGAAGGGAACAGTCAATCACTGTGAATAACATAGCTGTATACACAGTAAATTGTTATGGAAATGGATAGAAAGTTTATAACTCACCGAATTCGCTAACGGTAAGAATACCACGCGTCGGTTGAGAACCATTGTTACCAAGATGAAGGTGACAATTGGGTGACAATACATAAGAATAACAAAAGGGGCATTAAGCTCTACAGTTATTATAGTTTCGCAGCAGAAACTAGTGAGCCAGTGATTCAAGTGTTGAATGTACATGGTGAACACGAGTGATGGCTATTATTACCCCTAGAAGCCTAAAGGCCAGAATCGAAACCACTAAGAGTTTAAACAAACTCCAATGAATTCTTGGTTTAGGGACTAAACCGCCATATGGTTAAGATCCTCTAATCGGAATCCATTGTATAATAGACCGCATGGAAGTTGAAGTACTTCACGACGGCAGAACGTTTTAAACCAATATTTAGTGATTGATTACGTGGGCGTAATCCCTTTTAAGGGGGTAGAGCGCAAAACCACTTAGTGTATATTACCGTACAAGTGTACGTAGTGTATGTGACTTATATTGTGCATAGCACAAAATTATTGTTTTGATGATTGGTGTGTGTTACGTAAACAAACACATTCATTCATGGTTTAATTGTGGTAATTGCGCACAAAAGATGCGAATACCATTGTGATAAGTGTGTTGATTTATTAACAGTTGTGAGTGATAGTACAAGTGTGGGAGTAGAGAAACTCCCGGGAAACAAACCCCGACAGTGTATAAATGTGAAACTGTGTGTTGTATTTTGATAAAATATATGTGTATATATACATATAGTGATTCACGAAAGGGTATAAACCGACATAGAACCTAGTGAGAATAAGATTCCCTAGGTAACAACATTAAAGTGTATGGAAATAACTGATAGACGAAGTTCTATCCCTTGGAGATGTTATGATCATGACTAGAATGATTTAAAAGATAGAAATGGAATGATTTATTTGATGCTTGAAAATGATGGGAGTGGAACTTGATTTGCATGTGATCAAGGGAAGCCGAACACAAATTGGGGTGGAATAGTTCAACACTGATGCTGATCACATCAGGGTTGGATGACTCTTGAAACTCCCTATAAGTGGTCACAAATAACCACGCTAATAAAGAAGCAAATAGCTTAAGTTGGACTTGGAGTTGTGTGCGTTTTCAAAAGGATTTTCAATTGGTATTTATAAAACGTTGATAGATACTTTACATAATTATAGTTTTCTTACCTAACCTCACAAGGAAAATTTCAAATTTAAGTGATTGTTTTAATCTCCCAAAGGCACGGGACGGAAGGTGTCCATCGCGACCGGGTTCTGCGGATCACAGTGTATATCAAAGATATTTTTGATTGCTATACATGCTAAGACATGTTGTGTGGTATGTGTAATAAATATTATTTTGACCTTGAGTTCTTAAAGTGTATGCTATTAAACCTATGAGTCTAAATGTGTTGTGTTACATAGACCTGTGTCTAAAGACTGTTATGTTCCAAGACCTATGTGTCTGAATTGTTATGGTACCCAGACCCAAGAGTCTAAGGGTTGTTATGTATGTGTAAGTGTTGTAAGATACCCGCCATTGAGTCCGAGGTTATCACGTGAATATGTTGTGTTATGTGTGGATGTGATGTGTTGCCCGGACCATTAAGTCCGAGGTTGGGATGTAAGTGTTTGATTATAGAAGTTTATTTCTGTAAGTAATCCCCGTATTCTAATCTAATGATGTGTGGGAAGTGTGAACTTCGAGGATGAAGTTCTTTTAAGGGGGGTAGATTGAAATACCCCAAACCTCGATATGTTGATAAACATTTAAACTATGGTATGTGAAGGCTAAAAAGTGCCTTAGAAACATCGTGAACAATTTAAACCATAGTAAAATGCATAAAGCACTAAGATACAGTTTGAGCAAAAACATGCTCTAAGCTAGGAGTGAACTTGGTTAGGACCCAAAGAACCTACCAAGACTAATATATCAATTATGATTTAATAAGGCTAATTAAGTCCTTAGGAAACTTTGGTAGACAGTTAAACCAAATAAAACACAAGAAATACCTTAAGTCAATAAGAGCAAAAATGTGCTCTAAGCTTGGGATAAATTTGTATAAGACCTAAAGGTCATATATATACCTTATAAATATGTTAATGAACATATTAAATCAATTATCAAAGAAACCAAGCTTGAAAACAAGTTAAAACACAAAATGTGCTTTAAGGAGTCTTAAAGCACGTTTTTGAAAAATTGTCTTGTAAATGAGTTTTGAATGGCTAGATGTCCATCATTACTCTTTAATTAATATGTGTACTATATAGTATCACATTTGGAAGTCTATATCAATGGGAAATCAAAAATTTCACATCTACGTGCCTTGTTGAGTGAATAGTAACTTTAATAAGCTAGTTTATGACATATGTTGTTATAAGTAATTAAATTGGTCAACAAAGACTATTATACCCCTAGACTACTAATGGGGGCCGGTTTTTTATGAGGTGAGTCATCACCTTGTAGTTAACAAAACAATAAGTAATGATAAGTAAAGTTACTATTTACTTTAAGCATAAATATCTTACAAACTACTCAACCCTTTCCTTCATTATCTTCTTTCCTCCTTTGTTTTCACAACTCTTCAAGCTCCCCTTCCCTCCCCTCCATTTACGATTTGCTACAGCTCCATCTCTTTCTCCATCTTCATTTCCTGCCAATCTCAACTTCCATGCTTCCAAATCATTCTAAGACCATATTTGTCTTAGTTAGACAAGCTCTACACTTCTATCTTTTCAAATCTTCAAGAACTCAATTTTGGTGCCATGGGATTCACCATTGAAGAGCTTGAGGTCACCTTTTCACATATTATTGTTCTCCTTTGCTTCAAGGTAGGAAACTCAAAGAAAATCCATGTTTTCCCTCCATGTTTATATGATGTCCGAAAATTCACCTCACAATGGTGTTTTCACCTTGCTTGTTTTAGCTTCATTTGAATCTCCAGGGCTAGGAGGAGTCCTATCTTGATACTCATTCAGCTCTCTTTCCATTCAAAGGTAAACAATTACCTTAATGTGTTAAAACATATATGTATACTAGGGTTTACAATGAGATGAAGCATAATGCTTGATACTCATTCTATTATGTGTACATTGTTTTAGAAGTTGACAAACAAACCAAACACCCCACCGGTTTTTACTAGGAAACAAGAAAGAAGTTTGTGAGGAAAAAGAAAACAAGCTATCTCAATGTAGTTTAAATGCCTTAGGAAAATGAGCTTGATTGCTTAATAAAATACCTAAGGAGCCATGGGAATGACCTAGAGAAATGCTCTCAAGGAGTTTATTAAGGACATATGTATTGTTGGGTGTATTTGCAGGTCAAGGCATTACTTATGTGGGAAATTCAGTGTTTAAGGTTTATGCAATTTAAGGGCCTAAGAGCCTGTTATTTAAGGGCCTAAGTGCCAAGCAATCTAAGCTTATGCACTATATTGTGATGTAGTGCTAAATGTGTGAAGTTTGTGTATAAAATGTGTTTGATGGATTTTAGGTGTTCTTGAATGAAATAAGGTAAAAACCTAAGTGTTTGGATGTGAGAATATGCAAGAGAAGCTATGGCAAAATTTAGTTGATGAACAAAGGAGTTTATTGTAGTAATGAGATTTTATGACCTAGAAGGCTAGGAATGGTTAAGTGTGAAGATGGTGAATTAAGGTGTTCTTAAGTGTTAAGATGCCTTAGGCATATCTTGGAGGATTTAGAAATCAAATGAGTGTTTTATACACACCAAAGTTATGATATGTGAAGTATTAAGTCTGTTAAAGTTTAGGTAAACAAAGGAAAAGTAATGCCTTGTGAAGGTCTAAGTGTAAACTTGAGGATATAGAAGGAGTTGTGTAATGGAGGTGTTTGTGAGGAATAATGCTTGGAGTAGATGTGATGGTGGTGAGAAAACATTTTAGTTAGTTTGTTATCATAAGTATAAACCACCACTTAGGAACTTAGGGAAAATGTTATAAGTGTTAAGGAATTTACAAGGAAATGAGTAGATGTTTGAAGAGTTTAAGAAATGAGTAAGAACTTGAGTTTAATGGATGCTATATGAAGTATTTAGTGTGCCATATGGTGTTGCAACACATTGGGAGACTTAAGGAAAAGTTTGGAACAATTTGGACAATTCTTAGGAAGTTTCTGCAGCCGACCTACCCAGGGCCGACCCCAGTCTGGGTCGGTCGGCAGAAACTGTGAACTTGGATGTTCTCTGCAGCCGACCTACCCAGGGGGTGGGTCGGTCGGACCTAAAAAAAAAAATAGTTTTAAGAATGTTAAGTGGTATTAGTGGTATGCCATTAAGAGAGTATTGATGATTAGAAAAATAATTATAAAAGGACTTAAGAGATTAAGTTAAGTAAGATGATTTAAATGTTTAAGGTTATAAAATGAAATGTAAAAGTAAAACTTAAAATGTAAAGTTATGTAACTAAGTTAACGGGGAAAAGTTATAAGCATTAGACTTTAAACAATCATGTTACCCCGATGTTAATAAAAGTACATGTAATATTATCAGTTGTTCGAGAATTGCTCGAGGAACATAAGTGGACATGATAAAGTGGACCCCGGTGACAGGTATGGTTTTCTTGCAACCTGTGTCCTACCGGATTACACCGGCTTGTATGCCAATGTGTTTTCTGTATGTTTGCCACGTTATAAGATAAATCATGAAACGAGTTTACAGTCGTTATTGTTGTTGTATGTATACGTGCCGATACCAGTAACCTCGAATGCGCTTGAAGGGCTAGTTAACCACTATTAGGTAAACGTAAGAGAACGGTATCCGGTGATAACGTTTCCGACCTAAGGAACGTTCTAACCACGACTATGCGTGAGTTAGTTATGCGATGTTTGTGTGTGATGTTGTGTGTGAATGTATGACCCTCCTTTCCCTTGTGTGTGTCTAACATGACTTAACCCAATGTTGTGATTGTTTAACTAAGTTCAATGATGAACTTCTGACAAGTGCTAACGGGGGAAGTGAGGAGTCCGGTCTGTTCCGGCCACGCTGTGAGTATGGGGGTCGTTGTCATAGCAGGTTCGATACTCTCTGTATGTTATGGTTGTTTTCCAATTTGGTTCCCAACCTTCCCTTTAGCTTAACCAAGGCTATTACTGACTCACGTCGGGCCACAGGGGCATACTATGTTATGTTTGTTTCGGTGTGCTTGGATCACTATATCCGGGACACCTTGTGTTAAGTTAACCGTTCATTTAACGAGACGATAACGAGTTATGTAACGAGCTTATCATGAGACTGGCGACATTCTCTAGGCTCACCAGTGTATTAACAATGTTTGGGTCGGTTCCTAAGAGGACCATTCCCGTTATGTTATGTACCTTTGTTGTGATGCAATATCTATTGCGGTGTTATGTTGTGCACGTGGAAACGTGCAAAGTGTTGTTAAGTGTTTTATGTAGTGTATTTTATGTTGTAAAATGTGGAGTATGTGGATCATGGATATGAATCCCAGTTTGAGAAAAGAGGCGTTTAAGGATAACCCGATTTAAGGGTAAGTGTCGTCTGTTAAGGAAGTAGCTCCATTAGAGGAGGAACACTCTAGGGATATTGAATACCTTGAGTGACTTATTAAGTAAGGATATATTATCCGTTTGTTGAGCCCGTTGAGGCGAAATGATTATGTGTTGTGTGTTTACAGTTGCATGCATGATTAAAATAATCAACCGCATGCTAAGACGACAATTAGTTGTGCGTGGCCCGCTAGCATGTGGGCTGCGGGATTACCATACTAGCAAAGGTGCTGAGCCCCTTGGGGGCCACCCTTTCTCTTCTTTTCCTATTTCAGGTACGAAGTGCTGGAAGCCGTTCGAGAGTAGGGCGGGTAGTCGTCGTACATGGGTAATCATTTAAGTGTATGTATACAGTAGGTGTAGTAAGACCGAAATTTTTGTCGGCATCAGTTTATAAATACTCGGTATAGTTGAAAGGTGTACGTTGTGTTGTTGTTAATGGAAAGGGATAGTAATGTGTAGTCGCTCGGGAATTTAGCCCATCAGACCGGTACAATGTATGTGTATTAGCCTTGTTAACCACGTGGGTGGTTAACGGCGTGTAACACCAGCGAGTTGAGTTAATTGATGAGTTGTGTATTCCGCTGCAGATTGTTGTTATGTATTTGTCGTTGGATGGGGTGTTACAATGATACACTAAAATGATAATATGATTCATTAATTTTGATATTATGATTCATTAAAATTGATATTATCATTCATTAACTAATAAATGGTGAATTAGATTACAAATTTTGGAACCAATAAAAATCATTATTGTTTTGTAGTGTATTATTATTATTATATTGTAATGTATTTAAAACCTTATATGATGAATCATGCATTTTTCTTATGTACCAAATATTGTTTTCTATTGTATTATTGTTTAAAATCTTTATTTTTATATGTTACTAATGATACACTAAAATGTTATGATTCATTTAATTTGATATATTGATTCATTGAAATTGGTATAATGCTCATTTAACTAATAAGTGGGTGAATTAGATAACAAACTTCAGAACAAATACTGATCATTATTGTTTTATGGTGTATTATTAATGTTATATGGTGCATTTTAAACTGTATGTGGTGAATCGTAAGTGTCGTTGATATATGTTGATATGTACATGTAACTAACATAAATTTTTAAACTTGTCAAAACATATCCATGATTGGTCTTGTTTGAAGAGCTTGAATTTAGAAGAACAATGGTGTAATTTTTTTTGTTTTGAATTTATATTTTAAAAGTACAACAATTTAAAATTATATAACAAAAAGACAGTCCAGTCAGGAGTGACTAGACTGCCACATAATGTGAGCTACACCCATATTGGTACGGGCAGCCCGTGTCGCCGACCGTCTGTATGTTATAAGATAAGTAGTTTGTTGTATCAACTGCTCGGCTACACTCAAAGCTTGATAAAAAAATGTAAGTAAGAAATATAAGATAAAAAAGGATAATTAATTAGTTACTATATTAATGTATACTTCACACACTTTCGGTGAGTTTTTTGAATTTTTTCCAAGTTATAGATTTGGGTGTCTTGAGTATGAATCCGTTGTTAGTTTTTTCAAATTAAACTCCAGTTGAGCTAGATCTACACTGCAAAATTCGTAAAAATTCGAAAAACTTGAAAAACTTGCCTGGGATAATTGCCCCTTCGAGCGTCACGTTCTAGGCTAATCGCCCCTCTGGCCGTCACGAACTCGGCCGATTCGCCCCTCCGCGTGTGACCTCGCTGCCTCACCCTGCTCGTCGACACGAGCTCCCAAGGCTCGCCCCACGCATCGACACGAGCTCCTGACCGCCCCGTGTCGCCCCGACAAACGACACGAGCTCGCTCGCCTCGCCCCACCTGTCGACTCGAGCTCGCAAGGCTCGCCCCGCCATCGACACAAGCTCACAACCGCCCCACGTGTCGCCCTGACAAACGACATGAGCTCCCTCGCCTCGCGACATGAGGGTTCACTGCACGCCCCGACCATCGACCCGAGTGTCCATGGCTCGGCCCGACCATCGACCCGAGTTTCCACCCACAGCAGCCTGTCATGGCCTCATCCCCTGAAATACCCCAAACTAATAAACATGGATTAAACATCTAATCAATTAATTAAGGCCTAAACATGCCTTAAAAGTCAATTGAGAACAACAATGGTCAACACAAAGCAAGAATTGCACCCTTTGACCGTGTAGGGTAAATACATACCCAAATGAACTTCTTAGGACCTAAAATTTAGTCCTAAGCATAGTAACACATAAAGGAACATACTAAAATCATTTGACAACACTTCAACACAAAGAACAAGCATTAACATGCTTAGAAGTCAACTAGGGCAAAAATGTGCTCTAAGAAAACCTTAAAGGTCTTATGACCTCTATTTGATATAAAATTTGATTCCTAAGATCAATTATCATGTAAGGAACACAATGAAACCGTTCTCAAAGAAAACAAAGCTCAGAAACATTGACACAAAATGTGCACTAAAACACCTTAAAGCACGTTTTGTGCATGAGCTCTAAGATATTGAGTTTTTGTCACTTTAAAGTCTAGATTAAATTCTTTATAACATTAATGTGACATGATAGACTATATTATAAAGTCTAAATCAAAGTTTAAAAATAAAATCAAATGGGTGATTTGGGTGAATAGTACCCAAAAATAACATTTAATTACTTAACTTTAACCATTGTCAAATGTCATCCATTGACCAACCACCCATTGAAGCCTCTTCTAGCTGTCATCCTCATCCATCCATTAAGCCATCTAAAATATCTCCTAATGAGTCATCTATTACTATGCACTAAAGTAACATTAAATGACATAAAAAGCAAAACTATTACCTTCCTTCCCAGCCGACTCCAAGCAGCTCCATTCTCTCTTTTGCTTCTCCAAAACTGTAAGAACATATCAACTTCAGAGGAGAACACCAATTGATCTAGGTAAGCTTATTAAGCCATTTTGTTCATTCTCTTCACTTTTCTTTCCTCTTTCCATGGAGCTAAGCATCAACCATTTCCATCCATGGTTCTAGGTTGTTTTGGAGGTTAAAAGGAGGGTAATTCTCGGCTGTAACAAGGGAAGGATAAGGGAAGTTCTAATCTTGATCTTTTAAGGTAAAAATGTGCTTTAAGCACTTATATCTTTATTCCTTTCATTACCGGTTGGAAAACCTGATTTCTTAGGCTTATAATCTTCTTATTAACATGCTTATTCAGTTGGTATATCAAGAGCTTCAAGGAATAGCCAAATCCATGCCAAAAACACCATTTTTGGCATCTTAATCAAGGTGAAAATTAGCCATCTTCTAATCTGAGTTATACCGGTTTTAAACCTGGTTTTAGTAGCTCTTTTGATGCTCTTTATCTTCTGTAAATTTAGGCCGAATATAAACCTTAGTTTCCTTTGTATTCTAAGGTAAATTTTAACTTGAAAATACATTAAAACACTTCTTATGTTAGGCTCTTGCTTGGAGACTAATCATGCCTTAATTTCTGTTTGAAAACATGTAAAAGAAGCTGTGGAAAAATTATTCTAAGCTGGCCATGGCCAAACAAGGCCTAAACTTGGCAAAAATAAGGTATAAATCACTTAAACCTTCACTTGGTATATTAATATGTGTTTAAACATATGTTTATATATGTCGTGAGTGAATATGGTATAAGAGATCATATTTGACCTTAGGTGATTAAGGAATGGATTAGTAAATTTATCTAAGTAATTAATTAAATAAAGGTCAAATTAAGACTTTATGTGGAAAATTGGTAATTAATGGAAACTTATGGGAGAGGCCGAGAGTTTAAAGCATTTTTGAGCATTTTGTGTAATTTATTTTATAAGCTAATGTTTGTAATAAGGCCATGTACTTTAGGCCATTTTTTTATGTATTTATAAGGTTTTTATTAAGTTTAGGTAACATATATATATATATATTATATATATTACCGCAAGGAAATAGGGTTAAACCTATAATTAAATTAAATTTAGGGCTATATAATAATAAAGCCGAAAGTTTGAGGTAAAAGGATTTAAAATAAAAATTAAATAAAATTTTATAAAGTTTTGGGGTTAAATGGTAATTTCTGAAAAATATGGGTACACACCATAATATATGGAACTTGATGGTCAAGGAAATATTAAGGAGGTCAACCTTGACCATATGGTAGGTTTTGACCAAATTAGATAAGTTAAATAATTATTTAACTTATATAATAGTTATGTATTTAATTGTAACATTTTTATAACATATGGGTAAATATGTTATTATCGAAACTAAAGGGTGTAAAATGGTATTATAAACACCCATGGCTATTAGGAGTTTTTAGGAATTTTTTGGGTTGATTTTGGAATTAAAATAAACCATATATGTTTAATATATTTATTATGTTCATTGTTACACATTGGAATAGTAGATGGGGTGGAAATGTAAACCAAGAGTATATGGGTTAGTAATGGTAATTATAACCCTTTGGTGGAATTTGGTGGTTTTGGAATAATATAAGTATTTAATAAGATATGTGTAATCTAATAGTAGTTTTTGATATTAAAAACTATATGTTATAAATTGGGTCAAAATTGCAATTATATAACTTGGTGGGTTGAAAAAATATAGAACAGCTATAGGCTGTTCGCAATTTAAATATTATATAACCGTAGGTTATATTATATAAGGTTAAATGTTATAATATATGTATAATATAACATAACTATATATGTGGTCAAATTATAAATTTGGAAAGTTAAAGGGCTGGAAAATAAATTTAAAACAGCCAAGGTCTGTTCGGTTATTTAATTAAAATAACCATAGGTTATACCATTTTATATGTTAAAAATGTTATACTATATGGTATATATAACATGGTATAAATTATGGGTTGATTTTGTAAATAAAGAAACTATGGGTTATGGCAAAAAAGAATAAGGTTTTGATATGGGCCCATGCGGCAATATAAAATAGTTTTTGTATAAAAACTATAGGTTATAAGTTTGTAAAGGAAATAAAATATCATATTATGATTTAGTCTATGGTATAACATTACATAATGTTATGGGGTTTTAAAATGAAATTAAAGGACATATATTTGTACCGAAAATAAAGGTTGGAAATGAATTTTAGACTAGGTCTACATGTTATAAATGTTATAACAATTATATGGTATTAATGTGGGTTAATGGAATTAATATAAGTAAGGATATTCACATTAAATAATGTGACAACTATAATAAATAAGATTTATAAACTAAGGTATATATTGAATAAACCTTAGGAGTTGTAGTTATACAACATAAAATGTTACATAATATTAGGATAATAATCTTAATATAAGTTTATATATAATACAATTAATGGGAATTATCATCTCATATAAGATGATAAAAATGTAACATATAATATATGAGTTTTACAACTCATGAAACTACCAATATTGGTAAATATAATCATATGCGAGAATAATGTATATAAGGATGGATATATTATGGTTTGAAACCATATAATATAATGGTGGAGGTTACTACATGAACTAGTGTATAAACAATATGTTACAAGTTTTAAATGCAAATATATTTTACTAAAGATTAATGAATTATAATACAATGTATTATAATGGATGGCGGAAAATAATACAATATAATAATAATGCATGCATTCATGCAACAATAGGTTATGTACCTAAGTTCAATGATGGACAAGATTAGAGAAACATGATGAATTAAACTTAACAGTCAAAATATTAATACCTACGAGTCTAAGAAACAAGCCGACGGTTTAGAGGAACCCGTAACAATTAACTGTTGAAATCCGGGATGAACTGTCGGGGTTACTTGTTATTCGGAAATACCGGATTTAGTTAGTCATGGAGACTGACTTATAGTTTCATTACAGTTTAGATCGTACTCAGACAAAGGCGCCTGACGAGCTAGTGGACTACATGCGCATCGTAGGTCTTGGGTGTATGGTATGTAAAGGGGTTTGATCCTGGTTGTCCTAAGGAATTCCTTGGGCTCGGATTTGGTTGATATAACTTGTGTGTTATGTGGTGGATACGTGTATGTGATTTTGTGTGTTACTGCATTAATTATTTATGCATGAGCGTCCTACGGACTAACACTACGTCGACTATAGATCGACTTATATAAACATACATATGCGTTTAATGTGATGACATGGCAGTTACTTAATATATACCCTTAGTATTTATTAAGTATATGGTAACCTAAGTAAAACACTTAGGAACGAGTCACGACATTGTCGGTCTCTAGAGCATGGATCTCGAACATGAATATAACCTAGATTACTTCTAGGTATGCGTGAGACCCTTGGGCAGCTAATTAATAAATTGTATTCTCCATAAGACTAAGAGCATATCTTAAACATTATGAGAGAGAGTTGGTATGAGTTGAGGTGAGGAATCCCGGTAGTTTACGAACTACTTGGTTGCGCATTTGTGATCACTGAGGGGTACCCGATCGGGTTCTGCTCTAGGTATTTACCCAACGAGCCTTATTTGGATCGTGGGTCAGGTGGCTACGGCCTTTATATGGACGCCTTACGAGGCAAAGTGAATAGTCAGGGGCCTCCGGACCTCTGGCGAAATGAGCACCTTTGTGTGTACTGGAGGACTACTGTCCATGGTGAGGTTGTTATCGGGTTGTCCCAACATGACGCTCAACTGGTATTAATTAAACATGGTTTGATGGATGGGGCCTTAAGGCCAAATAAAATTAACTAAGGATGGTGGTCGCTACGGCGTTTACTCAATACTATTATTCGATACGTTCGATTATACAACTATTGTTTATGATATCTAATGAATGTTTGGATTGGATGGTTATGTATTTGTGAATGTTTTGGATTGGATGGATGGTTATGTTTTTATGCATGCTTATTACAGTATTGATTATATATGTAAATTGGTAAAGCATGAAACCAATCTAATAATAAGATGGTTAAAATGACTAAGTGACCAATATGGTCCAGGCCTGGCATACTCAGTGTTTATCGCTGAGACTACACTCATTGTGCAGGTTGTTGATCATTGTCGAAGCCGAAGCGGGAACAGGGTAGTTAGGGTTTACTTAATTACCGCACGTGGATTCTATTTGTATAACAATGTTAGACTGTGGATTGTATTAAGGTACGGTTATGTATAATCGGGATTGGGTAGACACTCACTTGTCGACGTTTATGGTTTATGGACTTAGTATGATGTATAGGAGTTATCTCGTTATCACAGCGGTTAGCAGTTGTTTAGTTTTGGTTGTTGGATATAGTTATGCTTCGTTACTCGCATGGGCGAGTAATGGCAGGTGACTCCCGAGTGAGTATTAATGTTGTTATTTATCTTCCACTGTAAGACGTTTTATTTATTGCTACGAGAGGGATTATTACGTGTTTATCGAGATGGGTGTTATAAAAGTGGAATCAGAGCGGAGTACCGCTCTGATGACGAGGTACTAGGTTAAGACAGTGAGCTTAGGACTTGGGAAATTACGGGAAACGTTTGTGAGGTACGAGATGACTCGTCTTAAAAGATATTGTGTTTAGTAACGCAAATTGCGTGATATATTAGCCTTAAAGGCAATTCAATACCACTGGTTGTGTACGGTAAATTACCGAGTATTCATGTGACATTCTGTACTACAAATGTCTGGGGGAACTAGAGGGCGTGGTTGATAAGTGTCCAAATGAGCATGATTTTTAGGTGTATTTCATATATAATATTAGCACTTTTCTTGCTCATTTCTCCACTTCGGTTAGTTTTCCTCCAGTTTATGTTTTATTGTTTATCTCACAAAATTATTGGTTTAACATGAGGAAAACCTAGCTGGGAGTAAAGTAGACAAGGAGACGAACGCATAGGCGCAAACGGCTCGAAAAACGGAGTCCAAATGAAGAATGTAGAGCCGGTCAAACAGAGGCACGCGAGAGTCACGCGATGGACTGGTGCAACCGCCCCCTAAGTGGCGGACGTCACAGTGTTGCAACCGCCCAATAGCTGGCGGACAAGAGAGGGGCATGCAACCGCCTCAAAGCTGGCGGACAAGAGAGGGGCATGCAACCGCCTCAGAGCTGGCGGACGAGAGGGCATGCTACCGCCTAATAAGAGGCGGCCAGAAATACATGCAACCGCCAATATATAGGTGGACAACACAGAGAGGACCGCATGTTATTGAGCGGACGCGTATAAATGTGCGCGACCTTATCTTCTTCGCCCGTCTTCGTCTGCAACTCCGCCGACTCTCTGCCCACTGCCATATCTATCTACTCCGCCTACCTTAATTTCCTCACGCGTCAGCCTTGTCCCCTGCGCAATAAATGAGCAATCAACGAGCTCAATCATTTCCTCAACTTGCACGCGTCTGTTAAACTCCTCTACTGCTTCTTCCTTTCCCTGTATAAACGCACGCAACTTCACCACAAAAATGAATCGATACAATCCAGGACCACTTCACAAACCTCACACCATCTCATTTCTCTTCTCCCGTCTTCTCCATTTTATTTATTTTACAGTCCACCAAATCCACCTCTAGCCCTACGTATACAAAATAGCAGAGTGAGCCGGAGTGATTACGGATGATTTCTATTACTCTTGTCTCTGTCTATCTATTTAATATGTTAGGCTAGTTTACGTATACTCTGGGAATGGTTATTATGTGTTTGTATTAATTTGCATTATTTTACTGGTTTTAATTATATATAGTTTGTTACGTTTTAAAGGTTATCTCGCACCTTTTTAATAAATGTCATGTTTTATTAAATTGCTTTCCTAAGTCTATTTTGATCAGACCGGTGATAAATAGATAGGTTAATTAAGACAAAAACTGGAGGAAACTTGTTATGATTTAATAAGTTAGTATTCAGTTGCAAATGTAATTCCTCAATACTCCTCTGCTGTTCGCAGGCTTTTGCTTGAACCTTGATTAGAACCTTGCATTACAGGTGAACGAGTTCTTATGAGGCTATGACTTAGTCCTTAAGATAATTACAGGAACCTTGCCAAATTATTAAACCAGTAGAGATAGCTTAATTATGCAGATTATAAACCTGACCCAGAGTTCCATTTTATTTATCTGTTAACTTAGTTTATTTTATCTGTCCTTTTTATTCATTTACAAGTAAATTAATCCACCCCCTTTTTGTGACACGCTTAGGTACTATTATATGTATATTAGTCCCACGGTTCGACATCCGGTTGCTTACATTTTCACTATACTACTGCGACCGGGATTTGTTTGCAGCCCGACGTTTATTTTGAGTTTTTAATTTCTTTCCTTTTAATTTTACACCAGTTTAACCACTCACTTTACAACGTCTGCAGTGGTACTAGTAGAGGTGGAGGCGGTGACCCCGTGATTCAAGGAGTTACAGAGACGATTGCTGCCGTTCTCGCACAACTTGGTACTCAAATTGGAGGAACACCAGCCCACCCGCCACATCCCAGGGAAACGAACTGGCTGAAGTCAGTTACCGAGACCCGACCACCTACTTATTCAGGGGAGCCATACCCCGTAGCCTTGGAGTGTTTTATAGTTGAACATGAGAAGGCCTTTGAAGCTTTGGGAGTACCTGCCGACAAGAAGGTCGTCATTGCTGCTTTCCATCTGAAGGATGCAGCCAGCACTTGGTGGAGGTTGGTCAAGGACCATCACCTGGCTACGCCGACTTTACGTGGGCTGCCTTCGTTGAGTTGCTGAGGGGGAAGTACTACCCGGCACATCACAAGCAGAAGAAGCGCCGTGAGTTCGAGACACTCTCCCAGGGAGGTCTTGAAATACCCCAAACTAATAAAACATGGATTAAATATCTAATCACATTAATTAAGGCCTAAACATGCCTTAAAAGTCAACTGA
This sequence comes from Limonium bicolor, assembly GCA_023374045.1. NCBI lineage: Eukaryota > Viridiplantae > Streptophyta > Magnoliopsida > Caryophyllales > Plumbaginaceae > Limonium > Limonium bicolor. Next base: position 394,000,345 of record CM041777.1, on the reverse strand, counting down.
GAACAACAGTGGTCAACACAAATCAAGATGTTGCACCCTTTGACTGTTAAGGGTAAATAAATACCCAAATGAATTTCTTAGGACCTAAATTTGTCCTAAGCTTATTAACACATTACTAAACATATTACAATTGTTGGACAATACCCAACAAAGAACAAGCACTTTCATGCTTCAAGGTCAAGTAGGGCAAAAATGTGCTCTAAGAAACCTTAAAGGTCTAATGACCTCAAAATGATATAAAATTGGATACCATGATCAAATATCATGTAAGGAACACAACGAAACCATTGTCAAAGAAACCAAGCCCAGAAACTCCTTGAGACACAAAATGTGCACTAAAACTCCTTAAAGCACATTTTTGTGTAATTGCCTTCTAAATTGGTTTTAAATGGGCTAAAAGGTTATAATTACCTTTAAATATAATAAAATATCATATTATTGATATTAGGAATTTAATTCCAGAAATTTACGAATTTTTACAAATTTAATATTAAAATATTAATAAAACCCTAAAATGGGGCCCGTTTGAGTCAACATTGACTAAGAATGGTCAAGAGGTCAAAGTTTGACCCCTTGGACCACATGAGGTCGACATTCACAGGCTGAGGAGGTTTAAAATCGCCACTTGCAAGAAAGACAAGCCTCCAACATGTTTCCATGTTTTAAAGGATTACTTTTGCCTTTTGATTAATTAATACACCATTTGGCTCCATTATTTGACTCCACCAGCCACAAAATCGTGGGAGCCTTACCTTTCCCCTCCAATTATCGGTGCCAGCCTCATTCCTGTCCCTTTGATGAGTCATCAACAAAAATAATAAACAAAGGAAAAAGATAGTATTAAGGCAAAATTTGACCTAATCTCTCATTAGCCTTGGCTCCAACCTATTCCAAGGCTCCCTCCTCCTCTTTGGCCTCTCCAAGTCGTGGGTAAGTCACCAAGAACATTGAAGAACACTTTGGTACCTAGGTGAGCTTAATTAGTCATTTTATGTTCAATTTCTTCACCAATCTTTCTTCTTTCGGTGGATCTAAATGATAAGTCAGGAATTTGTCTAAGTTTACTAGACTAATTCATGCTTAATTGTCTACATTATGACTTTATATTCCTGCCTTAATGCTTTATTTATACTTTATTGTTATATTTGTCTCCAATGATCAATTTGTTATGTTTTCAGGATAAAATGCTCAACAAAATGCTTAAATGAAGATGTTAGAGGTTGAGTCAACAAGTGGAAGTCAAATCAGAGCCAAAGACTGAATTTTACCAACTACTGACGTGCTTTATAGAGGGTCCGGGTTTGCAGCTGGGTTTATAAACCCGGACCACCTTGTCGCAGAGCCTTCTGCCCAATTTCAGATGCGGTCCGGGTTTGTGTCTTACTTTACAAACCCGGACCAGTCCAAGGCGAGACCCTTCTGCCTCTTTTTAGACGTGGTCCGGGTTTGCGTACTTGTTTGCAAACCCGGACCAATATAAGCGGAGCGCGGAGATAAACGGAATTGGTGTTCTATCTTTAATATCTCTTATTATATCTTTTAGTATATCTTTTAGCAGTCGCTTAATTAGGTGAGATTAGAGATAGACTTGAGAGAGATTAAAGATAGAATTCCTTTGTTATAAAAAGAGGGAGCTAGCCAACGTGAGTATACACTTCCGGAGCGCACAAAATCCACAATACAGAGAGTTTAGTTGGAGTTGGAGTCTGAGTCTGGTTTGGAGTTTGGAGCAGAGCAGAGCAGGAAGTCACCACAGAGACTTCTCCAGAAATCCCACCAGAGTTCCTTCTTGTTCTCTATAATTACTCATACAGTTCTGATTATTGTAAACATGTCAATGGCTGAGTAGTTCCTTTAGATTTTGGTTTGCTATGTATCCCTAAATTGACTATTCCTGTTCCTTTGTGATTTATTGCAATTTGATTGAGTAAAGTTATTTTCCTTGCTTAATTTCTTTAATCTTTATAATTTGGCCAATTATAAGGATTAGTATTTTGTTAGCTTATATGTGACGACTGCGGCTTTCAATTGAATACAGGAAAATAACCGGTTAGTTTAGAGATGGTAATTCCTCTAAATTGCTAATTGACCAATAAACTAGATTGTTCTTAAGGCGGTTAGTAAACAGTGGGTTTGTAACGAGAGTTAAAATTCAGTCTTTGCTAACTAGTATTTGCTAAGTGGGAGACCGGAGGTAAATTATCTTTGTTCTAGGGTTTTACTCAGAATTGTCTTATAAATCACTTAGGGATAGGAATCACAGATTTAGGGTGCAGTAGTAAACCGGGATCTCCTTTCCAAATCAGTTTCACAACATTTATTTTCCTGCTTGTTATTGTTTGTATTCTGTTTCTAATTATCATCAAACCCAATTTCCTGTTTTAATTTGTCATTAATAAAGATTTAAACTAGACACATCGCCTCCTCTGGTTCGATACTTAGGGAATTCTCTCTATTAAAACTTGCTAGAATTGACCGGTACACTTGCCGTTAGGTTTTACCCCAACAAGTTTTGGCGCCGTTGCCGGGGAGGCACGGTTATTTAGTTTAATCTTTATTTTATTTATTTTGTTCTTTAATTATTTTCTGTTTAGATTTACTTGTTTATTTTATTTTGTTCAATTTGTTCGTTTGATTTATTTTGTTATTATATTCTGTTATGTGTTCTTGATTTCGATTAGTATAGTTGTTTGGATAGGATAGTTTAAACGTGCCTGTTCTGTTTTATTTTAGATTTTCTTCTTTTATCTTTAAGTTTTCTTGTTCTGTTTTAGGAGATAGTTTAAGGCAAATCCTGTTAGTTAATCTGTTTTTTTTTTTAAAAAAATTTGTTCTAATTTCTAGTTTGACTTAGATATTCTTTTATCTTCCAGATTTTATTTCTGATTTTATTCCTTTATTTGAATATTCTGTGTTTAGTAGTTAGGAATTTTATCTGCATATTTTGTGGGTTAATTTCTTTTTATCTTTTTCTGATTTTCTGTTATTTTATTCTAATTACTACTGTCCTTTTAATTTGCGCTATTATAGTTTCAGTTTACTAACTCTCGGTTTATGGTTTAAACCCGTTCTGCAGGAGAACCGGAGTTCGAACTCAATCTTCAGATCGAGAGGTTTGCGAGGCAGCTTCGAAGAGACTTGAACCTGGATCCACCAGTTGAGGAGAAGGTGCTCGAGCCACCTGTTATTGAAGAGGGTCCAGAAGTTCAACCAGCAGTGAACATGGCGAATAACGAGAGGCAGATGAGGGACTACACCCGCCCAAGTGTTGAGGGGTTGGTGTCGCCAATTGTGATTCCTGCGCTACCAGCAAGAGTGCAGTGGCAGTTCAAGACTCACTATGTGACCATGGTGATGAACGCGCCTCAGTTCAGCGGGACGGTCACTGAAGATCCGAATGTTCATCTCACTACATTCCTGAGGTTGGTAGGAGCATGTTCGACACCAGCTTCACAGGAGGTGGCCCGGCTCACTTTGTTTCCATTCTCTCTGAGGGATAGAGCGGCTGAATGGTTAAACTCGACCGACACCTGGCAGTATCACTACTTAGGGAGAGCTGGCTAATGCATTCTTGGCAAAGTACTTCTCACCCTCTCGGATGCTGACCATGAGAGGAGAAATTACAAACTTCAAACAGTTCGCCGGTGAATCCTTGTCTGAAGCTTGGGAGCGTTTTAAGGGGATAGTAAGGAAGGTACCACATCACGGTCTAGGTGAAGAGGTTATACAGCAGTCCTTTCATAAGGACTTGGATCCATCTAGCCGGTTGTTGGTTGATACTTGTGCTGGAGGTAGTTTGATGGAGCTGCCCATTACACGGATTAAAGAGCTGCTAGAGACTATTACTACAGCAGCTAATCAGTGGGGAGGTACAAGAGCCGGAGAAGCTGCACCGAAGAAACCAGTTGGGGTTTATGAAGTAGATTCAAACACCTTCTTGGCTGCCAAGATAGAAGCAATGTCGAAGCAGTTTGAGCGTATGTGTGCAGTTATGAATCCACAGTCCAGTGCAGCAGCTCCTGAGGTTTATACCACCGTGCGAGTACTGTGGTAGAGCTTCTAACATGTGCCAGTGTTCTCCACCACAAGAAGAGGCAGCGAACTATGTTGGTAACAGACCGGGTAATTATTTTGGGAACCAAGGAAATCCGGGTTATCAAGCTCAGCAGCAAAACCGTTACCAAGCTGGTGGTAACAACAATTACAATCAGAGACCTCAGCAGCAGTACAATCCTTCCTATCAGAAGCAACCACTGCAGAATCAGCAAGCACAGAATTCGGGTGCTGAAGCGTCTTCTAGTATGGATGAAGTTCTGGCCAGGATGAATGATTTCATCTCGGTTTGTAACACCCCTACTATTAATTCAGTCATTACCGTCCAATCTCCTCGTGCTTCCCGAGTCACGCAACGGATTCATACTTACATACATCGGGTGATACAATGCCGTTAGTCACCCACGTGACTAGCAAGGCTACTACTGCTACATACAACATCGGTCTGATGGACCGGAATATCCGAGCACTACTTAATACAATACATACTCTCATTACATACTGGATACTACGATACTCCATTCGATACATTACTCCATTCAATACAACACTCCACGATTCCGTACAAGATAATACACTACGCATACCGAGTTTACTAGGTTCCAAAATCAATACAATACTTCTCCCAAATTCATACACACTTACTAGGAATCACTCTGCTACCCATTCCTCACAAACTAGGTACTTCTAATTACTAGGCGCGCCACCGGTCTCTTACCTTGACTGTATTCGCTCCGGGTACCTGCACACTAAAAATGGTCCCCCGAGGGGGTCAGCTTACGCTGAATATGAACCGCATACCCCGCGTACTAGCGAGGGTACGCCGACCATTTGGTCGAATACATGCAATTCATTTGCAATACATACATTCATACATACATACATACATGCTTCCATTCACGATACTACAATACTACACGAGGTATACATACATACGCACAGTACAACACAGGCTTGGAAGACAATACAAGTCAACCAATGCTTACTTACCACTTTCCAGAATACACGTACACAATACATACTCATTACAGATTCAATACGCAATACGGAGATACAATTCTCCAATACATACAAGGTCCAGTTAGCTTCATTACGCACCCGGGTTTATCGGGTGTTCGATACTCTTTTACCTCCGGTCGATGACTTACAATAGTCAAGACCAATACACATACAATACTCACTTCATACATACTTTACTTCCAGTTAAGTCGGTATGACCTCCGGTCAGGGAATACTACTTCCCACCACCGGGCTTTAGGGTGGCCCACTAATCCAGGATGCTACCCATACAAAGGGAATTGGTCCAAGGAAAAGATCATAGCCAGGATTCGGTTCCAACCTCTTGTGGTTCCTTATCCTCACGCGTGGCCGAAACTATATCGGGCTTCTACTCATTCCATTTTACTCGTTACTCATGTTAGGAGTTAGGTTGTTAGGAATTAGTAGAAGTCCATACTTACTTCCATACATACATACATACACAAGTACTCATACTTACACATACACTTCATTTCCATTCATTCATTTCATGAATTATACAAACTAAATGTTCAAGAGCATAAACAAGAACCATATAGTTCAAACACATATAAGTGCAATATAAATCCGATTCATGCATTTATCTTGTTGGTGATCACATAAGCACACAAATCGGGGTAACCAAGTTAGGATACAGGGCATGAGGAAATCATACCGTTCACCGTCGTATACGTACTACCGGGTTCCTTCGAGGATCAACTATTTGATTCCTATACATACAAGAGGTAGTATGATCAATGACCTATTATTGATCTAACTTACTCCTTCATTGATACTTTTAATATTTACTTACTACTTCATTACTTTCTTACTTGATTATAAAACCATTCTTTTCTTTACTACTTCTTAGACTTGCTTCCTTACCCATTTATTTACTTTCTTACCATTACTACTTCATTAATGGTGTGCTGCTACATACATATGCTTATATGTGTATAGGCATACATATATATACATGATTACTATAATCATATAATAAAACATTTTTTTTTTTTGACACGACCGACCCACCCTGGGTCGGACCCATGGGTCGGTCGGCTGCAGAGACTTCGATTACTGAAAATTCCAGTCCGGCCGACCCAGCCAGGGTCGGTCCATTGGGTCGGTCGGTTACAGAAAAAATCCTACTATAAATTTCCACTAGACCGACCCAGGCAGGGTCGGTAACCTGGGTCGGTCGGATGCAGACGCATTTCCGACTACAAGTTTCTACTCGACCGACCCAGGCAGGGTCGGTCCCCTGGGTCGGTCGGATGTGAGAAACTTCCGAGATTGCAGGTTTTCGGGTCGACCGACCCTGCTAGGATCGGTCATAGGGTCGGTCCAGCCCAGTACCCATTTTAATTACTTATTTTGAATCCCAAACTCTACTCAATTCACACCCAATCTTTTCCTACTCATTTCCACATGCTTCCTACATGTTTGCCACTCATTTAGATGCTCTAAATCACCTTAATTCATCTTCCAAACTTGCTACTCAATCCTTACATTCACTTACACATTTTCCCTCACTCTTCTCAACACTTATACTAGTTCCCTTTTCACCAATGCTACAGATTTTGCTCTTTCCTCAAATGCTACAGATTTCCAACTTAACCTTTATCATTCAATACTCTTACTAAATACCACTACTAATATCCTCATTACATTACCTTCCACTCAATCCTTCCCATTATCTAGCTCCTTCCAAAATCTGTTACAAAGTGGTTTACTTCACACTTTAGGCTCTCCAAGCACACCTAGTTTCTCCTAGTTCCTCCAATGCATTATACCACTTCTGGCTACAGATTTTACACTTTCACATACTCATACCACAAGTACCAATCCATAGTTACTAAATATCTCCACTAACTTCAATACACACCTTGGTTCTCCCATTCACCAAGTCATCCATGATTGTACATATTCCTACCAAAATTTTGCCATAGTTCATCTACTTTTCTTACTTAGCCACACATACACCTTCTTACCAAATTCATGCCTATTCTAGCCACACCCATACAAGGGTTCTACCAGCTCACATACAAAATCCCAATACACCAATTTTTCCTCAATCCAAAATACAACACTCATATACAATTATTTGGCTCTAAGGCCTACAATCCACATACTTGCTCTTAAATACTCAAACTTCACAATTCTCAATACTAATACAAGGTTTTGGGTTCTTTAAATATTTTACCCATTCCCATTACTCTAATGCAATAGAATTTAACACTAGGAAAGAGCTCTTACCTTGAGCTTATACTTCCTTCTTCCTTTCACATTTTCCTCCTTCTTCCTTTCTTGCCTCAAAATCGGCTACATGGGGAATAGAGTTGCCAACTCCATTCCCACCACCCAATGTACACAAAATAAGTGAAATTAAAATGCTAACCCTTAAATTAACACTAATTCATTGGAGTGTTTAGAATACAAATTCTAGGGTTTACCTTTAGAGTGTTTTAGGAGGGGTTTTAGCCCTTAGTTCAAGAAGGTGATTCCACCACCATTGCAAGGTTGGTATTATGCTCAAAAGAGAGAGAGAGAAAACAAGGCATTACACAAGGGTAAAAATCGGCTACCAAAGGAGATGAAGAAAACTTAAGGTTTTATGGAGATTTTTACCTTGTTGGAAAGAGGAGACTCCAAGCTCCATGATGGTGTGCTTTTCTCTTTGAATGGGGTATACCCACGAAAATGAACTTCCTCATTTTGAAATTCCGAAAAGAGGGAAGTGTAGAGGAGAGTGAGGGGAGTTCAAATATGTAGTTATTTTTGTGGTTGGAGCTCAAATGGAGGTAGAGCAAGGAGGAGAAGATGAGGTTGCCATTGGAGCTCTTGTGGAGCTTTCAAAATCGCAGCCCAAGGGAGGAGGAAGAGGGAGAGTACGGTGGGGAGAAGGAAGGAAAGAGAGAGGGGTGAGTGAGGTGAGAGAGTGAGGTGAGAGAAAAGGGTAAGTACCCCTTTTACTTTATCACTTTTAGCTTTTTGCTCTCTTATTTAATTAGCTAGTTACATGTGTGTGTGAGGGAGTTATTTGACTGATAAAAAAAAAACCGGCCTCCACTGTTATACTAGCTGGAGCGTTTTTCGTCTTTTACAGAAAACGCTCGTTATTTTACCCGGTTTAGGTACTATTCACTAACCGGGCCTGTTTTCCGGGATTTCCTCATTTCTTTATTTTTATTGGTTATTAAGCTTCCATAAATGCTTAATAACTATTATTTAATGATTCATAATTTTTACGGGTCTGTTTGACCACCTAAAGTCACGTTTCCGGGTTTCCTCGAAAAATGTGCGCTAAAGCTCTTTTAGCGTTTTAATACATTTCTCGGAGCCGTTTTCTTCGGGAAATCGTTCCCATATATTATTTAGGTCTTATTAAACCTTTAGAATCCATAATACGCTAACCGAGGTCTCATACCTACTATGGTTATTTAACGCTTATTTAGCGTTTTCCGCTTTTTAAGCGTTTATTTATCTCTTTTTGGATTTATTTTTCCGTACCAATATTACTCTAGCATTATTAGGCTCTTAAATACGGATTAGAATTATCTTAATCACTATACTTAAGTTTGGGGTATTTCACGGTTAGCACGAAGAAGTTCAATGAGCTGGAAGCTTTCAATCAGGAGCAGAGGACTTTCAACGTTGATAAAAGGACATTCAACATGAACATCGAGACTCAGCTGTCTCAGATATCTCAACAGCTAGTTCAGCGTCCTTTGGGTTCTTTGCCTAGTCAGTCAGAGCAGAATCCAAGAGAGCATGCCAAAGCTGTTTTTGTTGTGGATGACGATGCTCCACTTGTTGCTGTCATTCAGCCTGTTTGTAAAGAGGTTGAGGACTCTAGTAAAGCTTTTAAAACACCCAAGGAGAAGGAGTCTCCTGAAACTCGACCTTCTTACTCTTCTGTTTCTAATAGTAAATTTGAAGAACCTATTCCTTTTCCTGACAGGTTAAAGAAAAGGGACCTTGATGAACAGCTTGGAAAATTTCTTAACATTTTTAAGAAATCAACTAAGGATATGCCTTTTTCTGAAGTGCTTAAGTTTATGCCAAATTATGCTAAGCTAGTAGATGACATCTTGGCTAAAAAATCTTCTTTGCAGGAAAAGGAAACGGTGAAGAAGGTAACCACTAGGAGCGGTAAAGGTAAAACTAATGAGCTTGAGGTGGTGAATATAGAGGAACCGGTGCTAGAGAATGAGCGTAATTGCAAAACCACCCAATCTCCTCCACCTACACCACCTGCAGTCGACGTTTCTCCTCCAGTTCCCTTCCCAAGCAGAACCAAGCGTTTCAAGGAGGATAGTGAGTTTGATAAGTTTCTTACTTTACTTCGTCAACTATCTGTTGATATTCCTTTTGTTGAATTAGTTGCGAAGGTGCCTAACTATGCCAAGTATTTAAGGAAGATTTTATCTAATAAGGAAAAGTTAGTTGAGACAGGGACTATTCAGCTTACAGGAACTTGTTCAGCGATCATATAAAAGCGCCAACCAGAAAAATGCAAAGATCCTGGAAGTTTCACAATTCCTTGCAGAGTAGGAGACATTGATTTTGACCACTGTCTTGCTGATTTGGGAGCATCAATCAGTCTTATGCCATACACTATTTTTGAAAAGCTTGGGATTGGGGACTTGCAGCCAACACGAATGACGCTTCAGCTAGCAGATCGCTCAATGGTTTATCCTTGTGGAATCGCTAAGGATGTGATGGTTAAGGTGGAGCATCTGTACTTTCCTTGCGATTTTGTCGTACTCGACATGGCTGCAGATCCAACAGTTCCTATCATCCTTGGGAGACCCTTCCTAGCAACAGCCGATGCTCGAATCAAAGTTGCTCACGGTACGATCACTTTGAATGCAGAAGGTGAGCAACTACTGTTTTATGCTGGTAGGTCTTCAAAACAAGTTTTGGAAGCATCTCGAACTTCTTGTCGCTGGGGACCCAAGACAGCTCAATCCTCTGGAGTCTCTTAAGAGAATGAGGCACGGTCTAGCCAAAGACCGAAAAGACGGGCGGCTGGCTAGGAGACAACCCAGTTTTGTGAGTTTTATTATTTTCGTTTTTGTTTATTTCTCGTAAGTTTTATTGTTTTTCATTCTTTATTTTTGGGCTAATAAGTTTGTTAGACATGTTTTGTTTAGTTTCATATGGTTTTGAAGGTGAATTCAGGAGTTTGGAGGGATCTCTGTTATCAATATGAGTTTCTGGCCACTTTTAAGGGTTGTCCAGGTTTGGAGCTGGGTTTGCAAACCCGGACCTATAGCTGGGCGAAGCTACTGGCAAGTTTTGGAGGTCGTCCGGGTTTACGCGCTGGTTTGCAAACCTGGATCGTGAGGGTGAGATACCTACTGTCTAATTTTGATGCACGTCTGGGTTTGCTGATTGGTTTGCAAACCCGGATCACAAGAGGAGTAGCTACTGGCATGTTTTGCGTGTCGTCCGGGTTTGAGGATGGGTTTGAAACCCGGACCACAATTCCTGCAGAAACAAAAGAGGGCCGCGAATTTACAACCCCTAACTCTATCCTTCTTCAACCTCTCGCCACCACCTCATTAACCCATCACTCCACTATCGCACCACCACCACTCCACTGCTCCACTTTACCGCCACCACCTCATCCCTAGGATTTTGGAGCTTGGGTTACTTCGTTCTCTACCTTTTCAGCTATTTTGATGTGTTTGTGTAACACCCCGGATTTTGCCTTAAAACATAGGAAATAAAATAACAAAGCTAACGGTGAAAACAGCTTCGAAAACGGACTCCAAACGAGCCCTAAAGGTGCAAAACAAGCTCGGTCCGAACTTGTGTCCGGACATGGGAAGTTCGGACACAAGTCGAGAAAGTTAAACCGCAGAAATCCATTTGTCCGAACTTGTGTCCGGACATTGATGTTCGGACACAAGTCGAGAGTTAAAAGGTCTGAAAACCAAAGGCGTCCGAACTTGTGTCCGGACTTGGAAGTTCGGACACAAGTGAGTTTAAAAAGTCCGAGAAATTTAACGTGGCGTGTCCGAACATCAATGTTCGGACCAAAGTTCGGACACACCAAAACAGAGAGCTTCTAAAACATTCGGGGCCTGTCCGAACATGGATGTCCGGACGGACGTTCGGACAGGTCCTGATGAGCATCTTTCCCAGCGAAAACAGAACCAAATTAACATCAAAATAACCATAAAAACTCAGCAATCAAAGAAGAATCATTCCAAAACTTAGTACCTCAAATGATAACGAAAATACCATCGAAATATCTCTTATACAGAAGCAAATCTCCACATAAACAAGACTCCTTAGAGAACAAAACCGATAAAACACTTCAACTTATTAGCAGCGGAATAGCAAAATCCAAAAGGCGTTACCGCCACACTCTAACAAAGAGTGCTCAGGCTTTAAACTACTAACCAACCAAAACGTTTCCAAAAACTGGTAAAACATCACAATACCAAAACATAACTCAACTTGTTCCAAACGTAGTAATTGTCCAATCATCCTAAGCTATGTGACAGCGTGTCCCAATCCCCAAATCAGCCATGAGTACCTGCGATAAAAACAACAATAGAAAACGCGAAGGGATCGCGCAAATCAGCAAAACTGAGTAAACATTGCCTCAACCTGTAAAAATATTTGGAAACCCATTTGCAATTTAAAACCATACTTGTACAGAAACGTAAACCACAACACCAATTCCAAATATCAATCACAAAACATTTCGGGGGAGAACTTTCCAAGAATCAAATCAATGGCTTACACGGACGACCCCCAAATCGGGTCGCAACAATTAGAATCCCACCTCACTCTATGTCCTTAAGTGTGCACACCCCCCAGAAGGTAACTTACGACCCAAAGGAGTAGATCAGTAGAGCTTAACTGCAAGTAATGTCTGCAGGCAAAATAATAAGAATATCCACGGGGTACATAGTACCAATAGTTACACGGAGCGCCATATAGGCACCAACAATTTACACGGAGCACCAAGAGGTACCAACAATTCCAATAACCAATTCAAAGAAAGTCTCCCAAAACCTTTATTCAAACCCTTTCGCAAAACATCTCACCAGAATACACAGGGGAAAATAATTCCCAAACTTTCACAAAATCAAGACCATATCCAAACCAATCCATTGTTAATTCGCAAAAACACAGAGGTAGAGAATGTTGAGCACAACATTTACCTGGATACGTTCACAGCCACGAAATCACTCAGCAGAATCAGCAGTAGCGTTCGTCAGGGAAATCGGAGTCTAGAATACAAGCAGAACACAATCAGATACTACCCAGAGACTAGCGAATTAATCAGCTAACCTTACCAACGGATACCCCTTACCCTTCTATCAATACCGGCACCAGAGAAGCGGCCTAACGACGATGGAGAATAAGAGCGTGAATTTGAGAAGGGTTAGGAGCTTGAAGAAAGAGAGAAGAGTGGAGGGCAGTAGGTTGAAGATGGAAGCGATCGTGATAGCGATCGTGGTATTAAATAGAAACAATATGGAAATAATTAAAGGATTAGTCTTTAACTAATAAATGTATTTAGATTAGTGAGAGGAGAATTTATAAGTAATGTTGTAAAATAACTTGAAATGAGTTTATAAATAAGATTTCAATTTAAAGGTAAATGAATAACGTTAAAATCATGGAAGGATCTAGATTCAAAATTTAGAGAGATAAATAAATACTATTTGGCTAAAGTAAAAAAAAAAAATAGAAGAAGGGCTAACTGATCGTTAGTGAAAGATGAGGAGAATTATCTAAATAATTAGATAAAAGGAATAATACATAATACTGAATAAATGAGTTAGGAAGAGGAAAATATTTTAGAGAGAAGTAAAATCAAATTTGTATTCTTGAACATAATATAGTTATCTGAAATGAACGTAATTATACCTATGTATATTGCTTCTCTGGGCCTTTATTAATCTTACCCATAACATCCTTGACTATATGCTAATTTAATCCTACGCCAAAATTCACGGGTATTTCATCTCATCCCCCTTAAAAGAAAGCTTCGCCCTCGAAGCTAAGCCTAGATGATATCCCAACCAAAAGACTGATTCTGAAAGCTGAATCCGACTGAACTTGACATAAGTCTTAAACGGTTACCTGCTCGAAAAGCTGAGGGTATTTCTTCTTCATTTCCTCTTCGACCTCCCACGTTGCCTCCTCAGTCCCATGATTCGACCACAACACCTTGACCATCCGGGTGGACTTCGATCGGGTTTCTCTAGTCTTGGTGTCCAATACTTTAATGGGGTACTCCTCATATGATAGGTTCTGCTCCAATTCCAGCACCTCAGGCTGTAGAACGTGGGATGGGTCGGGACGTAACGCTTCAACTGAGAGCATGAAAAACATTATGGACCTCTCCAGCTCACCAGGTAGTGCAATCTGTAGCCACCTCTCCAATTCTCTCCAGGACTCGTAAGGACCCACGAATTTGGGGCTTAATTTCCCCTTCTTCCCAAATCTGGTTACCCCTCTCACAGGAGACACCTTCAGGAAGACTCTATCACCAACTTCGAATTCAACCGGTCTCCTCTTTAAGTCGGCATAGGACTTCTGCCTGTCCTGGGCTGCTTTCATTCGGCTCTGGATGATTCGGACCTGCTCCATCGTCTCCTCTATCAGCTGGGGTCCCAATATCACTGTCTCGCTGATGTCGCTCCAACATAAAGGGGTTCTGCATTTCCTCCCATACAAGGCTTCATAGGGAGCCATCTTAATACTAGAGTGGTAACTGTTATTATACGAGAACTCCACCAGGTGAAGTCTATCTGCCCAAGTCCCCTGAAATCCATGACACATGCCGAAGCATGTCCTCCAAGGTCTGGATAGTCCTCTCCGTCTGACCATCTGTCGCCGGGTGAAAGCAGTGCTCAACTTCAATTTAGTACCCATAGCTTCTGAAACTGCTGCCAGAAATGTGCTAAGAATCTCGAGTCTCGATCAGATACTATCGTCTGAGGCACGCCATGGTATCTGACCACATTCTTAAGGTATGCATCCACTAGCTGGCTCATAGACCAAGTGCTCTTCATAGGTATGAATCGAGCGGACTTGGTGAGTCGATCCACGATCACCCATATCTGGTTGACTCCACCCTTCGCTGGCGGTAGTCCGACTACGAAATCCATAGAAATAGAGTCCCACTTCCATTTGGGTACTTCCAAGGGCTGCAACAATCCTCCCATCCTCTTATGCTCGAACTTCACCTTCTGACAGGTGAGGCATTTAGACACGAACTCTGCTACCTCCCGCTTCATCTTTGGCCACCAGAACAGCTTCTTCAGATCCTTGTACAATTTATCTCCGCCTGGGTGGACTGAATAGGGAGTATTATGAGCCTCCTTCATCAGTCTCTCCTTCACATCTGCACAACCTTGAGGGACGCACCAACGGCCTCTAAATCTCAGACTGCCATCAGCGTGGATTTCAAATCCTTCTGCCTTCCCTTCCTTTAACTTCTCTCTGATTCGTTCCAATTTAACATCATCCGGCTGTCCCTTGAGTATCTCCCCATAGATGTCGGAAGAGGCACTCATATGGTACAGCTTCACCTCGTGCTCTACTCCCCCAGACTCCATCACCTCCAAATTCAGCCTCTGAAACTCCCGAGCTAGCTCAGGGAGGACCCACATAGAATTCACTGAATGACTCCTCTTTCTGCTTAACGCATCAGCTACCAAGTTGGACTTCCCTTCATGATACAGAATCTCCAAATCATAGTCCTTAATCAGCTCTAGCCATCGTCTCTGCCTCATATTCAATCCTTTTGGGTGAAAATATACTTGAGGCTTTTATGGTCGGTGAAGATCTTGCACGAGACACCATAGAGGTAGTGTCTCCAGATCTTGAGTGCAAAAACCACGGCTGCTAACTCCAAGTCATGCGTCGGATATCTGGTCTCATACTCTTTCAACTGTCTCGACGCGTAAGCTATGACCTTCCCGTGCTGCATCAGGACGCACCCTAAGCCATATTTGGAAGCATCGCTGAAAACTTCAAATCCATCTGTCCCTGAAGGCAAGGTCAGAACTGGAGCTGTGGTCAACCTCTCTTCAATGCCTGGAACGCCTTCTCACAGTCGCTGTCCCACTGGAACTTGATCACTTTCTTCATAAGGTTGGTGAGAGGTCTCGCTATCTTCGAAAAGTCCTTCACGAAACGTCTGTAATACCCTGCCAAGCCCAGAAAGCTTCGCACTTCAGTCAGGTTACTGGGCCTTGGCCATTCTTTTACGGCCTGAATCTTCGACGGATCTACTGAGATGCCTTCACTAGTGATGACGTGGCCCAAAAATGCCACTCGGTCTAACCAGAAGTCACACTTGGACAGCTTCGCGTACAGCTGCTGCTCTCTCAATGTCTGCAATACTAGTCTCAAATGTTCCTCATGCTCCCGTTCGTCCTTGGAATATATAAGGATGTCATCTATGAAAACCACCAAAACCGATCCAAATATGGGTGGAAGATACGGTTCATGAGGTCCATAAAGACAGCTGGGGCGTTGGTAAGTCCAAAGGGCATCACCAAGAATTCAAAGTGCCCATACCTAGTCCGGAAGGCTGTCTTCGGGATGTCTCTCTCTGCTACTCTGAGCTGATGGTACCCTGACCTCAAATCGATCTTCGAGAAGGTCCCTGCCCCTTGCAGCTGATCAAAGAGATCGTCTATTCTCGGCAAGGGTATCTGTTCTTCACTGTGATCTGGTTCAGCTCCCTGTAGTCGATGCACAACCTCATACTCCCGTCTTTCTTCTTCACAAACAAGACCGGGGCTCCCCAAGGCGATACACTCGGGCGAATGTATCCTTTATCCAAAAGATCCTCCAACTGGGTCTTCAATTTCAACTCTGAGGGTGCCATCCGGTAAGGAGCCTTCGAAATCGGTGCTGAGCCTGGCACAAGGTCGATGCTGAATTCCACTTCTCGGTCTGGCGGCATACCCGGAATCTCGTCTGGGAACACGTCTGGAAATTCGCTTACTACTCGGATCTCCTTCTTCTCGTCTGACTCCTGGCTCAGGTCTTGGACATAGCAAAGGTATGCTTGCTGTCCTTTCTTTACTTGGGAGAGAATTGTCATTGCTGATACGAGCTTCACTCCGGGCTTCTCCTCCACATTCCTGTACGAGACTCTCCGTCCCGACGGTCCTCTGAGAATAATTTTCTGCTCGCTGCAGTCTATCCTTCCCTTGTATTTGCTCAGCCAATCCATTCCCAGGATTATATCAAAGTCGGTCAAGGCGAACTGGATCAAATCTATTACAAATTGCTCCCCCTTGATATCTATGCCTACGTCTTTCATTACATTCTTACAAGTGATCACCCGTCCCGATGGTATAGATACAGCTATAGGGGAAGTCTCACAAATCTCTATCCCCAATTTCCCAACTAGGCTATCAGATATGAAAGAGTAAGTAGCCCCAGTATCAAAAAGAATACGCGCAGGAGTACCAAGAACAGTAAAGGTACCTGCTAACACGTCTGCCTCGGCCTCGGCTTCGGCCCGACTCATCACATTGATCTTCCCTGGAGCCCGCTGCTGGTTGCTTCGGTACTCCCCTTGGCCTCTATTGCCACCATTGCCGCCCTCTCCATTACTACGCTGAGGAGCGTCCCCGCGCTGACTCTGATTCGGGCCTCTGCCCTGCTGGTCGGTCTGCCTGGATGAGCGGTCGCCACTATAGCCTCTCTGCTGACTACCTCCCTGGGGACTCTGAAAGCACTCGAATAATCGGTGTCCCCGCCTCCCACAACGAAAACAGGTGACTGAGTTCCCCTCACAATCTTTCCCTGGGTGGTCCTTGTTGCACCTTTTGCAGTAGAAGTGTCTCTCCTGCCTGTACTCCCCTCTCTGAGTCTGGTGCTGGGGCTGGTCACCTCGCCTCTGATCACCCCTCTGATCTCCCCCATGTCTCGGCCTCCCGTCTCTGCGGTCCGAGTGAGGCTTCCATCTCTTCTCCTGCTGATGATGCCTGTGGGACTGATCCTCTCGTCCCCGGGGCTCGTCTCCTCCCTCCATCTTCCTCTTATTACCAGCCAGGACCTCCTTCCTCTTCTGCTGCACCCTGTACAGGTTAGCAGCTTTCCCGTACGCATCTTGGAGCGTCGGGATTGTCAGCACGCTGAGGGCCTCCTGCAGACTCCAGTTTAGCCCACCCACAAACCTCTGCACCTTCGACGCCTCGTCGGGAACCATCGTAGGAGCGAACCTGGCCAGCTCCAGGAACTTCGAATGGTACTCCTTGACACTCAGAGATAGCTGCTTGAGCTCTGAGAACTCCAAATACTTCTGCATCCTGACATGCTCGGGGTAGAAGCGCCTCCTCATGGCCTCCTTCAGGCCATCCCAGCCGAAATCAGGTCCAGCTAGTAGCACATCTCTGTTGGCAGACCACCAGATATCTGCTTCACTCTTGAAATAGTAGACTGCTGTGTTTACCCTCCGGTCAGCTGGGCAATTGAATGCCTCAAAGATCTTGTCAAATTCCCTTATCCAGTCCTCAAGTAGCACCGGGTCCTCCTCTCCCTTGAAGGATGTGGGCTTCAGATGGGGAATTCTCTTAGTGTAGTCCTCCGGCACATTATCCCTCTAAGCCTGTCTCTGGACTATCTGTCCCAGGTTGAGAGCCAACTCCTGCAACTGCCTCATGGGGTCGTTGGCGGCCATCTGAGTTCGGCGACTCCTACTTCTGGTGTGGTATGGAAAGCTCAGTCTGTCAGCCAGTCCTGCACTCCCTAGAGCTCTAAGCGAACTCCTGATTACATATACTAAGCAAGGTAAGCAGCATTCACCCATATCCCTATATATTAAGTCCCTACCCCATATTAGGAGCTAGCACATCTAATAGCTCCAATACCAGTATGCAATAATCAATCAGTTATACTAACATCATCACAATCATTGTAACTCACAAACGGAGAATGTACTTCAATATCCATACAGTGTAACATCATATACACAGTATCGCAGGTACTACAATTCCCCAAACGGCTTGCCCCACATTTTAGTTCCCTTTTTAATCAAATTTTATCTTATTTACCAAACATAGCTCTGATACCACCTTGTAACACCCCAGATTTGCCTTAAAACATAGGAAATAAAATAACAAAGCTAACGGTGAAAACGGCTTCGAAAACGGACTCCAAACGAGCCCTAAAGGTGCAAAACAAGCTCGGTCCGAACTTGTGTCCGGACATGGGAAGTTCGGACACAAGTCGAGAAAGTTAAACCGCAGAAATCCATTTGTCCGAACTTGTGTCCGGACATTGATGTTCGGACACAAGTCGAGAGTTAAAAGGTCTAAAAACCAAAGGCGTCCGAACTTGTGTCCGGACTTGGAAGTTCGGACACAAGTGAGTTTAAAAAGTCCGAGAAATTTAATGTGGCGTGTCCAAACATCAATGTTCGGACCAAAGTTCGGACACACCAAAACAGAGAGCTTCTAAAACATTCGGGGCCTGTCCGAACATGGATGTCTGGACGGACGTTCGGACAGGTCCTGATGAGCATCTTTCCCAGCGAAAACAGAACCAAATTAACATCAAAATTAACCATAAAAAACTCAGCAATCAAAGAAGAATCATTCCAAAAACTTAGTACCTCTAATGATAACGAAAATACCATCGAAATATCTCTTATACAGAGAGCAAATCTCCAACATAAACAAGACTCCTTAGAGAAAAAAACCGATAAAACACTTCAACTTATTAGCAGCGGAATAGCAAAATCCAAAAGGCGTTACCGCCACACTCTAACAAAGAGTGCTCAGGCTTTAAACTATTAACCAACCCAAAACGTTTCCAAAAACTGGTAAAACATCACAATACAAAAACATAACTCAACTTGTTCCAAACGTAGTAATTGTCCAATCATCCTAAGCTATGTGACAGCGTGTCCCAATCCCCAAATCAGCCATGAGTGCCTGCGATCATAAAACAACAATAGAAAACGCGAAGGGATCGCGCAAATCAGCAAAACTGAGTAAACATTGCCTCAACCTGTAAAATATATTTGGAAACCCATTTGCAATTTTAAAACCATACTTGTACAGAAACGTAAACCACAACACCAATTCCAAATATCAATCACAAAACATTTCGGGGGAGAACTTTCCAAGAATCAAATCAATGGCTTACACGGACGACCCCTAAATCGGGTCGCAACAATTAGAATCCCACCTCACTCTATGTCCTTAAGTGTGCACACCCCCCAGAAGGTAACTTACGACCCAAAGGAGTAGATCAGTAGAGCTTAACTGCAAGTAATGTCTGCAGGCAAAATAATAAGAATATCCACGGGGTACATAGTACCAATAGTTACACGGAGCGCCATATAGGCACCAACAATTTACACGGAGCACCAAGAGGTACCAACAATTCCAATAACCAATTCAAAGAAAGTCTCCCAAAACCTTTATTCAAACCCTTTCGTAAAACATCTCACCAGAGTACACAGGGGAAAATAATTCCCAAACTTTAACAAAATCAAGACCATATCCAAACCAATCCATTGCTAATTCGCAAAAACACAGAGGTAGAGAATGTTGAGCACAACATTTACCTGGATACGTTCACAGCCACGAAATCACTCAGCAGAATCAGCAGTAGCGTTCGTCAGGGAAATCGGAGTCTAGAATACAAGCAGAACACAATCAGATACTACCCAGAGACTAGCGAATTAATCAGCTAACCTTACCAACGGATACCCCTTACCCTTCTATCAATACCGGCACCAGAGAAGTGGCCTAACGACGATGGAGAATAAGAGTGTGAATTTGAGAAGGGTTGGGAGCTTGAAGAAAGAGAGAAGAGTGGAGGCAGTAGGTTGAAGATGGAAGCGATCGTGATAGCGATCGTGGTATTAAATAGAAACAATATGGAAATAATTAAAGGATTAGTCTTTAACTAATAATGTATTATATTAGTGAGAGGAGAATTTATAAGTAATGTTGTAAAATAACTTGAAATGAGTTTATAAATAAGATTTCAATTTAAAGGTAAATGAATAACGTTAAAATCATGGAAGGATCTAGATTCAAAATTTAGAGAGATAAATAAATACTATTTGGCTAAAGTAAAAAAAAACAAAATAGAAGAAGGGCTAACTGATCGTTAGTGAAGGATGAGGAGAATTATCTAAATAATTAGATAAAAGGAATAAATACATAATAGCTGAATAAATAGTTAGGAAGAGGAAAATATTTTAGAGAGAAGTAAAATCAAATTTGTATTCTTGAACATAATATAGTTATTTGAAATGAACGTAATTATACCTATGTATATTGCTTCTCTGGGCCTTTATTAATCTTACCCATAACATCCTTGACTATATGCTAATTTAATCTTACGCCAAAATTCACGGGTATTTCAGTTTGCTTATGAGATATTCTTCCTTTGGGTTGTCTTTCTATCCTGCTTTAGATTCGACTACTACTTGTTTCATTACGACTGTCGCTTAACTATGATGTTTCACTCACACACTTACTGTTTTGCAAGTTCGTGTTGCCTGGTTCTATTTCTTGAGCTACAGGTCTGCTTTTGCTAAGTGTGAGGTATTGCGGTATCCAAAGGAAACTCTGTCGACTTTTCTGCAGATTTCAACACCCCGATGCTTTTAGCTAAGTGTGAGGACGTTGTCCTCAAAATACTCCAGGGGCGTGATTTTCTAACTTCTTTTATTTTTCAACGTTATTTTCTGTGACTTTGTGTTTTCCTTCCGTCTTAATCATTTACATGAAGCAATGAGGGCATTGCTAATTTTTAAGTGTGAGGAAGGGAAATTACACATGCTCATGCTCTTGCTCAATTACATTCGAATGTGCTAATTTTGAACATTTCTAAGGCTATCACTCCATTTGCACAAAATTTTTGTTGGCCCTCAAAAATATTTGGTTGCATAACATACCTGAGTCTTATTCAGTGGTTGGATAAGTTGGTTTGGAACACCGCACGAGTAGCACTAGTTCTTGTGAGATCGAAGCTGGAAAATAGTTGTGGGAATTCTGGTTGCACTGCTTGTATGTACAGTTTTGATTAATGCTTGTCTATTTCTTCTTTAAAAAGTTAAGCCTATTAGTGAAACTATTTGATTTTGATTTCACTTGGGGACTTTGGGAATGATTATTGAATGAAAGGAAGGAAGGACAAAGGCAAGGTACTCCTCTAATCGAACTTTTAACCCAGAAAACAGGCCTCGTCCATTTGGTAATTAAGTCCTCGGGGTGCCTCATCACCCATCTACCTAAGGTCATCTGATCTGGGATAGAAGACACAACACCGCTACATGAATGGAGAGAAAAGTCTGAGGGATATAAAAGAGAAAGTTAATGCTTGTTTAGAAAGTTGAAGAAATTTGTTAATTTCAAATGCAAAGTGCAAAGTCCTTCTTGATTATGAGTACGTGGTGATGAAAGGTAATATGGAATAAGATATTACTTCTCACCCTTGTCGTCCATGGATTGTGGAAAGTTAATTGGGAAGTAGTCCCTGAGTGAAATTGGAGTCAGTGGTTTTACTATGTGCCTTAAGCTCTTGCAAAATACTTCTCAGTTCACTGTTTATGAAAACCGGCAAGTGTGGATCATTGTTCTCTATGACTGCTTTCATTATTAGATCTCCTTGTGCACAGTTCTAAACTGACGACTCCCTTCCGTAAGATTCAGTATGTTTCTATTTGCTTGAGGGCAAGCAAAGATTAAGTGTGAGGAAGTTGATAAGTCAGGAATTGTCTAAGTTTACTAGACTAATTCATGCTTAATTGTCTACATTATGACTTTATACTCCTGCCTTAATGCTATTTATACTTTATTGTTATTTGTCTCCAATGATCAATTTGTTATGTTTTCAGGATAAAATGCTCAACAAAATGCTTAAATGAAGATGTTAGAGGTTGAGTCAACAAGTGGAAGTCAAATCAGAGCCAAAGACTGAATTTTACCAACTACTGCCGTGCTTTATAGAGGGTCCGGGTTTGCAGCTGGGTTTATAAACCCGGACCACCTTGTCGCAGAGCCTTCTGCCCAATTTCAGATGCGGTCCGGGTTTGTGTCTTACTTTACAAACCCGGACCAGTCCAAGGCGAGACCTTCTGCCTCTTTTTAGACGTGGTTTGGGTTTGCGTATTGTTTGCAAACCCGGACCAATATAAGCGGAGCGCAGAGATAAACGGAATTGGTGTTCTATCTTTAATATCTCTTATTATATCTTTTAGTATATCTTTTAGCAGTCGCTTAATTAGGTGAGATTAGAGATAGATTTAAGAGAGATTAAAGATAGAATTCCTTTGTTATAAAAAGAGGGAGCTAGCCAACGTGAGTATACACTTCCGGAGCGCACAAAATCGCCACAATACAGAGAGTTTAGTTGGAGTTGGAGTCTGAGTCTGGTTTGGAGTTTGGGAGCAGAGCAGAGCAGGTAGTCACCACGGAGACTTCTCCAGAAATCTCACCAGAGTTCCTTCTTGTTCTCTATAATTACTCATACAGTTCTGATTATTGTAAACATGTCAATGGCTGAGTAGTTCCTTTAGATTTCGGTTTGCTATGTATCCCTAAATTGCCTATTCCTGTTCCTTTGTGATTTAATGCAATTTGATTGAGTAAAGTTATTTTCCTTGCTTAATTTCTTTAATCTTTATAATTTGGCCAATTATAAGGATTAGTATTTTGTTAGCTTATATGTGACGACTGCGGCTTTCAATTGAATACAGGAAAATAACCGGTTAGTTTAGAGATGGTAATTCCTCTAAATTGCTAATTGACCAATAAACTAGATTGTTCTTAAGGCGGTTAGTAAATAGTGGGTTTGTAACGAGAGTTAAAATTCAGTCTTTGCTAACTAGTATTTGCTAAGCGGGAGACCGGAGGTAAATTATCTTTGTTGTAGGGTTTTACTCAGAATTGTCTTATAAATCACTTAGGGATAGGAATCACAGATTTAGGGTGCAGTAGTAAACCGGGATCTCCTTTCCAAATCAGTTTCACAACATTTATTTTCCTGCTTGTTATTGTTTGCATTCTGTTTCTAATTATCATCAAATCAAACCCCAATTTCCTGTTTTAATTTGTCATTAATAAAGATCTAAACTAGACACATCGCCTCCTCTGGTTCGATACTTAGGGAATTCTCTCTATTAAAACTTGCTAGAATTGACCGGTACACTTGCCGTTAGGTTTTACCCCAACACTAAACATCAACCACTTCCATCCATGGATCTAGGTTGTTCTTGGAGGTTAAATTAAGGAGGAATCTCGGCCATAACAAGGGAGGAAGGTTGAGAAACCCAAACTTGTTCTTAAGGTACAAAAATGTGCTCTAAGCACTTATCTTTTGATTCTCTTTAGATCCGGTTGTAAAACCTGTTCTCCTAGCCTTATAACCTTCTTCTTAACATATTTATTCAGTGGATCTATCAAGAGCTCCAAGGTGTGGCTAGATCCAAGCCAAAAACACCATTTTTGGCATCTTAAACAAGGTAAATCTTAGCCATCTTCCAAGCTAGTTACCCACGGTTTTGTGCCTTGTTTTTAAGTGAGTTTTGATACTCTTTCTTTCTGGAAAAAATAGGGCCGAGGTAGATCTCCAACAAACTTGAAGATCTAAGGTAAATCTTACCTTGAAATGTACATTAAAACACTTCTTATGGTTAGATCTTGCTTGGAGACTAACTAAGCCTTGGTTTCTGTTTGAAAACATGTAAAAGAAGCTGTGGGGATTTTATCTAAGGCTGGCCGAATCCAAACAAGGATTTATCTAAGCTAAATCAAGGTATAAATCACTTAAAACCTTAACTTGATACATTAACACAAGTTTAAGCTTGTGTATATACATTGCCGTGAGTGAATGAGTAAAATAAGGTCATGTTTGACCTTAAAATGATTAAGGAATGGTTTAATAAATTTTATAACTAATTAAACAAGCATAATTGTCAAATTTAAGACATTATGTGGAAGTTTGGTAATTAAATGAAAAATCTATGGTGAGGCCGAGATTTATAAGCATTTTTTGGGACATTTATGTGTAATTTATTTTGTGAGCAAATGTTGTAATAAGGCCATGTACTTTAGGCCATTTTATTTATGCATTTACAAGCTTTTATTTAAGTTTAGGTGATATATAATTATTACTGAAATGAATAAGGGGTTAAAGTGTAATTAAATTAAATTTGGGGGCTTTAGAATGATAAGGCCGAAAATTAGAGGTTAAAAGGATTTAAAATAAAGTTTATAAGATTTTATAAAGTTTTGGGGTTAAATGGTGAATTTTGGAAACTTAGGGGGTTAAAACCGTAATATAAGGAAATTAATGGCCAAGGAAATATTAAGGTGGTCAACCTTGACCATATGGTAGGTTTTGACCAAATTAGATAAGTTAAATAACTTATTTAAGGTTTCATAATAAAGATAAGTATCTTATGGTAATATTTTTATAACATATATGGTGAATATGTTATTTCCGAAAATTAAGGGTTTATAATGGTATTATAAACACCCATGGGCTATTAGGAATTTTTAGGAATTTATTGGGTTGATTTTGGAATTAAAATGAACTATATGTATAATATATAGTTATTATGTCATTATGACACTTTGGAGAAATATAGATGGTGGAAATGTGAATACCGAAAGTATATGGGTTAATAAGGATATTTATAACCCTTTGGTGAAATTTGGAGATTTTTAGAATCATATAAGGGTATTTATTAAGATACATGTATAATATATGGTTTTAATGAATTATTAAACTATATGTTATAAATTGGGCCAATGGCAATATAAAATATATTGAGGTTTGTTCGGTTATTAAATAAAATAACCATAGGTTATACTTTTTATAAGTTAGAATGTTATATTAAAAGGAATATATAACATGGTATAAGTTATGAGATGTTTTGTAAATAAAGGAGACTATGGTTTATGAAAAAGAATAAGGTTTAATATATGTGCCTATGTGGCAATATATAATAGTTTTGTATAAAAACTATAGGTTATAAATTAAAGGAAATAAGAATACCATATCAAATGATATTAGCATATGGAATAACATTACATAACGTTATGTGGTCAAAATAGAATTTAAATAAATTCAAGGGCTTTACCGAATTGTTAAAGGTTGGAAAATGAATTTTAGACTAAGGTCTATAATGTTATAAATGTTATAACAATTATATGGTTTAGATGGGATTAATATAAGGAAGGACATTCACATCAAATAATGTGACAAACTATAAATAAATGGGATTTATAAACTAAGGTGTTTATGGAATAAACCTTAGGAGTTGTAAATGTACAACATAAAATGTTACTCATGTTAGGACAATAATCTTAATATAAGTTGTATAATATAATACAACCAATGGGGATAATCATCTAATAAAAGATGATAAAAAGTAACATAAAATATAAGAGTTTATTAAACTCATGGGAATTACCTACGTGATAAATATATTCATACATAAGAATAATGTATATAAGGTGGATATTAATTTTGGTTGAAAACCATATGATTAATGGTGGTGGTTATTTAAAAAAAAATATATAGTTACGAACTATAAGTTATGAATTTTTGGATGCAAATATTATTTGCTAAAGATAAAGGGATCATATAATACATTGTTATAATGTATGGTGGGAAAATGATACAATATAATAAATGATACAATACAAAAAAATAATATAATACAACCATGCATGCATACATGCAACTATGGGTTATGTACCTAAACTAGATGGTGGATAAGATCAAAAGAAATGTAACGAATTAAACTTAACAGTCGAAATGTTTTGACATACGAGTTTTAAAGTAACAAAGCCGACCGGTTTAGAGGAACCCGTAACAAACGATTGTAGAAAAACAGGGGTGAAATGTCGGGGTTACTTATTATTCGGAAATACCGAATGTGGTTAGTCATGGAGACTGACTTATAGTTCTATTACCATTTAGAGTACTTCTGACAAGACGCTTGACGAGCTAGTGGACTACACAGAGCGTAGGATCTTGCTGATTCATACTCCACCGTAATACGATCAGGGTGAACGGTATGTAAAGGGGTTTGATCCGAGTTGTCTTCAGGTTGCTCCTTGGGCTCGGATTTGGTTGATATAACTTGTGTGTTATATGTGTGTGGTTACATGTATGTGTTTAAGTGTTACTGCATTATTTTATGCACGAGTGTCCTACGGGACTAACACTACGTCGACTATAGATCGACTTATATAAAATACATATGCGTTGTGATGACATGACGGTTACTTGATATAATACCATGATATTAATATTAAGTATATGGTAACCTAAGTAAAACACTTAGGGACGAGTCATGACATTGTCGGTCTCTAGAGCATGGATCTCGAACGTGAATATAACCTAGATTACTTCTAGGTATGCGTGAGACCCTTTGGGAAGCTAATTGATAATTATTTCTCCATAAGACTAAGAGCAGATCTTAAACATTATGAGAGAGATGGTATGAGTTGAGGTGAGGAATCCGGTGGTTTACGAATCACTTGGTTGTGCATTTGTGATCACTGAGGGGTTTCCTAATTGGATTCCACTCCAGGTTATACCCAACGAGCCCAAACTGGATCGTGGGTCAGGTGGCTACGGCCTTTATATGGACGTCTTACGAGACATAAGAGAGTCAGGGGCCTCCGGACCTCTGGCGAAATGAGCACCTTTGTGTGTACGGGAGGACTACTGTCCATGGTGAGGTTATCGGGTTGTCCTAACATGACGCTCAACTAGTATTAATAATTAAACATGGTTGGATGGAGCCTACAAGGCTAAGGTAAATTAAATATGAAAACTGTACGCCACGGCAAATGTACATTGTACATATGGATGGGGCCTTGAAGGCCAAATTAAATTGAATTAATAAAGGATGACATACGCTACGACGATTGTACAATATATTGTTTACTCGATACGTTCGATATATAAATGTTGTATGAGATATTAAATGAATGTTTGTGGACATTTGGATGGATGGTTAAATGTTTGTGGTATTTGGATGGTTGATTATGTATATTATACATGTTTATTACAGTATTGAGTATATCTGTAAAATGGTAAAGCATGAAACCAATCTAATAACAAGATGGTTAAAATGACAAGTGAGCAATAGGGTCCAGGCCCGGCATACTCAGCGTCTATCGCTGATACTACACTCATGCAGGTTGTTTGATTATCGCCGGAGCTGAAGTGCGGGAACAGGGTAATTAGAGTTTACTTTAATTACCGCACATGGAGTTCGTTTGGTTTAGCAATGAAGATGGTGTATGGTATTATGGTAAGGTAATGTATATTCAGGATTGGGTAGACGCTCACTTGTCGTGTTTATGGTTTATGGACTTAGTATGATGTATAGGAGTTTTCTCGTTATCACGGCGGTTAGTAATTTGTTTATGTTGGAAGTTGGATGTAGTATGGCTTTGTTGCTCGCATGGGCGAGTAATGGCCGGTGACACCCGAGTGAGTTTTGTAATTGTTATTTATTTTCCGTTGCGAGACGTTTTATTATTGCTACGTGAGAGATTATATCGTGATTATGGAGAGGGGTGTTACAAAAGTGGTATCAGCGAGGGAGTACCGCTCTAATGACGAGATAATAGGTCAAGACAGTGAGCTTAGGACTTGGGAGATTATGGGAAACGTTTGAGAGGTATGAGACGATTCGTCTTAGAAAGATATTGTGTCTAGTAACGCAAATTGCGTGACATAGTAGCCTCTAAGGCAATTCAATATCTATTGGTTGTATACGGTAATTTACCGAGAATTTTTGTGAAATACTGTACTACAGATGTCTGGGGGAACTAGAGGGCGTGGTACTGGTAGAGGTGGAGGGCGGTGACCCCGCGAATCCAGGAATTGTTGAGACGATCGCTGCCGTCCTTGCACAGCTGGGTACTCAGATAGGAGGAGCACCAGCCCACCCGTCACAGCCCAGGGAAACGAACTGGCTGAAATCAGTTGGAGAGACCCGACCACCTACATACTCTGGGGAGCCAGACCCCGTAGCCTTAGAGCGTTTCATAGTTGAACATGAGATGGCTTACGAAGCTTTACAAGTACCTGCCAACCAGAAGGTTGTCATTTCTGCTTTCCATCTGAAGGATGCAGCCAGCACTTGGTGGAGGTTGGTCAAGGACCATCACCTGGCTACGCCCGACTTTTCGTGGGCTGCCTTTGTCGAGTTACTGAGAGGGAAGTACTACCAGCACATCTCAAACAGAAGAAGCGCCAGGAGTTCGAGACATTGTCTCAGGGAAGTCTGACCGTGGATGAGTACTACGCTTGATTCATTGATCTACTGGACTTTATCCCCGGTGTTGATTACTCGGAGACCGTGAAGGTCGAGAAGTTTCGGGGGGGATTGTTGTTTCGCACCCAGATGGCGATGGGTGCTACCCTCTACACCACTATCCAGGTACTAACATGAAAGCCATAGAATTCTTTACTTGCTACATTACCAATTAACTTTGTGAGAACTTACCCATGAGATTCCAGGAGTGTTATGAGGCTGCCTTGAGGACGGAGCTAATGCTCCAGACTCGGGAAGAGACTCTCGGGACAAAGAAGAGAAAGAACCCTGAGGGAGAGTCTGAGGGTGGAGGAGCATCTCCAGGCGATGGCCAGAAGAAGGGAAAGTAAGGACTTACCCCTTTCTAGATTACTTACCATATTAAACACCTTCATGAATGCTGACCCGAAACCTTAAACAGGAAATTCTTTAGGAAGAAAGGGCAGCAGGGTCACCAGGGAGCGAAGGGGAAAGAGCCCACCCTTCGGTTGACCGACCCAGCTATAGATGCTCAGCCATTGAGATCTACACCTCCTAAGGGTGAGAACACCTACCTCTTAGATTGAAATGTGACCTTAACCTTAACATCAACAGATATTGACTTAAACTAAATACTACCATTAGGCACGGGACAGCCCCAGCGCCACTTCTATTGTAAGCGTTGTGGGAAGGACCATCCTGGGGTCGACTGCGAAGGCCGCAAAGTTGTCTGTCGGTGCTGCAAGAAAGAGGGCCACAGGGAATTCAAGTGCTGGATGAACCCTGAGAGCCGTAATTACAGGCCACCAAAGAATACTCAGAAGACCTCAGCTGGAGGATCTGGAGTACCACGAGGCGGTCAGGATGGCCAGACATCTACTGATTGGAGCCCTGAAGGGCAAGGGAGTAGATAGGGCATGAGTACCCTAACTCCATGAGACCGCTGGTGGAAGACTTTTACTTACTATGTTGTGTGCTTATTTTGGATGTTAGACAAGACTTGTTATAAGTATGTGGGAGTGTGTCATTGACCACTCGCCTTTTGTGTAAGACTTTGGGATTAGTTGTGTGTACTCTGTACCAATAAGCTTTAAACCTTGGCGGATAATATATATGAACATGATGTTAAATCTTACATTATCATGTAGCCCATACTCAACGACACAGGGTCAATGAGACCGGTGATTACTGAACCAAAATTTCCATCTGCATGGCGCACTTGCTATGGCAAGCGCTATGACAAGTAAACCACTAAAATTTCCACCTGCCTTGCGCACTTGACAGAGCAAGTGCAGCAACAGCAACTGTAAATGCAACTGCAACAACTACTACTTTTTAGTCTTTTATTATATATATATACCAAAAAAAAATGTTTTTCAAACTTTTTCATACAAACCCTGAGATTAGAAACCTATGCAACTATGGAAGGACCGTTAGTCCAACCACTGCAACTGGGGAAACTACGCAGCCACTGTGATTGTAAACCACACCAGTTTAAATTGTTGGGAATTTTCAGACAGGGCTTATTAGCCAAATACCATCAGTGTATACCCGCATTTAATGCTAATCACTACTAGTGATGAATGTTTAGTCCTTATGGACAAGCATACCCTTTGTAGATGCACCACCGTCAGTGAGGATGGTTGGGTAGTGAAGAGCCAAGTTGCTCAAGCTATTATGCAATCTGCAGTACATCCAATTAAACGGATGAGGGAATAAATATGAACTATGGATGAGATGTGATCATGATAAACAAGGAGAAAAGGAATATGTGTTGTACTCAATGAGATCAAATTAAGAGAACCAAGTTTGCTAAATATAGCACAGATTTTACTTACACCGAACTGAATAACGCCGACTTATGACACGAATTACCACTGATGCCACTAAGGCAATACCACTTGTTACAAGATAACCAACGGCAGGAACTAATAAACAACAAAAAGGATATCCATCAGAGGGAGGTTGACAACAGAATACTTCACAATAACCGTGTGACAAACATTACCAGTTTACTAAACGAGACATGGGACGACCACACTCCGTTAGGAGCATGTGGGCCTGACAGACTTATTTATGAGTTAGTCAGGTTAGTAGTAATGTATCAGTACGGTACCCCATGCAAGTAGACAAGTAGTGTTAGGAACACGAGAAGTAGTCAACTCCATACTACGGACAGTAAGGCGGATTACCTCGAAGATGAACGAGAAGAGCCGCAGTTAAAGCAACGGGCTAGTAAAATCAAGAACTTTCAACACACAGAACGGTAGACAGTATACAGAGAAGACAAGGGAACCTTTCAAGGACGTGAACACTAAGGACAGGGAACCAAAGGAAAAAAAAACCATTATGGAAAAATAATATGTAGAACCCTCAAAAGGATCGAGCAAATTCTTGCAATCTAGAGGAAATCTACCAGATGATATGGACATAAACACGTGACTACACGAGGATAAAAGACAAAGCTATATAATAGCAGATACCTTAAGCAAGGAACAGTGGATTGGGAATGTACCACTCACAGGATAATTCAATCATCTTACCCGTTGGACTCATTAGATATTAGCTGCTGAGAGTTTACGCCTCTGCACTCTGTATGACTGAGTGTTTTGGTATTGCACTTGTGCAGTTATTAATCTAGTGGGAATACGGAAGGATGCAATGGATATCAACATGAGTGTGTAAAAAAAAGAGAACTGCAACAGTGTGTTACTCCGGAACAAAACCACCGGGAGCTATTGATGACAAACATCATCTTTGGGGACATATAGGCTGGTACGTCTTAGTATTACAAAGACAAGTGCAAAGAGCACTAAGTACTATTAGTAGCCAATGCCACATTATACCTCAAGCTGAATATCAGTGAGAGAAAACACACACATGCATGCTAGTGATCCCAATGAGGGGATACACAGCAATGGATAAAAGGCAAACTGAGCCTGTGTTCATGGGTCTGCACCTCATACGGAGCGAGTGGGCCCATTAGAACAAACTTAGGAGAGAGCACAAACAATTCAGTGCCTCACCTTTTTGTATTGTGGAGCGTAGAAGGGCTAGAGTCATACCCGTCTCTCTGATATGAGGATAAACCACGAGTTGGTGAACTCTTTGAGAGCCAAGTATCCAGTGCTCCTTGTTGAGCGGCTGTTGTATACTTGTGGGGTACGGGGGCATAACCCTTTTTAAGGGGGGTAGAGCCTCTTGGTTGTGCACATGTGTGCACTAAGTTTTGGTTGTTTAGTATGCATTGCATACAAAGAATTGGTGGTGTGCGGGGCATACGAGGTTGTTTGTGTAGTATGCATGGCATACAGTGAATTGATTTTGTTGGTTATGGTTGGTACGCAGGGCGTACGTTGTTGGTTTGTTTGTATGATGTGCACTTGTATGTATGTATCTTATGAGATACTTGTTTGAATGTTGTATTTACACCATGTGTGTAGTACCTTTCTTATGCTATTTGTGATATGTATTCATATTGTTTTATAGAATGATTACATATGGTATCGCCTAGATACGAAATGAATTATTAGATATGGAATGTGGAACAATGGAATTTTATGGACACCTCAGGGAGGTTGTCAGGGATGGTAGAACTGATAGGAAATGATGGTGCTGATGGATCACCTATATCCATATATGATTGAACTAACGCCACAACGTGATGGCTATGTGCTGTATAAGCGCAATACGATGTGTGTAAATGATATATCACATAGATATACATTATGGGAATAATGGGTAGTTATACATGTATATATACTTACCTACTTGATTAAGAGACTTCGGGACGAAGTCTTTTTAAGGGGGTAGATTGAAATACCCCAAACTAATAAAACATGGATTAAATATCTAATCACATTAATTAAGGCCTAAACATGCCTTAAAAGTCAACTGAGAACAACAGTGGTCAACACAAATCAAGATGTTGCACCCTTTGACTGTTAAGGGTAAATAAATACCCAAATGAATTTCTTAGGACCTAAAAACTTGTCCTAAGCTTATTAACACATTACTAAACATATTAAAATTGTTGGACAATACCCCAACACAAAGAACAATCACTTTCATGCTTCAAGGTCAAGTAGGGCAAAAATGTGCTCTAAGAAACCTTAAAGGTCTAATGACCTCAAAATGATATAAAATTGGATACCATGATCAAATATCATGTAAGGAACACAACGAAACCGTTGTCAAAGAAAACCAAGCCCAGAAACTCCTTGAGACACAAAATGTGCACTAAAACTCCTTAAAGCACATTTTTGTGTAATTGCCTTCTAAATTGGTTTTAAATGGGCTAAAAGGTTATAATTACCTTTAAATATGATAAAATATCATATTATATCATATTAGGAATTTAATTCCAGAAATTTACGAATTTTTACAAATTTAATATTAAAATATTAATAAAACCCTAAAATGGGGCCCGTTTGAGTCAACATTGACTAAGAATGGTCAAGAGGTCAAAGTTTGACCCCTTGGACCACATGAGGTCGACATTCACAGGATGATGAGGTTTAAAATTGCCACTTGCAAGATAAAGACAAGCCTCCAACATGTTTCCATGTTTTAAGGGATTACTTTTGCCTTTTGATTAATTAATACACCATTTGGCTCCATTATTTGACTCCACCAGCCAAAAAATCGTGGGAGCCTTACCTTTCCCCTCCAATTATCGGTGCCAGCCTCATTCCTGTCCCTTTGATGAGTCATCAATCACAAAAATAATAAACAAAGGAAAAAGAGAGTATTAAGGCAAAATTTGACCTAATCTCTCATTAGCCTTGGCTCCAACCAATTCCAAGGCTCACTCCTCTCTCTTTGGCATCTCCAAGTCGTGGGTAAGTCACCAAGAACATTGAAGAACACTTTGGTACCTAGGTGAGCTTAATTAGTCATTTTATGTTCAATTTCTTCACCAATCTTTTCTTTCGGTGGATCTAAACATCAACCACTTCCATCCATGGATCTAGGTTGTTCTTGGAGGTTAAATTAAGGAGGAATCTCAGCCATAACAAGGGAGGAAGGTTGAGAAACCCAAACTTGTTCTTAAGGTACAAAAATGTGCTCTAAGCACTTATCTTTTGATTCTCTTTAGATCCGGTTGTAAAACCTGTTCTCCTAGCATTATAACCTTCTTCTTAACATATTTATTCAGTGGATCTATCAAGAACTCCAAGGTGTGGCTAGATCCAAGCCAAAAACACCATTTTTGGCATCTTAAACAAGGTAAATCTTAGCCATCTTCCAAGCTAGTTACCCACGGTTTTGTGCCTTGTTTTTAAGTGATTTTTGATACTCTTTCTTTCTGGAAAAAATAGGGCCGAGGTAGATCTCCAACAAACTTGAAGATCTAAGGTAAATCTTACCTTGAAATGTACATTAAAACACTTCTTATGGTTAGATCTTGCTTGGAGACTAACTAAGCCATGGTTTCTGTTTGAAAACATGTAAAAGAAGCTGTGGGGATTTTATCTAAGGCTGGCCGAATCCAAACAAGGATTTATCTAAGCTAAATCAAGGTATAAATCACTTAAAACCTTAACTTGATACATTAACACAAGTTTAAGCTTGTGTATATACATTGCCGTGAGTGATATAAATAAGGTCATGTTTGACCTTAAATGATTAAGGAATGGTTTAATAAATTTTATAACTAATTAAACAAGCATAATTGTCAAATTTAAGACATTATGTGGAAGTTTGGTAATTAAATGAAAAAATCTATTGTGAGGCCGAGATTTATAAGCATTTTTTGGGACATTTATGTGTAATTTATTTTGTGAGCAAATGTTGTAATAAGGCCATGTACTTTAGGCCATTTTATTTATGCATTTACAAGCTTTTATTTAAGTTTAGGTGATATATAATTACTGAAATGAATAAGGGGTTAAAGTGTAATTAAATTAAATTTGGGGGCTTTAGAATGATAAGGCCGAAAATTAGAGGTTAAAAGGATTTAAAATAAAGTTTATAAGATTTTATAAAGTTTTGGGGTTAAATTGTGAATTTTGGAAACTTAGGGGGTTAAAACCGTAATATAAGGAAATTAATGGCCAAGAAATATTAAGGTGGTCAACCTTGACCATATGGTAGGTTTTGACCAAATTAGATAAGTTAAATAACTTATTAAGGTTTCATAATAAAGATAAGTATCTTATGGTAATATTTTTATAACATATATGGTGAATATGTTATTTCCGAAAATTAAGGGTGTATAATGGTATTATAAACACCCATGGGCTATTAGGAATTTTAGGAATTTATTGGGTTGATTTTGGAATTAAAATGAACTATATATGTATAATATAGTTATTATGTCATTATGACACTTTGGAGAAATAGATGGTGGAAATGTGAATACCGAAAGTATATGGGTTAATAAGGATATTTATAACCCTTTGGTGAAATTTGGAGATTTTTTATATAAGGGTATTATTAAGATACATGTATAATATATGGTTTTAATGAATTATTAAACTATATGTTATAAATTGGGCCAATGACAATATAATATATATTGAGGTTTGTTCGGTTATTAAATAAAATAACCATAGGTTACTTTTTAGTTAGAATGTTATATTAAAAGGATATATAACATGGTATAAGTTATGATGATTTTTGTAAATAAAGGAGACTATGGTTTATGAAAAGAATAAGGTTTAATATATGTGCCTATGTGGCAATATATAATAGTTTTGTATAAAACTATAGGTTATAAATTAAAGGAAATAAGAATACCATATCAAATGATATTAGCATATGGAATAACATTACATAACGTTATGTGGTCAAAATAGAATTTAAATAAATTCAAGGGCTTTACCGAATTGTTAAAGGTTGGAAAATGAATTTTAGAATAAGGTCTATAATGTTATAAATGTTATAACAATTTATGGTTTAGATGGGATTAATAAAGGAAGGACATTCACATCAAATAATGTGACAAACTATAAATAAATGGGATTTATAAACTAAGGTTTATGGAATAAACCTTAGGAGTTGTAAATGTACAACATAAAATGTTACTCATGTTAGGATAATAATCTTAATATAAGTTGTATAATATAATACAACCAATGGGGATAATCATCTAATAAAAGATGATAAAAAGTAACATAAAATATAGAGTTTATTAAACTCATGGGAATTACCTACGTGGTAAATATATTCATACACAAGAATAATGTATATAAGGTGGATATATATTTTGGTTGAAAACCATATGATTTAATGGTGGTGGTTATTTTAAAAAAAATATATTAGTTACGAACTATAAGTTATGAATTTTGGATGCAAATATTATTTGCTAAAGATAAAGGGATCATATAATACATTGTATTATAATGGATGGTGGGAGAATGATACAATATAATAAATGATACAATACAAAAAAAATAATATAATACAACCATGCATGCATACATGCAACTATGGGTTATGTACCTAAACTAGATGGTGGATAAGATCAAAAAAAATGTAACGAATTAAACTTAACAGTCGAAATGTTTTGACATACGAGTTTTAAAGTAACAAAGCCGACCGGTTTAGAGGAACCCGTAACAAACGACTGTAGAAAAACAGGGGTGAACTGTCGGGGTTACTTATTATTCGGAAATACCGAATGTAGTTAGTCATGGAGACTAACTTATAGTTCTATTACCATTTAGAGTACTTCTGACAAGATGCTTGACGAGCAAGTGGACTACACGGAGCATAGGATCTTGCTGATTCATACTCCACCGTAATACGATCAGGGTGAACGGTATGTAAAGGGGTTTGATCCGAGTTGTCCTAAGGTTGCTCCTTGGGCTCGGATTTGGTTGATATAACTTGTGTGTTATATGTGTGGTTACATGTATGTGTTTAAGTGTTACTGCATTATTTATTGCACGAGTGTCCTACGGGACTAACACTACGTCGACTATAGATCGACTTATATAAACATACATATGCGTTGTGATGACATGACAGTTACTTGATATAATACCATGATATTAATATTAAGTATATGGTAACCTAAGTAAAACACTTAGGGACGAGTCATGACATTGTCGGTCTCTAGAGCATGGATCTCGAACATGAATATAACCTAGATTACTTCTAGGTATGCGTGAGACCCTTTGGGCAGCTAATTGATAATTATATTCTCCATAAGACTAAGAGCAGATCTTAAACATTATGAGAGAGATGGTATGAGTTGAGGTGAGGAATCCCGGTGGTTTATGAACCACTTGGTTGCGCATTTGTGATCACTGAGGGGTTTCCTAATGGATTCCACTCCAGGTTATACCCAACGAGCCCAAACTGGATCGTGGGTCAGGTGGCTACAGCCTTTATATGGACGTCTTACGAGACATAAGAGAGTCAGGGGCCTCCGGACCTCTGGCGAAATGAGCACCTTTGTGTGTACGGGAGGACTACTATCCATGGTGAGGTTATCGGGTTGTCCTAACATGACGCCCAACTGGTATTAATAATTAAACATGGTTGGATGGAGCCTACAAGGCTAAGGTAAATTAAATATGAAAACTGTACGCCACGGCGAATGTACATTGTACATATGGATGAGGCCTTGAAGGCCAAATTAAATTGAATTAATAAAGGATGGCATACGCTACGGCGATTGTACATTGTACAATATTTGTTTACTCGATACGTTCGATATATAAATGTTGTATGAGATATTAAATGAATGTTTGTGGACATTTGGATGGATGGTTAAATGTTTGTGGATATTTGGATGGTTGATTATGTATATTATACATGTTTATTACAGTATTGAGTATATCTGTAAAATGCTAAAGCATGAAACCAATCTAATAACAAGATGGTTAAAATGACAAGTGACCAATAGGGTCCAGGCCCGGCATACTCAGCGTCTATCGCTGATAATAAACTCATGCAGGTTGTTGATTATCGCCGGAGCTGAAGTGCGGGAATAGGGTAATTAGAGTTTACTTTAATTACCGCACATGGAGTTCGTTTGGTTTAGCAATGAAGATGGTGTATGGTATTATGGTAAGGTTATGTATATTCAGGATTGGGTAGACGCTCACTTGTCGCTGTTTATTGTTTATGGACTTAGTATGATGTATAGGAGTTTTCTCGTTATCACGGCGGTTAGTAATTTGTTTATGTTGGAAGTTGGATGTAGTTTGGCTTCGTTGCTCGCATGGGCGAGTAATGGCCGGTGACACCCGAGTGAGTTTTGTAATTGTTATTTATTTTCCACTGCGAGACGTTTTATTTATTACTACGTGAGAGATTATATCGTGATTATGGAGAGGGGTGTTACAGGTCTGACCGTGGATGAGTACTACGCTCGATTCACTGGTCTGCTGGACTTCATTCCCGGAGTTGATTACTCAGAGACCGTGAAGGTCGAGAAGTTCAGGGGGGATGTTGTTTTGCATCCAGATGGCGATGGGTGCTACCCTCTATACTACTATTCAGGTATAAACATGAAAAGCCATAAATTCTTTACTTACTACATTACCGATTAACTTTGTGAGAACTTACCAATGAGATTCCAGGAGTGTTACGACGCTGCCTCGAGGACGGAGCTCATGCTCTAGACTCGGGAAGAGATTCTCGGGACAAAGAAGAGAAAGAGCCCTGAGGGAGAGTCTGAGGGGTGGAGGAGCATCTCCAGGCGACAGCCAAAAGAAGGGAAATTAAGAACTTATCCCGTTCTAATTGTCTATCATATTAAACACCTTTACAAATGCTGACCAGAAACCTTAAACAGGAGATTTCTTCTAGAAGAAAGGGCAGCAAGGTCACCAGGGAGCAAAGGGGAAAGATCCCGTCCCTCGGTTGACCGGCCCAGCTATAGATGCTCAGCCTTTGGGATATGAGCCTCCTAAGGGTGAGAACACCTTCCTCTAAATTAAATTGTAACCTGAGCCGTTGTACCTGCAGCTATTAACTTAAACTAAATGCTACCATTAGGCACTGGACAGCCCCAACGCCATTTTTATTGCAAGCGGTGTGGGAAGGATCATCCTGGGGTCGACTGTAGTGGCCGCAAAGTTGAGAGCCGGTACTGCAAGAAAGAGGGCCACCGGGAGTTCGAGTGTTGGATGAACCCTGAGGGCCGTAACTACAGGCCACCAAAGAATACTCAGAAGACCTCAGTTGGAGGATCTGGATTACCACGAGGCAGTCAGGAGGGCCAGACATCTACTGATGCTGGAGCCCAGAGAGGCAAGGGAGTCGACAGGGCATGAGTACCCTGAACTCCGAGATACCACTGGTGGAATACTTTTGTTATTTGGATATGTACTTAGCGTTGAATTGTGAAAGAAATATGTTGTAAATATGTGGGAGTGTGTCATTGACCACCCGACTTTTGTGTATGACTTTTGAGACTAGATATGTGGACTCGATACGAGTAACCTTGAAACCTTGACGGATTAGATATATATGAACAGAATGTTAATGCTTACATTATCATGTAGCCCATACTCAACGACGGAAGAGTCAATGAGACCGGTAATTACTGAACTAATATTTCCACCTGCATGGCGCACTTGCTATTGCAAGCGCTATGACAATCAATTCACTGAAATTTCCATCTGCCTTGCGCACTTGCCACAGCAAGTGCTGCAACTGCAACTACCACTAAATTTTAATCTCTTCTTAAATACCAAAATTTTCATATCAACTTTTCATACAAACCTTAAAATTAGAAATCTGTGGAACCTTGGAAAGACCGTTAGTCCAACCACTGCAACTGAAGAAATTATACAGCCACTGTAATTGTAAACCACACCAGCTTGATTGTTCGAGAATTTTCAGACATGACTTGTTAGCCAAATACCATAAGTGTATACCCGCATTTAATGCTAATCGCTAATAGTGATGAATGTTTAGTCCTCATGGACAAGCATAACCTTGTGTGAAATAGAATACCCTTTGTAGATGCACCACCGTCAGTGAGGATGGTTGGGAAGTGAAGAGCCAAGTTGCTCAAACTATTATGCAATCTGCAATATATCCAATTAAACGGATGAGGGAATGAATACGAACTATGGATGAGATGTGATTATGATTAAACAGGGAGAAAAGGAATATGCATTGTACTCAATGAGATCGAAATAGGAGAACCAATTTTGCTAGATATAGCACGAATTTTACTTACACCGAGTTGAGTAACGCCGGCTTATAGCACGAATTGCCACCCATGCCACTAGGGCAATAGCACTTACAACAAGATAACCGATAACAGGAACTAACAAACAACAAAAAGGTATCCATCTAAAGGGAGCTTGACAACAGAATACTTCACAATAGCCGTGTGCCAGACATTACCAGTTTACTAAACGAGACATGGGACGACCGCACTCCGATAGGAGCATGTGGGCCTGACAGACTTATTTATGAGTTAGTCGGGTAAGTAGTAATGTATCAGTACGGTACCCCATGTATGTAGACAAGTAGTGTTAGGAACACGAGAAGTAGTCAACTCCGTATCAAGGACAGTAATGTAGATTACCTCGAAGATGGATGAGAAGAGCCGCAGTTAAACCAACGGGCTAGAGAAATCAAGAACCTTTAACACAGAGTAGC
The DNA here is from genome assembly GCA_023374045.1 of Limonium bicolor. Classification (NCBI taxonomy): domain Eukaryota; kingdom Viridiplantae; phylum Streptophyta; class Magnoliopsida; order Caryophyllales; family Plumbaginaceae; genus Limonium; species Limonium bicolor. The sequence goes on along the minus strand of CM041777.1, from coordinate 393,960,414 downwards.
TGACAGTATACAATGAAGACGTAAACACTAAGGATAGAAACATGAAAACCCATGATGGGTGAATAATATGTAGAGCCCTCATAAGGATCGAGCAAATTCTTGCAATCCAGAGGAACCTACCAGATGATGTGAACATAAACGCGTGACTACGCAGTGATGAAAGACAAAGCTAATATACTAGCAGATACCTTAAGCAAGGAACAAAGTTATGATAACTAATGGACTTGAAATGTACAACTCACATGATAATTCATTCATCTTATCTGTTTGACTCATTAGATATTAATTGCTGAGGGTTTACGCCTCTGCACTCTGTAGGACTGAGTGTTTTGGTATTGCGCTTATGCAGTTATTAATCTAGTGGGAATACGGAAAGATGTAATGGATCAACACGAGGTGAGTATCAAAGAACTACAACAGTGTATTACTCAGGAACAAAACCACTTGGAGACACGGATGACAAGCTTTATCTCCGTGGACATGTGGGCTAGTACGTCTCAGTATTACAAAGACAAGTGCAAAGAGCACTAAGTACTAACAATAGCCAATGTCATATTGTACCTCAAGCTGAATATCAGTGAGAGAAGACACATGCATGTACGCTAGTAATCCAAACGAGAGGATACACAACAATGAAAAGAGGCAAACTGAGCCTATGTTCATGGGTCTGCACCTCAATAAGGAGCGAGTGGGCCCATTAGAATGAATCCGGGAGAGAGCATAAACAAATCAGTGCCTCAGCCTTTAGGTATTGTGGAGCCCGGAAGGGCTAGAGTCATACCCGTCTCTCATATGAGGATAATCCACGAGTTGGAGAACTCTATGAGAGCCAAGTATCCAGCGCTCCTTGTTGAGCGGCAGTGGTATACTTGTGGGGTACGGGGGCGTAACCCTTTTTAAGGGGGGTAGAGCCTCTTGGCTGTGCACGTGTGTGCACTAAATTTTGTTGTTTCGTATGTGGGGCATACAGTAGTTTGTTGGTATGCGGGGCATACGATGTTTGTTTGTTGGTTTCGTATGCGGGGCATACAGATAATTGAGGGTATGCGGGGCATACGATGTTTTGTTGGTTTTGTTTGGTACGCGGGGCGTACGTTGTGGATTTGTTTGTGTGTGATGTGCACTTGTATGTATGTATCTTATGAGATACTTGTTTGAATGATGTGTATACACCCATGTGTGTAGTACCTTTCTTATGATACTTGTGATATATATATATATATATATTTATATTACCTTGTAGAATGATTACATATGGTATCGCCTAAATACGGAATGAATCATTAGATATGGAATGTGGAAAGATGGTATGTTATGGACACCTCGGGGAGGTTGTTAGGGTTTGTAGAATTGATAGGAAATAATGCGGATGGATCACCTATATCCATATATGATTGAACTAACGCCACAAAGTGATGGCTATGTGCTGTAAGCACAATACGATGTGTGTAAATGATATATCACATAGATATACATTATGGGTTATATGGGTAGTTATTAAAACACCTATTTGGATGAAGCGACTTCGGGACGAAGTCTTTTTAAGGGGGGTAGATTGAAATACCCCAAACTAATAAAACATGGATTAAACATCTAATCAAATTAATTAAGGCCTAAACATGCCTTAAAAGTCAATTGAGAACAACAATGGTCAACACAAAGCAAGAATTGCACCCTTTGACCATGTAGGATAAATACATACCCAAATGAACTTCTTAGGACCTAAAATTTTGTCCTAAGCATATTAACACATAAAGGAACATACTAAAATCATTGGAAGACACTCCAACACAAAGAACAAGCATTAACATGCTTAGAAGTCAACTAGGGCAAAAATGTGCTCTAAGAAAACCTTAAAGGTCTTATGACCTCTATTTGATATAAAATTGGATTCCTAAGATCAATTATCATGTAAGGAACACAATGAAACCTTTCTCAAAGAAAAAAAGCTCAGAAACACCTTGTGACACAAAATGTGCACTAAAACACCTTAAAGCACGTTTTGTGCATGAGCTCTAAGATATTGACTTTTTGTCACTTTAAAGACTAGATTACATTCTTTATAACATTAATGTGACATGATAGACTATATTATAAAGTCTAAATCAAATTTTAAAAATAAAATCAAAATGGGTGATTTTGGGTGAATAGTACCCAAAAATAACATTTAATTACTTAACTTTAACCATGGTCAAATGTCATCCATTGACCAAACCACCCATTGCCGCCTCTTCTAGCTGTCACCATCATCCATTAAGCCATCTAAAATATCTCCTAATGAGTCATCTATAACTATGCACTAAAGTAACATTAAATGACATAAAAAGCAAAACTAGCTTTCTTACCTCATTACCTTCCTTCCCAGCCGACTCCAAGCAGCTCCATTCTATCTTTTGCTTCTCCAAAACCGTTAGAACATACCAAGTTCAGAGGAGAACACCAATTGATCTAGGTAAGCTTATTAAGCCATTTTATGTTCATTCTCTTCACTTTTCTTTCCTCTTTCCATGGAGCTAAGCATCAATCATTTCCATCCATGGTTCTAGGTTGTTTTGGAGGTTAAAATGAGGGTAATTCTTGGCTGTAACAAGGGAAGGAGAAGGGAAGTTCTAATCTTGATCTTTTAAGGTAAAAATGTGCTTTAAGCACTTATATCTTTATTCCTTTCATTACCGGTTGGAAAACCTGATTTCTTAGGCTTATAATCTTCTTATTAACATGATTATTCAGTTGGTATATCAAGAGCTTCAAGGAATAACCAAATCCATGCCAAAAACACCATTTTTAGCATCTTAATCAAGGTGAAAATTAGCCATCTTCTAATCTGAGTTATACCGGTTTTAAACCTGGTTTTAGTAGCTCTTTTGATGCTCTTTATCTTCTGTAAATTTAGGCCGAAGATAAACCTTGGTTTCCTTTGTATTCTAAGGTAAATTTTACCTTGAAAATATACATTAAAACACTTCTTATGGTTAGCTCTTGCTTGGAGACTAATCATGCCATAATTTCTGTTTGACAACATGTAAAAGAAGCTGTGGAAAAATTATTCTAAGCTGGCCGTGGCCAAACAAGGCCTAAACTTGGCAAAAATAAGGTATAAATCACTTAAACCTTCACTTGGTATATTAATATGTGTTTAAACATATGTTTTATATATGCCGTGAGTGAATATGGTATAAGAGGTCATATTTTGACCTTAGGTGATTAAGGAATGGATTAGTAAATTTATCTAAGTAATTAATTAACATAAAGGTCAAATTAAGACTTTATGTGGAAAATTGGTAATTAATGGAAACTTATGGGAGAGGCTGAGAGTTTAAAGCATTTTTAAGCATTTATGTGTAATTTATTTTAAAAAATGTTTGTAATAAGGCCATGTACTTTAGCCCATTTTATTTATGTATTTAAGGTTTTAATTAAGTTTAGGTAACATATATATATATATATTACCGCAAGGAATTAGGGGTTAAACTATAATTAAATTAAATTTAGGGGCTATATAATAATAAAGCCGAAAGTTTGAGGTTAAAAGGATTTAAAATAAAAATTATAAGATTTTATAAAGTTTTGGGGTTAAATGGTAATTTCTGGAAAATATAGGTACACACCGTAATATATGGAAATTGATGGTCAAGGAAATATTAAGGAGGTCAACCTTGACCATATGGTAGGTTTTGACAAAATTAATAAGTTAAATAATTTATTTAAGCTTATATAATTATGTATTTAATTGTAACATTTTTATAACATATGGGGTAAATATGTTATTACCGAAACTAAAGGGTGTAAAATGGTATTATAACACCCATGGGCTATTAGGAATTTTTAGGAATTTATTGGGTTGATTTTGGAATTAAAATAAACCATATATGTATAATATATAGTTATTATGTCATTGTTACACATTGGAATAGTAGATGGGGTGGAAATGTAAATACCGAGAGTATATGGGTTAGTAATGGTAATTATAACCCTTTGGTGGAATTTGGTGGTTTTTGGAATAATATAAGAGTATTTAATAAGATATGTATATAATATATAGTTTTAATGATATTATAAAACTATATGTTATAAATTGGGTCAAATTGCAATTATATAAACTTGGTGGGTGGAAAAATAATATAGAATAACTATAGGGTCTGTTCGCAAATTTAAATATTATATAACCATAGGTTATATTTATATTAAGGTTTAAAATGTTATAATATATGATATATATAACATAACATTATATTGTGGTCAAATTATAAATTTGGAAAGTTAAAGGGGCTGGAAAATAAATTTAAAACAGCCAAGTCCTGTTCGGTTATTTAATTAAAATAACCATAGGTTATACCATTTTATAAGTTAAAAATGTTATACTATATGGTATATATAACATGGAATAAATTATGGGTGATTTTGTAAATAAAAAAAAAAACTATGGGTTATGGAAAAAGAATAAGGTTTTGATATGGTGTCCAGCGGCAATATAAATAGTTTTGTATAAAAAACTATAGGTTATAGGTTATAAGTTAAAGGAAAAAAAATATCATATATATGATATTAGTATATGGTATAACATTACATAATGTTATGGGGTTAAAATGAATTAAAGGAACATATGTGCTGTACCGAAAATAATAAGGTTGGAAATGAATTTTAGACTATGGTCTAGAATGTTATAAATGTTATAACAATTATATGGTATTAATGTGGGTTTAATGGAATTATAAGTAAGGATATTCACATTAAATAATGTGACAAACTATAAATAAATAAGATTTATAAACTAAGGTATATATTGAATAACCTTAGGAGTTGTAGTTACACAACATAAAATGTAACACCCCTACCGTTAACCCTATGCTTACCGTCAAATCGTCCTGATAATCCTACTACGTCGCAGCGGAAATACTACTACTACGGCGGTGATACAACGCCGCTAACCGCCCATACGGCTAGCAAGGCTATTACTACTTACAGTGACGGTCTGATGCCTAGTATACCGAGCTACTACATTTCATACCGATTACAAAAGATAACATACTTGCATTACTGGATTACCGTAGTATTTAAAGTATTTAATTACATCCCTTTCCGATCTTCCCAAAAGAATGAGCTTCTACCAACTACTCATCTATACCAATGTTCCATTCTTTCACTATCCAAAAAGGGTGTACCCTATGGTACACCGGCTAACAAAAACCTACAGCCGTGTACAACATAGTACACCTTTCACAATCACTGTTTACAGACAAAAAGAACTCAAACTAAACTCTTCGCCGTCTTCACCCGTCTCTGGGACCTGCATTCATATTAAAAACATCGCCCCAAGGGGCTCAGCAAAAGCTGTGCATAAACTCCGCATATACCGAGTGCTAACAAGGGCACACCGACTAATTAAGGTCGAATAGGCATGCGGTTCATTTATTTCATACATACATGCTTTGCATACAACATACATTCATATACGACACTTTATGCAATCCAAGGCAACAGTACAATAGCACACACCATACTTACCTTCACAGAGGTTAGCCAAGTTACGCATCCGGGTTAATCGGAATGCTGTTTACTCTTTTACTCATTACACATTACTTACTCTCACTTTACTTACTTAGTTTTCGTTACTTACTTACTCATTCTTACTTACTTACTTACTTTTACTCATGTTAAGTCGGTATGACCTCCGGCCCGGGGACTACACCGTCCCACCACCGGATTTACTTGACTCACCAATCCGGGATGCTACCCATTTAAGGGGTTTGGGCCGCGGACCAGCTTAAGAGTCAGGACTTGGATCCAACCTCTTGTGTCTCCGCATCCTCACGCGTGGCCGAAACTATCGGACTTCTACTCATTCCAATTTAATTACCAATTTAAGTTAGATTGGTTAGCTTGTTAGGAATCAGTTAGAAGTCCAATCACATTCGCATTCGGTCACAATACAATATATATCATACATACACACACTCATATTCATCCGTACATTTCATGATTATACAAACTATGATTTAAAGATAATATTCAACAATATACAACACTACATATTCACAGGTAAACATGATAACTCCGATTCGTGCATTTATCTTATTTGGTGATCAATTAGCACAAACACATAAATCAGAGTAACCAAAGTAGCATACGGGGCATGAGGAATTCAAGCCAGGTCCAGCGGTATGCATAACACGCATTTAACAGCTAGCACACTCATCAATCGACAAGGGACAACATTTAGGCAACCAAACAAGCAACACTCATGATCGGCGTCGGGCCAAGGCCGACCAGCCTAACCGAACCAACCCTTGTGCCACAAGCATGACTAAGGGTGGTCTTGAACCGCCCCACGGTGAGTTCCCTCATCCTCACACCCTTTGCCCAAAGGCATGGATGTGCGGGGCACTCCACTGAATGAACACCTTCCCTAGTGGAGCAACCCCAGTGCAAAGCACCTTCAGTAGGGACGTACCAGCGTGGGCAACGCTGTGCACTCACTACCACCCGGACCATCTCGGCCATGCCGGACACAAGTCCCAACTTAGTGCGTCACCCCTCGCACTCCCACACTTGCCCATGTGCGGAACCAGCCATACCACAAGCGCACGCTGGCACAACTCAACATTAGGGACACCAGTGGGTGGGGCAAGGCCCCACAGCCGTTGGAGCCCACTACCCGAGCTAGAGGTAGGGGACATGCCAATAGGCATGTTCTAGGCACTCACGTGTCTAGCCGGGTGCTCTCCAGGCAGCCCGGGGTGACCCACGACTAGTTCACTTAGCCGCCGGTGTGGCCCCATGGGCCCAACACCGCCAAGGGGTCCAAGTGTCCCGACATCCCCATTCATGGGTAAAATATAGCCTTTGAGGCCCTCGGGCGCTTAGATGCCCAGCCGGGACACAGCCGTGTAGGCTGCCTGGGGGCAGGCCAGGCAGAGACTAACCAGCTGTCACATGATAAATTAATCGCTATGACCGGCTAGGATTACGCCCAATCCATCCAGCCTTCCAACACACCAGCCACGCACCAACAAACTTGCTTAAACCGAAAGGAACAAAGAGGAACTTGAATGCAGTACCGCCCTCAGTTTGACTCAGCCAACCATCCACGAGAACCCCTTCAACCACTCCCCTCCAAGAGTAGGTTTGGAGCTGGACAACTCGCGCGACTTCAGCCTGGTTAGATCTTTGGCACTCCCACACTTCGCCAATCCACAAGAACAAGGAGGGAACTTTCGGAACTCACTTGCTTGCTCGGGACTCTAGCAAAGGTGAAGTCTTTAACCTTGGTCACTTCTGATTTCGAACTCACTCATGGGGTAAGGAGATCAAGAACACCATGTTCTATCTTTCCCCTAACTCTCTTGGAAGAATAAGGAGTAAAGGAATGACCTTTGATCTTAACTTTGTGAGGAACGGAAGCTTAGCTCTCTTTGGTTGCTTAGGATTGATTTCGGATTGCTCTTGGGAGGATTTCTATATCTCACCACGTTCTCCCTCTCCTTATATTTATAAGGGAGTGAGGCAACCAGAATCATAACAAACTCTAGAGATAAGTGGCGCCAACTATCACAAAGATAAAGGCACTTTTATCTCCTAGTTTGTTTCCTAGATAAGTGCCGCCCATGGTTAGCTAAACCCTTGGCATCTTATCTCAACCAACTTCCTATATTAGTGCCGCCCCTTTTATCTCTCCTTAGAGATAGGCTTGGCCACTAATATCTCAACAAAGTAACAAGATTCCTCCTTTTCCTCTCTTAGGCGCATAAGGTGGTTATAACCAAAGTAGTTAGGATTCACCCGTAAAACTAGCTTTGTTATTTACCCAAAGAGGAGAGAATATCTCAACCCCCAATGCTTATCGCCATAAGATAATCAAGCCCACTTTTATCTCTAGGCTGGTGAGATTGTTTAGGAATCAAAGTGTCTAGATTCACTTTAACCGATTCCTAAAATCAAGGAAAGGACTTTAACCTCTTCCCACAAAAATCTCCACCACCTACTAAGATAACCAGCAGCTTTAGATTCTTCCCATAAGTATCGAAACCAACCTTAACCACTTAGGTAAAAGGTTCCAAGGTAACTCCAAAGTTTACCGCAGTAATTTTCATACGGTAACAGCCCCAGTAAAAATCCAATTTTTACTAAAGGCCTTAACCATTCGTGCAACTACCAATATAACCAGCCAACGGCCTCCTAAATCAAGGGAGATAATCATGGAAGAGATCCCAACAGAATCTAGCACAAAAATAGCATACAAGATGCATTCCAAGGACATTCGGGCAAACCCTGAAAACTAGGGTTTCTCGGGTGACACGGCGCCTAGCGCCCAGCGCGCGCCCGTGCTCCCCTATGCCTCGCTGCTACCTTAGCGCCCAGCGCTTGTAGCATGTCCTAGCGTGCCCAAGCACACCCTAGCGCCCAGCGCCCGTGTCTTGGCATCGCTCGCACTTGCCTTTGTCCTCGACGCCACGGCTTTTGCCCAAGCGTGCCCTAGCGCCTAGCGCTTGCACCTTGGCATTGCCCGTGCATCTTGACACACCCGTAAACAAGCTCATGGCCCATGTCTAGACTTGGCCTGGCATCACCCAGCGCCCCTAGAACATGTCCTTAGCCTTGTCACCGTGTCGTGGCCCTTGTCACTGACGTTGCCCCGCGCACCTAGTCACAGCCAACGCCCGTGCCCAGCACTGCAGCGTCCGTGTCTTAGGATGCCGTGCTTGTCAAAGCTAACTTGGCCCCGCTGTAAGCTTGTCTTAACCCAGTCAAGACCAAACCACAGAAACACATTGGGAAGTATGGCAACTTATGCTTGTGCTCTTCCTTCTCTTGCCCTTTGGCTATGACACCCAGTGTCATCATTGGTATTGCTTGTGACTTGCATGATCCCCCAGGGACCAACCGCCACATGTCAAACCCCAGTCACGAAGACCGGTTCCACCCACTTGCATTCAAGGTGAGCCCAGCTCACTGCCAAGTACCTGAGTCCCAGACTCATTACTTGCATAACCTCGTCAGGTTACCTCTGCGTTTTGACCAAGTGCCAGGGTCCCGGACCCATCACTTGTCTCCCGCGCGTCACGGCCAGCTCTCAGCGACGCAGCCCGCATCTTTGATATGCGTAGCCCCAAGACACCCACATGCTAACTCGGCAAGCCCAGCTCCCAAGTCCTCCTTGCATTGAGTAACACTCGGTGATCACCACAACCATTGAGTTCCTTAGATCGTTGGGGGTGAGGGTTCAGCGCTATCACCCCTGGAGATTGGATTGTGACATCCTCCCCCAACCAAGCTTTGGCGTCCTCGCAAAGCCTCGAGTGGTCTTGGCCTCAGGGACATTGAACCCCAAGTATTTTCCTTCACAAGTTGTATGATGTGGCGCCCTCACGCCTCCCTTGTTGCTCTTGCCTAGCAACCATCAAAACAACTTAGCTTAATCATAATTAAGCCACAAAGCGTATCGTCATACCTTTGAATTTCAGCTTGGTGACATCCCATGGCCATATGTCCACCACGCTTCCTCTGTGCCTACACTCATCCCCCGGGGAAAGTGAGCACAACTTGCCACATAGGATGGACATCAACTCCTCAAGTTTGGCCAATCACATCCTAGTAAGCCATGAAAGTTTGCCTCCTCGGGCAAGACCATCTTCTTGGAAACTCCTCATATGGCTTGGCAATCCTTTCATCTTTTAGTATCTTCAACGTCTCTTTTGTCTATCTTTGTGAATCCTACATCACCTCATAGACAAGCATAACGTTAAACAATACAAAATCCACAAAGTATCTAGAATTTTACCTCAGACATGCGTGTCTCGGTGCCTCGCGCCCAGCGCAACCACCCATCAAGCCTTACGCCCGCAGCGCCTCGCACCAATCTTCACATGGCCTTGCGCCTGCTGCGCTTCGCGCTCGATCACGCTAATGTCTCGCACCCTACGCGCTTCTCTTTGTCAAGACTTGGTCATCCTTGTCGATGCTCTGCGCGCCCAGCACGCCCATGCCATCGATCATTGGAACGCCTCGCGTGCCATGACCTCGTCTTTGATACCGCGCCATAGTAGTGCGACAAGCCCCGACTCCTGGGACCTCACTTGGATCCTCGATCCTCCTTGATCCGCTAGGGCTTTCCTTGACACCAAGTCCATGACTACTCCAATCTTCATCATGACTCACGTGAACACCCCTCTAGTTTCCAGCCCCGTATCCCAGATACAGCTCCAAAGGGAAATTAGGGTCTTCTAGGCCATGCTCGTCCAACTCGCCAATTACTTCCCCCAATCTGATCTTGCCAATTGTTCCTCAACTTTAGATGGATGGTTAGGCTCCCCCAACTGAGCTTGGGTACCTTCCTAACCTCTTTTCCCTTCTCCCTACCAAATTAGGGTCTTTCACGCCACATGTGATCACAACCTTACATGCGGTGATGAATAGCTCCTTGTTTCTTGCTTTAGGAGTCCAACTCCTAACCACAATTCCACTACTTCCATGTTCCTCTTGTAGCAATAAGGCACAATGCTGCCCTCACTCACACACGAGTGGTGTTTATGCAAACACAAGCGAAGTATGAACCAAAGAAACACTTTATTCATCCAAACAAGGGAAAAGGAGTTTACCATTGTTACGATTGACCAACAACCCAACAATGAGAACTAGACAACCATCTCAAAATAGGAACAACCTCTTAAGCCATACACTTAAGGAAACAATAGCCCATGCATATAAAGATCATACTCACTCTCACTTAGCGGTCTTGAATGAGAAGGGGAAGGAGGTCCAATCTAACCTTCTTCTACGGTGGTTTCGGTTCTTGAAGAGGAGTACTCTTTGAACCTTGGACAGCATCACATGATAATGGGAAGGATCAGCTCCCAAAATCTGCCTAGAACATCATCGGCATACACAAACATGCCCTTCTTATGGAGACTTACTTCGGCCTTGGAGTCGAACAAGAAAGGTGCTCTCACACTTGCCATCTTCGCATTTGATCGGTTCCTTGCTTTCTTATGGTCATCTCCACCCTTGGTAGTAATCAAAGGCCCCGCCTTTATCACTCTACATCCAGCCCTAGTCACCTCTTGCCATGGCGCACTGAGAAAATCACCTCCACAACTCTTGTAGGCTTTCCTCTTGGCGACTCTACCTTGCGGTCTGGGCCTCAAACCCTTGGCATTGACTCGAGCCTCTTCTCCCTAGATCTTATCAGCAATGTAAGGCAATGGAGAAGGGGACTGAAGTGGAGAACCAAAGCAAACCTGATCTGCAACTTTCCTCCAGCCGTTTAGCCCTTTTGCTAGTACCATCATCCACAAGATCGCAAAGGGGGTAAGTCTTCCTCTGAAGACCACTCACCGAGGTCCAAGTCTACCTCGCCCTTGGCTAACTTCCTTCAAGAACTCCTTGAAGCTCTTATCAACCTCAGCCGCTTCAGCAAGAGCCTTACCAAGCACCGAATCTGGACCATACATCCGTCTCGGCCTCGTACTAAACTTAGGCTTCGCTTTAGGTTGATTCACTTGGTCACAAGCCACGCCTTGCACATCCCGGATGTAAGCCTTCCTACATTAGGGCTCCCACTTGACTTCCTCCTTGGCCCGCCGGCCACCAGAAGAACCAAGTTTAGGCTTTGGGACCCTAGGAAGCACCATCCTGCCTCTCCTTGCAGGATCAAGGCGGTAGCTAGGAAATCCTCTTGCAAACCCTTCCTTATCAGCCCACGGTTGGTTCTTTGCTTCATTCTGGTTGTCCACACCCTTGGCAGCACCTAAAGGTCTCACCTTTATTGCGCCAACATCAGCTCTAGCCTCGGATTGTCTCGGTTCATGGCGAAGAACACCTTGCACCCTAGGCGCATGTTCTTCCCTGATTTGGTGCCACACCTTAGAACTTGGACACTTGCTTGAGCCTCTTCTAACTTCGTTTTATCATCAATAAAACCCATTGGAGAAGGAGATTCGGGTGGAAAACAGAAGCTAACCTCAACCGCAGCTTTAAGGACTCCTTTTGCGCTTAACCCTTGCGCCACTTCATGCTCACAAGCTGGTGATCTTCGTCGATTCTCCTCTGCATTAGCCACTCCCTTAAGAGGTGTTTTACTGCCTCTTTGAGTGCTAATACTCCCTCCATCACGATCGTCACCAGAAACCAAACTCGAAGACGACAATGACATTCCTGGTTGAATGTGCTTGGCCTTTTCTTCCTCCAACCACTTCTCCCAACGCGAACTACTCAAGTGACCATCACAAGAGTTTGCTGGCCTCATGTTGAAGTGTCGAAGTGGGTAAAGGTCCAACCTTTACTGAAGAAAAGCCGTTGGTGAAGAAGGAGACTCGAAGAGAACCAAGATTGCACCTTTGAAGTGTTTACCGTCGGTTTGTTTGTTGTGTAGCTTATAAAGTTCCAAACTTTATGTAGCTCTCGTCAAACGTGGCTCAATTTGAACGTAGCTCTGATACCACACTTGTCACACGATAAATTAATCGCTATGACCGGCTAGGATTACGCCCAATCCATCCAGCCTTCCAACACACCAGCCACGCACCAACAAACTTGCTTAAACCGAAAGGAACAAAGAGGAACTTGAATGCAGTACCGCCCTCAGTTTGACTCAGCCAACCATCCACGAGAACCCCTTCAACCACTCCCCTCCAAGAGTAGGTTTGGAGCTGGACAACTCGCGCGACTTCAGCCTGGTTAGATCTTTGGCACTCCCACACTTCGCCAATCCACAAGAACAAGGAGGGAACTTTCGGAACTCACTTGCTTGCTCGGGACTCTAGCAAAGGTGAAGTCTTTAACCTTGGTCACTTCTGATTTCGAACTCACTCATGGGGTAAGGAGATCAAGAACACCATGTTCTATCTTTCCCCTAACTCTCTTGGAAGAATAAGGAGTAAAGGAATGACCTTTGATCTTAACTTTGTGAGGAACGGAAGCTTAGCTCTCTTTGGTTGCTTAGGATTGATTTCGGATTGCTCTTGGGAGGATTTCTATCTCTCACCACGTTCTCCCTCTCCTTATATTTATAAGGGAGTGAGGCAACCAGAATCATAACAAACTCTAGAGATAAGTGGCGCCAACTTATCACAAAGATAAAGGCACTTTTATCTCCTAGTTTGTTTCCTAAATAAGTGCCGCCCATGGTTAGCTAAACCCTTGGCATCTTATCTCAACCAACTTCCTATATTAGTGCCGCCCCTTTTATCTCTCCTTAGAGATAGGCTTGGCCACTAATATCTCAACAAAGTAACAAGATTCCTCCTTTTCCTCTCTTAGGCGCATAAGGTGGTTATAACCAAAGTAGTTAGGATTCACCCTTAAAACTAGCTTTGTTATTTACCCAAAAAGAGGAGAGAATATCTCAACCCCCAATGCTTATCGCCATAAGATAATCAAGCCCACTTTTATCTCTAGGCTGGTGAGATTGTTTAGGAATCAAAGTGTCTAGATTCACTTTAACCGATTCCTAAAATCAAGGAAAGGACTTTAACCTCTTCCCACAAAAATCTCCACCACCTACTAAGATAACCAGCAGCTTTAGATTCTTCCCATAAGTATCGAAACCAACCTTAACCACTTAGGTAAAAGGTTCCAAGGTAACTCCAAAGTTTACCGCAGTAATTTTCATACGGTAACAGCCCCAGTAAAAATCCAATTTTTACTAAAGGCCTTAACCATTCGTGCAACTACCAATATAACCAGCCAACGGCCTCCTAAATCAAGGGAGATAATCATGGAAGAGATCCCAACAGAATCTAGCACAAAAATAGCATACAAGATGCATTCCAAGGACATTCGGGCAAACCCTGAAAACTAGGGTTTCTCGGGTGACACGGCGCCTAGCGCCCAGCGCGCCCCCGTGCTCCCCTATGCCTCGCTGCTATCTTAGCGCCCAGCGCTTGTAGCATGTCCTAGCGTGCCCAAGCACACCCTAGCGCCCAGCGCCCGTGTCTTGGCATCGCTCGCACTTGCCTTTGTCCTCGACGCCACGGCTTTTGCCCAAGCGTGCCCTAGCGCCTAGCGCTTGCACCTTGGCATTGCCCGTGCATCTTGACACACCCGTAAACAAGCTCATGGCCCATGTCTAGACTTGGCCTGGCATCACCCAGCGCCCCTAGAACATGTCCTTAGCCTTGTCACCGTGTCGTGGCCCTTGTCACTCGACGTTGCCCCGCGCACCTAGTCACAGCCAACGCCCGTGCCCAGCACTGCAGCGTCCGTGTCTTAGGATGCCGTGCTTGTCAAAGCTAACTTGGCCCCGCTGTAAGCTTGTCTTAACCCAGTCAAGATCAAGCCACAGAAACACATTGGGAAGTATGGCAACTTATGCTTGTGCTCTTCCTTCTCTTGCCCTTTGGCTATGACACCCAGTGTCATCATTGGTATTGCTTGTGACTTGCATGATCCCCCAGGGACCAACCGCCACATGTCAAACCCCAGTCACGAAGACCGGTTCCACCCACTTGCATTCAAGGTGAGCCCAGCTCACTGCCAAGTACCTGAGTCCCAGACTCATTACTTGCATAACCTCGTCAGGTTACCTCTGCGTTTTGACCAAGTGCCAGGGTCCCGGACCCATCACTTGTCTCCCGCGCGTCACGGCCAGCTCTCAGCGACGCAGCCCGCATCTTTCATATGCGTAGCCCCAAGACACCCACATGCTAACTCGGCAAGCCCAGCTCCCAAGTCCTCCTTGCATTGAGTAACACTCGGTGATCACCACAACCATTGAGTTCCTTAGATCGTTGGGGGTGAGGGTTTAGCGCTATCACCCCTGGAGATTGGATTGTGACACCAGCTGTCACACGATAAAGCGCTCGTCGTGACCGGCTCAACTCACGCCCAAGTTGATCAGCCTCGTTCCCCTTTGATCGCTTGCATAGGTTGTTCGCGCCTATCTCCCTTCAATCTCTTCTACGCCTCCACCTTCTTCTTCCTTCTGGATCTTCAACTTCAAGACAACCCAACTCGGATGCACAAGCACGTTTTACCACCCACACGGTAGCAGCAACCCAGTCCGGCACTACTTCATTCAGGATTGGAGAAGTAGCGGGTCTACTTTACTGATGGGACAAAGGGGTAAGAAGCGGTCCTAGACCCTTCCACTCTAATGGCGTCTCCAAGGAGGAAAGAGAGCCTAGCTTCTCTTTGGGAGACTTAGCTATCTTTAGGGAATCGTGGGATTAGCCAAGTAACAAAGCTCTCTCTTTGTTTTCTCACTGAAGGCGCAGGTAATGGACGAGTGTGAATGTATGTCCAACCTCTGCCGCCTGCATTCCCTTTTATAGCAACCATTAGCAACTTCCTTTCTAAAAACGTGGGGAGTCAAGATTCTCCTTTTATTTCTCCTTTTGTTCAGCCCACACGGTTGTTAGAGAGAGATTCTCTCAACAACTTCGTAGAGGTCGGCCAGCAAGAGATAACAAACTTATCTCTTCCTCTGGGCGCCACAAATATAGGAAAGTTTGTTGCTTTTCTCTTTCTCAGCCCAATCGGTTATAAAGGAGAGATCTTCTCAACAACCTTCCACTAAAATAGGTGCAGCAAGTTAGAGATCCAATCTCTAAGCTAGGCGCCACTATTTTAGGAATTTGTTATCTTCCTTAACTAACTCGATTTCAGGGGAGAGAATATCTCAACAGATAACAACCTTGATTTATTCCATATTAATAAATCAGTAAGGCTAGATATTCTCCAAGAATATCTCAACAACATTATCTTATCCAACAAAGATAATAGGAGAGAATATAGGCATATCTCAACAAACTCAACAAGCCCACATTTAAGGAAATT
This sequence comes from Limonium bicolor, assembly GCA_023374045.1. NCBI lineage: Eukaryota > Viridiplantae > Streptophyta > Magnoliopsida > Caryophyllales > Plumbaginaceae > Limonium > Limonium bicolor. The sequence goes on along the minus strand of CM041777.1, from coordinate 393,944,643 downwards.
CCCTTTTCACAAGCGAATATCAATAATGTAACCTCTTGATATTGCTACATCAATGGGTCAAGACTTACTCAAGGTAATTCCCAGAATTACCAAGGGACCACGGTAAAACTCAAGTTTACCAAACAACCTAGCAACACATGCGCCCACGCATAGCAAGCACAGCGCCTAACAACCTGCGGGATTCAAGGCGCCCAGCGCTCCGCATTTGTAGTGCGCTAGCAACAACCCGGCCGCGCCCAGCGCACGCCCACGAAAATCTCGCCCACGAGATCCCCGCGCATCGTTGTGCTCGTGCCTCGCAGCGCGCCCCCAAGACACAGCCAGCGCCCAGCGCCCGTGTCAAGGCATAGCGCCTGCGCTTGTTGCTCGTTGCGTCCCCTTGTCACCGACGCCCCGCGCATGCAGTCACAGCCAGTGCCCGTGCCCAGCACAGCCAGCACCCGTGTCATGCGATGCTGTGCATTGTCGTGACAACCCAAGGCGCCCTAGGCCCTTGTCTTCAGTTTGTTGTGTCTGCCATGGCGATGTCCTCGACACCCCACCGACATAATACTACCACCGCCCTCGCGTGCTTGGGTGAGCCCAGCTCACCTGGCCAAGTGAAGTCCACTTGCCAACCTCGTCAGGTCATCCTGCGCATGACACCGTGCCAAGGCCCCGGGCCTCGCACTTGTCACCGCTGCATCAAGCCAATCCTTCTTGACACGGCCCGCATGTTGATGCGTAGCCCCGAGGCGCTCTTATGGTAAATGGCGAAGTCCAACAACCCATCACACATAAAGCCTTGTACTTAGGTGTTTCTCATTAATTAAACAGTCAAGGGGTGTGCACAGCTTTACATTCCTTGGATCCAGTAAAAATAGGTGTTACAACCCTCCCCCGACTAAGCCTTTGCCGTCCTCGGCAAAGCCTCTAAGTACCCTCGGACCTCTGGCGCAAATTGCCATAGGCTTTCATGTTTCATCCAAACAGCATCTTCCTTATTCTCTCCCACCCACCAAACAAGAAACTCGAACCTTCTGTTCTTCTTGCCTCTGATCCGATGCTCTAGGATCTGCTTGATTCTCTTGGCATAGACCTCAAGCATAGTTGGTGGTGGCCTGGTCACTGGCACGTGATTGCCTTCCTTATCCTCCACATAAGGCTTTAGGCAACTCACATGGAACGTAGGAAAGATATTCAGCCGTTCGGGTAAGTCCAAAGTGTAAGCTGACAAGCCACGCCTTCGAACCACTGTAAAGGGACCGTCGTACCTTTGCAGCAAACCTTTGTGGAACCTCCTCTTGATATTCCTTTGCATGTGTGAGGTGACCTTAAGCAACACCTTGTCGCCTACCTCGAACTCAAGTGGTCGGCGGTGAGCATCTGCACCTTTCTTCATTCTGACTCGCGCCCTCTCGAGACTCTCCCTTGCTTTGCTCAGCATCTGCTCACGATCCAGCACAAACCGATGTGCGGCAGGACAATCCCGGGACCCGGCACCTTTCACGGCCTCTGTAGGAGTCAAAGGTTGCCAACCCATGGCCAGCTCAAAGGGACTCTTCCCTGTAGCGCTACTCTTCTGCAGGTTATAGCTGATCTGAGCGGCATCAAGTTGAGCCACCCAACTTGTCTGTGGAGCCGACCAAAATGTCTCAAATACTCCTCAAGCAAAGCGTTTATCCTCTCAGTCTGACCGTCAGTCTGAGGATGATAAGCAGTGGAGAACTTCAACTGTGAGCCCATAGCACCAAATAATGAGGTCCAAAACCTCCCCGTGAATCGTGCATCTCGGTCACTCACTATGTCTCGAGGCAAGCCAAAATACTTAACCACATGGGTGAAGAACAATCTCGCCGTCACATGAGCAGTACACTCTGCAGGTGCTGGAATAAAGATAGCGTACTTCGAGAACCTATCAACCACAACCAGCACTGAAGACTTCCCATCCACCTCTGGGAATCCAAGAATAAAGTCCATAGAGATGCTCTCCCATGGTCTCTCAGCAACGGGCAAAGGATTAAGAAGCCCAGCTTCCTTCTTCTTTTCGACCTTGTCCACTTGACACACATGACAAGTCCTCACAAAGTCTCTGACATCCTGGACCATCTTTGGCCAATAATAACTCCGAGCTATTAATGCCAATGTCCTATCCATACCTGGATGTCCCGCCCAATAGGTATCATGAACCTCCCGCATCAACTCCAATCTGATGCGGCCTGCTGGAACCACCATAGACATATTCTTCTTCAAGTAAAGCAAACCATCTCGAAGCTCAAACCTCTTGGTTTCTTTCTTGGTTACCTTAGCCACGATCTGCTGATAGGATGGATCAGCCTCAGCTGCCTCTCGAATCCGCTCCACCAAATCTGATTGGATTCTTGACACGCTGGCTATCACGGCTTGGCATCGTCGACTTAGTGCATCGGGCACCACATTGCCCTTCCCCGGCCTATGCACCCACTCGAAGTCATACTCTCCCAGAAACTCTTGCCATCGCGCTTGTTTCGGAGATAACTTCTTCTGAGTAGTGAAATAGGTATTGGCCACGTTGTCTGTGACCACCACAAACTTCGTGCCAAGGAGATAGTGCCTCCAAATTGTGAGACAATGCACTACGGCCAACATCTCCTTCTCATGGGTAGAGTACCTCTCTTCTGCACCCTTTAGCTTCCTGCTTTCGAACGCGCATGGCTGCCCACATTGCACCAGCGCTCCGCCCAGGCCCCTATCAGAAGCATCCGTATGCACCTCAAACGGTTTGTCAAACTCTGGCAGCCTCAAAATAGGCTCCGAAGTCACCTGCTTCTTGAGCCATTCGAAAGCATCCTCATGCTCCCCCGACCAAAGCCATATGCTATTCTTCTTTAGAAGGTCGGTTAACCGGGCAATCTTCTTGGAATAGTCCCTGATGAACCTTGGTAGTAGTTGGCCAGCCCAAGGAAAGATCTTAACTCATTCACGTTCCTAGGTGCAGGCCAATCCGTAATAGCCTTCACCTTCACTGGGTCCATAGCAATAGCACCACTCTCTATCACATGACCAAGGAACTGAATTCGCTTCTGAGCAAAAGAACACTTTTCCCTCTTGACATAGAGCTTATATTCTCTAAGCTTGTCGAAGACTCTCTTCACATGCTCTACATGCTCTTCAAGGTTGGCGCTGTACACAACAATATCATCCAAATATACTACCACAAAGTCATCTAAGAAGTCATGCTAGTACCTCATTCATTAGGTTGCAGAATGTTGCCGGAGCATTGCACAAGCCAAAAGGCATCACCAAGAACTCATATGATCCATACCGAGTCACACAAGTGGTCTTGCCTTCATCTCCCTCCGCTATCCTTACTTGCCAATAGCCCGACCTCAAGTCCATCTTGGTGTAGATCCTGGCCTTGGCGAGTCTATCAAACAAGTCTCCCTGATGAGGAATAGGATACTTGTTCTTGACAGTCACCCGATTCAGAGCCCTGTAATCGATGCACAACCTCAAGGAACCATCATGCTTCCGCTGAAACAGAACTGGCGCTCCATAAGGTGCTCTTGAAGGACGAATAAGACCGGCACTTAGAAGTCCATCTAACTGCTTTCTCAACTCCTCCAATTCCATAGGTGCCATTCGATAGGGTGGTTGGGCAGGAGGTAGCGCTCCTGGGACCAACTCAATACGGTGATCTGTCTCACGTCTCGGAGGTAAGGCCTTTGGTAACTCGTCTGGCATCAAATCTTGGTACGACTTCATGAGATCTTTGATAACTGTAGGAACTTCTCCTACCTCTTCCCCTCCTTGTGGCCGGCCACAATCAGCAGGAATCCTCTAGGGCCGTCCGATTGACCATCAACCAGGGCTTCATTTGCCTGTGGTTCCCCTGAACCCTTGTCCACCTCCATGTCAACTACGGTAGTTGGTAAAGGTGTAGCCTTTACAGCGTCCAACGCTGCCAAATCTGCATGTCTCAAGCCCTTCACGAAGCAAGGCATTCCTTCTTTCATGATCATGAGACCATTCAGATGTAAGGCTGGCATCGCCTTGGTTGCTCTCAGAAAAGACGCTCCTAGGATCATGGGGAAGTCCGGCATCTCAAGAAGATCGAAGTTCACATCACCTTGCCAATCATCTACTTTGACTGGCGCCTTAACCGTACCCCGAATAGGCATTGGTTGTCCATTCGCAGCCTTAGCAAAACCTTGGCTTTCCTTGATAGCAAAGCCCATCGCCATCGCATCCTTCACATTGATCAGGTTACTCGTCGCTCCCGTATCAATCATAGCCATCACCCGGATCTTGTCACCAATTCTCGCATCAATATAGAGCAAGTCTCTACTCCCCCGGGGAGCTGGAAAATCAATGACCGCGGTACTGGCTCGAAACGGAGCTCCCTGATAGTAGAAGGTTGGGATCGTCGCTTGCACTCCGTCGGTAGTGCTCCTGAGTCTCTTAGAAGATCCTGGGAACTGATCGCACACAGTTTCCCGCCTCACTGCAGCCACGACTATCGCCCCGCAGTTGAGGTTTGTCGAAGGAGACACACGCCTGCGCACCAAGACTGGCGCGGCGCCCGCACACAAGGCGTCCATCGCCCCTGCGCTCGCCTGCTGTCCTTGTCTACCCTTGTCCTTGATGGCGCCCTTGGTGCCCATCGCCAAGCGGCCCACAACTTGCTCCAACCTCTGGCTTAGCGCTTGCACTCGATGCGCTACCACCATCACGTCGTCAAGGAAGTTGTTGCAGTCGCTAGGAGATCCGCGCACCACCTCAACTTGCGCCACAAGTCGATTGAGCACATCAACCACGGATAAGGCTCCTCCATGCTCGAACAAGGAAAGGAGATCATTGGCTTGGACCAGCAGCTCGTTGGAATCCACCAAAGTCGCAGAAGGACATGACATGTTGCGGTTGAGCAAAGTTAACACCTTTAACTTTCTCAAGTGTAGATTTTGGTAAAAGGAGTGATTTTTAGAGAGAAAGGTCGAACCTTTAATGCAACGGGGCTCTGATACCACGTTTGTCACACGATAAAGCGCTCGTCGTGACCGGCTCAACTCACACCCAAGTTGATCAGCCTCGTTCCCCTTTGATCGCTTGCATAGGTTGTTCGCGCTTATCTCCCTTCAATCTCTTCTACGCCTCCACCTTCTTCTTCCTTCTGGACCTTCAACTTCAAGACAACCCAACTCGGATGCACAAGCACGTTTACCACCCACACGGTAGCACCCCAGTCCAGCACTACTTCATTCAGGATTGGAGAAGTAGCGGGTCCTTTACTGATGGGACAAAGGGGTAAGAAGCGGTCCTAGACCCTTCCACTCTAATGGCGTCTCCAAGGAGGAAGAGAGAGCCTAGCTTCTCTTTGGGAGACTTAGCTATCTTTAGGGAATTGAGGGATTAGCCAAGTAACAAAGCTCTCTCTTTGTTTTCTCATTGAAGGCGCAGGTAATGGACGAGTGTGAATGTATGTCCAACCTCTGCCGCCTGCATTCCCTTTTATAGCAGCCATTAGCAACTTCCTTTTCTAAAAACGTGGGGAGTCAAGATTCTCCTTTATTTCTCCTTTTGTTCAGCCCACACGGTTTTAGAGAGATTTCCTCAACAATTTCCCAAAGGCCGGCCAGCAAGAGATAACAAACTTATCTCTTCCTCTGGGCGCCACAAATATAGGAAAGTTTGTTGTCTTTCTCTTTCTCAGCCCAATCGGTTATAAAGGAGAGATCTTCTCAACAACCTTCCACTAAAATAGATGCAGCAAGTTAGAGATCCAATCTCTAAGCTAGGCGCCACTATTTTAGGAATTTTTATCTTCCTTAACTAACTCGATTTCAGGGGAGAGAATATCTCAACAGATAACAACCTTGATTTATTCCAATTTAATAAATCAGTAAGGCTAGATATTCTCCAAGAATATCTCAACAACATTATCTTATCCAACAAAGATAATAGGAGAGAATATAGGCATATCTCAACAAACTCAACAAACCCACATTTAAGGAAATTCCCTTCTCATAAGCGAATATCAATAATGTAACCTCTTGATATTGCTCCATCAATGGGTCAAGACTTACTCAAGGTAATTCCTAGAATTACCAAGGGACCACGGTAAAACTCAAGTTTACCACAACAACCTTAGCAACACATGCGCCCACGCATAGCAAGCACAGCGCCTAACAACCTGCGGGATTCAAGGCGCCCAGCGCTCCGCATTTGTAGCGCGCTAGCAACAACCCGGCGCGCGCCCAGCGCACGCCCACGAAAATCTCGCCCGCCCACGAGATCCCCGCGCATCGTTGTGCTCGTGCCTCGCAGCGCGCCCGCAAGACACAGCCAGCGCCCAGCGCCCGTGTCAAGGCATAGCGCCTGCGCTTGTTGCTCGTTGTGTCCCCTTGTCACCGACGCCCCGCGCATGCAGTCACAGCCAGTGCCCGTGCCCAGCACAGCCAGCACCCGTGTCATGCGATGCCGTGCATTGTCGTGACAACCCAAGGCGCCCCAGGCCCTTGTCTTCAGTCTTGTTGTGTCTGCCATGGCGATGTCCTCGACACCCCACCGACACAATACTACCACCGCCCTCGCGTGCTTGGGTGAGCCCAGCTCACCTGGCCAAGTGAAGTCCACTTGCCAACCTCGTCAGGTCATCCTGCGCATGACACCGTGCCAAGGTCCCGGACCTCGCACTTGTCACCGCTGCATCAAGCCAATCCTTCTTGACACGGCCCGCATTTTGATGCGTAGCCCCGCGCGTCTTATGGTAATGGCGAGTCCGAAAACCCATCACACATAAAGCCTTGTACTTAGGTGTTTCTCATTAATTAAACAGTCAAGGGGTGGCACAGCTTTACATTCCTTGGATCCAGTAAAAATAGGTGTTACACCAGCCCCCTAAAGAGGTTAATGTACCTTTCAGGCCATACTGGACGCAGACATGCCCCTTTGCAGCCAAATCACGACATAGTCAAGAGAGACTTCAAAAATTCACTAAAATCCTGCAAGCTCCAATTGCCACGAAACTTTGCCAACATCTCTTATTAGTCAAGGGTAACATTTGGCCTTCTTAGGTGCTCAGCAAAGTTGTCAAGATCCAACACGTTTTGAGCCAACTTCATATCGGCTGCATCACGGTGCCTGCGGCAGTGCGCAGGTGGTCACTGGGTGCCTGCGGCAGCGCCCAGCACCAGCTTCCTGCAGCATCCGGGACAGGGCGCCCCAGACAAGGTCTCGGCGCCTGCGACACCCACCCCTTGCGCCCACAAGACACACAGTAAGGCTCGCGCGGCATCGGCTGCGCACAACTCGTGTGTCCTCGGCATCACGCCCTTAGGCCTGACCCTCGGGCCAACCCCAAAGGGTCAGGCCATGTCCATGGCACTTGCACAAGGTATACCAATTTAATTTTCCCTCACATGCATCTAGACAAGGCCAACCAAGGCATGCCACAGCTGTCAAGCTGCTTGCCCAAAAATATTCGTGACAAACCCTCCCCCCGTTAAAGTATTTGCCGTCCTCGGCAAAGTTCTCTTGGGAGCAGTGGTTGTCTTTGCTTGGTTCCCCGTTTAGTTCAATCGGCATCAACTGCCACAGGTCGCACCAACTTGTGCGGACTGCACTGACCACACCTGGTCTTGTGCAAGAACTGGGCAACCGGTGCCTTTGCATACCACCCCGTGTGCGGTCGCATCTACCCACCTAGCTGCGACACCTAATCACTGGCACACTGCCCTCTCACGCAACCCAGTGTGACCAACGCCGACCCTACTCGGTCGCGTATGAGAGTATGGCAACACAAGCCATTTCACGCTCACATGCGTGACCAGTGTCAACTCCACTCGTTGCACGCTGATAGCCCAACACCATGTGTTGGTTCGCACACTCATGTGCGACCAGCATTAGCTTATCCTGCTGCATGCTGAAACAACGGCATCTACAACCATCTTACCCCTGGCCAGGGAGAACAACGTGAACCCACTCGGTTCCCCGTTGCAACTTGGCACCTCGTGGCATCTTGCGCACCCCTAGCGCATCCAGCATCAGCACCCCGGCTGCATGCTGACAACTCAGCATCACATGCCGACTCACGCTCACCAGCGTGTTTGACAACAACCCACCCGGTTGTACGCCACCAATTCCGGCACTTGGCACGTCCTCGACGGCACCATCCGTGCCAGCTTACCCAATTATCTCATGGGGACCCGACGTCCTGTGCCAAGCCACGCATAACCAGCGAGGCCAGCACCAATCTACCTGATTGTGCACTACTAAAAATAGCACATCTTGTGACACCACCGTACACAGCGGTCGACAAAGCCTACCTGGCATCAAGCTGGAAACCCAGCGTCACAAGACTACTCCCGTATTCATGTACCCATCACGGCCTAGCTTTCCTCATTTTCAGCTTGGGTCCAAATACTTTTCGGAACATAACACAAAATTAGGGAAAAGTAATTAACGGTCCAAGAGAAAGTTCATCGAGAACGCCATCAGTCAATTGTAAATTTCCATTAACATGGAAAAGTCATTACAATATTTCAACTGTATTACATGGGCCGGTCCACAAAACCGGGTACAATACTTCCAAAAAGGAAGAGACTGACCGTAACAGTGGGGATGAAGCCCCTAGAACTTGGCAAGATTTTAGGGGAGCCTTGAGGGCACACTTCCTTCCCCAGGACACAGCTCATAAAGCGAGAACTCGGCACCGAGCTCTTAAACAGACCGGTTCCATCCGAAAATTCATTGAGGAGTTTATCTTCTTTGTTTCTGATCTTCCAACTATGGATGAGGGGGATAAAGTCCATGCTTTCATTGAAGGTTTGAAACCTTGGGATCAGAATGAGCTAAGGAGAAGTAGGGTGACAACTGTCTCCCAAGCGATTGAGGTTGCTGAGGGGTTGATAGATTTCCGTTTTGGGGACTCCTCCTTTGTCTCCGGACTTTCACAATCTTGTGTATTATCCCGGTCATGAGGGAGGGCAGGTCCAAAATCCCTTTCTAGTCATCCCCGCTTCCCGCCTTTTCTATCAGAACGGCTGTCTTTATTGGGATGCCTTTCCCAACCGAAGTCCACAAGACTTTCAGCCGCGGTCATCGCCTGTTCGAGGGTGGAAACATCCCTCCTTCGAACTTCTGAACGCGCCCAAGGTTTCAAACCTTTCATAAAGTTGTACACACGATCCCCTTCGTGCATACTGGGCAAATCAGACATTATGGAGTTAAACTCCCTAATGTAATCTTGAACTGTACCCGTCTGCTTTAGATCATTCAAACGATCACGGGCTCTGTCATCAGCATCTTGGGGGAAGAATTGGGCCTTCAATGCCTTTTTAAACTCAACCCAACATCGGATAGGAGTTCGGCCACATGCGCGGTCACATTCAACCTTGCACCGCCACTATTTCTTAGCATGACCCTCCAAAAAGTAACCGCCAAGAAGACCTTTTGATCATCATCAGTATTGTATGCTTCAAAATGTTCCTCCATGTCGAAAAGGAAATTCTCAAGCTTCTCGGAGTCACGAGTTCCGTCGTACGGCGTAGGGTCACGAAGTTTCAACTTCCTTTTCTTGCCTTGACCCAAACTCGGGGACACCGACTCTTGTAGAAGAGCCACTTTGGCACGGAGCTCACGTATTTCCGCATCACGAGGAACAGTTGAGTTATGCTGCTCCTCCAAGCTCCCAACCGAGGGGCCAGCCCGCAGCTGGCGCACCTCATTGCACAAAGAGTTCACCATTGTTTCTAGTCTCTCAAGGCTACGGAGCGCATTATGTTCCGGACCAAACTTTGAGGCATCTCGGTCAGTGAGACCGAGTACCCTTTCAATTGTGTTCAGCCTATTCGCAAGCTCATCTCGGGACGTAGTCCTAGCAGCCATTTGGGAAACTTGGGTCTATTCTGCCAAGATAACTTCCAGCACGTACGAGCTCTGGGTCACTTCAATGCCTTTGCTGAGCACCTAAGAAGGCCAAATGTTACCCTTGACTAATAAGAGATGTTTGCAAAGTTTCGTGGCAATTGGAGCTTGCATCTGATTTTAGTGAATTTTTGAAGTGTCCCATGACTATGTCGGGATTTGGCTGCAAAGGGGCATGTCTGCATCCAGTATGGCCTGAAAGGTACATTAACCTCTTTAGGGGGCTGGTTAGTCTCTGCCTGGCCTGCCCCCAGGCAGCCTACACGGCTGTGTCCCGGCTGGGCACCTAAGTGCCCGAGGGCCTCAAAGGCTATATTTTACCCATGAATGGGGATGTCGGGACACTTGGACCCCTTGGCGGTGTTGGGCCCATGGGGCCACACCGGCGGCTAGGTGAACTAGTCGTGGGTCACCTCAGGCTGCCTGGAGAGCACCCGGCTAGACACGTGAGTGCCTAGAACATGCCTATTGGCATGTCCCACTACCTCTAGCTCGGGTAGTGGGCTCCAACGGCTGTGGGGCCTTGCCCCACCCGCCGGTGTCCCTAATGTTGAGTTGTGCCAGCGTGCGCTTGTCGTATGGCTGGTTCCGCACATGGGCAAGTGCGGGAGTGCGAGGGGCGACACACTAAGTTGGGACTTGTGTCCGGCATGGCCGAACCGTTCACCGTTGTACTTGTATCCCAACTTTCCTTCGGTGCTCACAAATCAAGTCCTATAACATACATGTGATCGAGTGATTAATTATCTACAACTAACTCAACTCGTATCCCTATTACGTTCCTTAACCCTTACTTACTATGTCTTCACAATTCTTATACTTACACATTATTTAATTACTCTTCATTACTTAAGTTTATTCCCTTACTTAGAAATGGTATGCTTATATATGTACATATGTAGATGTAGGTATACATAATATATATATATATTATTTATTATATATTAATTTAATTATTTTTGTATGACTCGACCGACGTTACCCAGGGTCGGTCCCAAGGTCGTTCGAAGTCAGTAAGGTAATACGCTGGAAAATTTCAGGGCCGACTGACCTTGCAAGTCCGGTCCCAAGGTCGGTCCATTCCAGTAAGTTACATGATGGGAAAATTTTGAGTCGACTGACCTTGTAGGTCCGGTCGCAAGGTCGGTCCATTCCAGTAGGTTACATTACGGGAAATTCTTCTGGCCGACCGAACTTGCATGTCCGGTCCCAAGGTCAGTCCATTCCAGAAGGTTTCCGTCCTTTGTAAATCTGGGCTCGACCGACCTTGCAAGTTCGGTCCCAAGGTCGGTCCGACCCAGTATTTTAGTTTTAAAATCTGTTTTTAGTCCCTCTTCTTACACATTACTTCCTCATTGTTCCTACACTTATTCCCACATGTTTTAACACCAATTGAGCCTCCTATTACACCTTAGTTCATTAATTAATCCATTACCTACTCCTATACTAATTTACACACATAGAATTTTCCAAGTTCTATTTCAGCACTCACTCTAGTTTTTCCTAATTGCATTTGCTACAGATTTTTACTCTAACTCTCTCCATCTATAGCTCCCTCTTATAATGTCATTTCTAAAACTTACAATGCATTAGCTATTCCTCCTAATCTACCCACCAACTAGATCAAATCAAAATCTGTTACAAGCATATGTTTTTCACCTAGTTTCTAGTTTCTTAAGTGTTCTAGTTCTAGGTAAATTTTGCCAGTCTCCCCTATATTTTTACACTCTCACCACATTGTTCTAACTCACATACATGATTCATACCACCTGTTCATAACCAATGTCAATATACCAAACTCTCATACACAAATACTACACATTAAGCACTCAATAAATTCCTGCACATAACATCCCATTCCCAACTATGTTTTGACAAGTTTTAAAATGTCTTTTAAGGGTTCAAAACATTTGGATTCTCTTACACATTACACTACTACTCAATACTATATTCAATACTCATTTACACTACTAAAATCTGTTACATAGTACATTACTAAACCACACAAAGATGAGTGTAATTACCTTGTTTTCCCTTCTAGTATCCTCTCCTTCTTCTTCCTTCTTTACTTCCTCTTTCTTTTCTCTCCCCACTGGTTTGGTAATTCAAATCCTCTAAAACTACAACCCATTCATTCCACCATTCAATACAAAAACCAAACCTTACTCATTCTTTAAAGCTTAATGTATATTTTAGGGTTTAGAAATTCCATTACCTTGCAAGGGTACAAGTGAAGCTTGGAATGGCTCAAGAACAAGATTTCCCACTCTCCAAAGAAGCCAAAATCGGCTAGAGTGCAAAGAACAACAAGGGTTTAGTTCTCAAATTTCGTTTTGCCCACAAGGACTAGAAAAAGGTGAGGTTTCAAGAAGATTTTTACCTCAAGATAACAAGGAGAAGGAGGTGTTTCTAATGGTAATCTTGAAGCTCCCAATGCTACACACCCATGGAGATGAAAGTTCTTGTTTTCGAATTTTGAAAGGAGGAATATGCTCTCCTTGGTGAGAGGAACACAATGGTAGTATTTTTGTAATTTTTGGAGAAGGTTTGGACACCTAACAAGATGAGAGAAGTAGAGGTTTTTGTGTGGGTTCTCAAAACTCCATTGTCATCGGTTGGAGAAGGAAGGAAATAGAGAGGAGGAAGGAGGGGGTGCTGCACGTGAATGAAGAGAATGAGGGTAGGAGAGAGAGTGTGAGATAGGTAAGTAAAGTAAGTTTACTTTATTGCTTTTTATTGTTTTTGTTGTTTTGTAAATAAGGGGGGTAAGTGAGTGTGTGAGAGAGAGGGATGGGGGCCGACTGGCACACAGCACACACACACTCTCTACATTTTTATTTTCAAAATGGACACATAAGTTTGAGTTATTTATGTTTCTACCCCACAACTTCCCGTTTTGACCGTTTTTACTAATTTCTCGTTTTATTGATTTTATTGGTTCTAAAGCTTCGCTAATATTTATTAATGACTATTTAGTTGACCAAAATTGTTACGAGTCTATTTGACCCGCTTAAAGTCGCGTTTTCCCGGTTTCCTCGAAAAACGCGAAGGTTCGTTAGTGTTTTTAATCCGTTTTAAGGATCTGTTTTCTTTGGGATTTGTTCCTTCATGATTATTTATGCATAATTAAGCTTCTAAATTACTTATTAGCCTAATTAATATCTTTTTTAATTACGGGGTATTTCATAAAATGTTACATAATATTAGGATAATAATCTTAATATAAGTTGTATAATATAATACAATTAATGGGAATTATCATCTCATATAAGATGATAAAATGTAACATATAATATAAGAGTTTTACAACTAATGAAACTTACAAATATTGGTAAATATATACATATGCGAGAATAATGTATATAAGAATGGATATATATTATGGTTTGAAACCATATAATAATGGTGGAGGTTACTACATGAATATAGTGTATAAACAATACGTTACAAGTTTTTATATGCAAATATAGTTTACTAAAAGATTAATGAATTATAATACAATGTATTATAATGGATGGTGGAAAATAATACAATATTAGAAATAATGCATGCATTCATGCAACAATAGGTTATGTACCTAAGTTCAATGATGGACATGATTAGAGAAACATGATGAATTAAACTTAACAGTCGAAATATTACGACCTACAAGTCTAAGTAACAAGCCGACTGGTTTAGAGGAACCCGTAACAATTAACTGTTGAAATCCGGGGATGAACTGTCGGGGTTACTTGTTATTCGGAAATACCGGATTTAGTTAGTCATGGAGACTGACTTATAGTTTCATTACAGTTTAGACCGTACTCAGACAAAGGCGCCTGACGAGCTAGTGGACTACACTGCGCATCCTAGGTCTTGGTGTATGGTATATAAAGGGGTTTGATCCGGGTTGTCCTAAGGAATTCCATGGGCTCGGATTTGGTTGATATAACTTGTGTGTTATGTGTGTGGATACGTGTATGTGATTATGTGTGTTACTGCATTAATTATTTATGCACGAGCATCCTACGAGACTAACACTACGTCAACTATAGATCGACTTATATAAACATACATATGCGTTTAATGTGATGACATGACAGTTACTTAATATAATACCCTTAGTATTAATATTAAGTATATGGTAACCTAAGTAAAACACTTAGGAACGAGTCACGACATTGTCGGTCTCTAGAGCATGGATCTCGAACATGAATATAACCTAGATTACTTCTAGGTATGCGTGAGACCCATTGGGCACCTAATTAATAAATTGTATTCTCCATAAGACTAAGAGCATATCTTAAACATTATGAGAGAGAGTTGGTATGAGTTGAGGTGAGGAATCCCGGTAGTTTACGAACTACTTGGTTACGCATTTGTGATCACTGTGGGGTACCCGATCGGGTTCCGCTTTAGGTATTTACCCAACGAGCCCTATTTGGATCGTGGGTCAGGTGGCTACGGCCTTTATATGGACGCCTTACGAGGCAAAGTGAATACTCAGGGGCCTCCGGACCTCTGGTGAAATGAGCACCTTTGTGTGTACGGGAGGACTACTGTCCATGGCGAGGTTGTTATCGGGTTGTCCCAACATGACGCCCAACTGGTATTAATTAAACATGGTTTTGATGGATGGGGCCTTAAGGCCAAATTAAAATTAACTAAAGATGGTGTTCGCTACGGCGTTTACTCAATACTATTATTCGATACGTTCGATTATACAATGTTGTTTATGATATCTAATGAATGTTTGGATTGGATGGTTATGTATTTGTGAATGTTTTGGATTGGATGGATGGTTATGTTTTTATGCATGCTTATTACAGTATTGATTATATCTGTAAAATGGTAAAGCATGAAACCAATCTAATAATAAGATGGTTAAAATGACTAAGTGGCCAATAGGGTCCAGGACTGGCATACTCAGCGTTTATCGTTGAGACTACACTCATTGTGCAGGTTGTTGATCATTGTCGAAGCCGAAGTGAGGGAACAGGGTAGTTAGGGTTTACTTTAATTACCGCATGTGGATTGTATTTGTATAACAATGTTAGACTGTGGATTGTATTAAGGTACGGTTATGTATAATCGGGATTGGGTAGACGCTCACTTGTCGACGTTTATGGTTTATGGACTTAGTATGATGTATAGGAGTTATCTCGTTATCACAGCGGTTAGTAGTTTGTTTAGTTTTGGTTGTTGGATATAGTTATGCTTCGTTACTCGCATGGGCGAGTAATAGCAGGTGACACCCGAGTGAGTATTAATGTTGTTATTTATCTTCCGCTGTAAGACATTTTTTTTATTGCTACGAGAGGGATTATTACGTGTTTATCGAGAGGGGTGTTACATCCCCTACCCAGTCGTTGGATGATTTCGACGCCTACGCACACATACCACGGTTGAACATGCCAGTGGCTTCATCATCTGGTGGTGGTTGGTCTTCTGTGGATCAGGTTGAGCTCCATAGCTCCAGCTTTGCTATAGAGGGTGAGAGTAGCCACCACCTAGAGCATATAGAGGCACATACTTCTGCTGGGAGTAGCTATCGTCACCCCCGTACCCCTTCGGGCGCTCTAGTTGAAATACCCCAAACCTTAATTTGTTAATTAATTATGTAATTATGATTTTCTAAGGCTAATTAAGTCCTTAAGATCATTGCTGAAGAAATAAAAAAAAACCAAAAAGAAAAAGAAAATGCGTAAAAGTCACAAAACGTGAAAATGCGTATTTAATTATTTTAGGAGGTATATAACCTTCATTAGGGTTATAAATATATTTTTATATCTTAATTACACACTAAGAACATGTGGGAAAAATTCCCGAAGAAAACAGATCTAAAAACGCGTTAAAACGCTAACGGAGTCTTAAAGCGTGTTTTTCGAGAAAACCCGAAAACGTGACTTTTAATAGTCAAAACAACCCCGTAAAAAAATTATAGTTGATTATATAACTATAAATAAACATAAATGGGAGATTAATAACCATTTAAATAAAAGAAACGAGAAAATTCCGGAAAACGGGCCTGGTTAGTAAATAGTGCTAAAACCGGGTAAATTAACGAGCGTTTTCAGTAAAAGACGAAAAACGCTCCAGCTGGTATATATTAAGGGGGCCGGTTTTGACTAGTCAAAAAGCCTCCCCTCACACAATAAAATAGAAAGAAAGAAAGAAAAAGAAAGAAGGAAAGAAAAGTAGAAAAAAAACACTTTACCTTCTCTTTCCTCCCTCACTTTCTTTTCCCATCTTCTCTTTCCTCCCTCTCTTTCTCCCAGCCGTCTCCCTCCTCCTTGGGCTGCCGATTTGAGTTCTCCAACCTGCCAACAATGGCTTCCCTCCTTCCTTGTCTTGCCCAAGCCTTATTAAGGCTTAAAACACAAAAATAATCACTATTCTTCATCCCCAACTAGCTCTATCATTCTCTCTTTTCAAAATTCGAAAATGAAGAACTTCATCTCCATAGGTTTTCCCCATTTGAAGAGAAAAGCACATCATCTTGTAGCTTGGAGTCCCCTGTTTCAAACAAGGTAAAAATTTCATTAAAAAACTCAACTTCCCTCTTCCTCCTTTGGTAGCCGGTTTTTCTCCCTCTTTTACCTTGTTTTCTCTTGATTTTTGAGCTCCATTTAAACCCTCCAATGGTGGAGTAATTCCCTCCTTGATTCAAGGGTGAGAACCCCTCTCAAAAATCTCCAAAGGTAAAACCCTAACTTGTGCTCTAAGCCCTTTTGTTGAATTAAGATTTCCTAATGGTTTAGATAATTAATAGAATGTATTTTGTGTTTCTGAATGTTGGGATGGAGTTTGGAAACTCCATTCCCTCTTGACCGATGTTGAGGAGATGAGGAGCAAGAGGAGAGTTAATGAGAGACTTGTAAATTAAGGTAAGAAATCTACCTTAAACTTTGTTTAATTGTTTTAGGAATTGGGAAGGGTTAAATTAAAATAATGAACCCAAACTATGTGAATTAATGTAGTCGATTGAATTTGCGGGTGATTGAGAACTTTTGTTGATTTAAGGGCCTAAGTGCCATGGTATTAGAGATTTGAGTTATATTGTTGTTTGGATAATTTTGAGGATACATTATGTGCTGGTAGGACCCTGGTAAGGGTGTGGCTAGATTAGGAATGAAATTGGTGAGATTTGATGGTTTGGAGTATGTAGATTTATGGGGAGGTTATGGCAAAATTTTGGTAGAAAAATAAGTGTTTTAAGATGACTTAGTGAATTGGTGAACTTAGGTGGTTAGTAGGGTTGAGTAGAGGTGTTAGTGACCTGGAAATGGTGAAAGGAGGATGGGCTTGAAAGATGTATAAATCTGTAGCAAAAGGGTGTTAAATTGCTTTGAAAAAACTAGAAAGGAGTAAGTGTGCAAGACTTAGGAAAATGAAGGTTGGACTTGGGTATAGATGTTGTATTTGCTTGGAAATGTATTTGGGATGTTAGGAGTGGCATTGGAAGAGGAAGTGTTGGATGGTGGAAGTTGGTTTAAAAATCTGTAGCATAAGTGAAACAAAAAACTGTTGCATGTGTCGAAGAAGAAGTAAGGAAATTGTGTAAGTTGGTTGATTTTAGTAAGGGGATTGGTGGATGGATTAAGGTATTTTAGGAAGCCTAAATGGTACTAAAACATGTGGGATTACATGTAGGAAGGTTGGGGAAGAAATGGGTAAGGAAAGAAGTGAAAAACAAAATCTATAGGCAAGTTCTGGACTGGACCGACCCAGAGGTGGGTCGGTCGGTGGGTCGGTCGGAGCACAGACGATGGAACGTAAAGCTTCTGGAATGGACCGACCCAGAGGTGTATGGGTCGGTCGGAACAGTCCTGGGTCGGTCGGGACAATTTCAGAGGACGAAATACTTACTGGAATGGACCGACCCAAGGGGTTGGGTCG
This sequence comes from Limonium bicolor, assembly GCA_023374045.1. NCBI lineage: Eukaryota > Viridiplantae > Streptophyta > Magnoliopsida > Caryophyllales > Plumbaginaceae > Limonium > Limonium bicolor. Next base: position 393,926,883 of record CM041777.1, on the reverse strand, counting down.
GTCGGCCCAAAACCTATTAATAAATGTCCAGAATGTGTTTTTAGGTGTTGTTATGATGGGGAAGTGAATGATAATGGTTTTAGATGGTGATTAGGCCTTGTTTGGTGAGTTTAAAGGGCACTAGAAGTATAAACAAGTGTGAGAGTGAATGTGTAAGTTGTGAACTTAAGATCACATAAAATAAGTTAAGGATAACGGGTCAACGGGTTAACTACGGGAGTAATAGAATTTACATACCGTAAGTTGTGTTGTTAATAAAACATTTGAACAATAATACCAGTTGTTCAGAAACTACCCGGGGAGCGTGAGGTGACGCGTTGGAGTAAATCCTCGAGCAAACGGTAGCGTAACCCATGGTGTGAGGTATGGTTTTCTTGCAACCTGTGTCCTACCGGGTTACACCGGCTTGTATGCCAACTTGTTTTTCTGTGTGTTTGCCACCTTGCAAGATAAAGCATGAAATGAGTTTATAGTAATTCATTAATGTGGCGTAAATAATTCCGATACCGTTTAACCTTATTTATGTGTTAAACCGTAGCCAACCGACTCTAGGATCACATAAGAGTTCGGTATCCGGATTAAACGTCCCAACCCACGGGAATGTACTAACTACGGCTATCTGTGCTTTAGTTGTATATTGTGGTTAGGTGTGTTGCGTATTGCCTTTGTTTAATGTATCGTTGTTTAACGAATGTTGTTGTCCATGTTGGTCGAATGGGATGTTACCTCCCTTGTGTGTGATTAACCAAACTTGTAACACCAAATGGTGCATGTATGTGATAAGTTCCAAAAAGGAACTTCTAACTAATATGTATATATTATGGGGGGTGAGGAATCCGGTCGTTTCGGTCGCGCGTGTTGTTTGGGAGTTGATGTATATATGTGAATTAACTCCCACCCTGTTATGTTATGGTTGTTTTTCCTTCTTGGATTACAACCACCCTCAAGCTTAACCAAGGCTATTTATCTGACTCACGTCGGACTAGGGGGATATGTGTGTAATGTGTACGGTTCTATATTAAGACCGGGATAGCTTAACCAAGGCTATTTATCTGACTCACGTCGGACTAGGGGGATATGTGTATAATGGGTACGGATCTATATTAAGACCGACTCATCTAGGTAAAGTAAATATGTACGGTGTGCGGACTTATATTTAGCCCGACATACCTTAAGTAAGTGTACGTTCTCTAAGAAGAACGGTGGTGTGTTGTGTACGTGTTGTTACGGGATATGTGCGGTGATGTTGTGTAAGTTAATAACCAAAATCAATCCAAATTCCGTGAAAGAAATAGTTGTAGCCCGATCAATTCGGTGAGTGTTGCTTATTAAGAATTAAGTCCCGTTAAGGTAGAGCCCTCAAGGGACAAGGAATACAATAAGGTGATCTAACCAATGTGATGTGTGAATGTTATGTTGTATCCCTTTTATTGGATAAGTGTGCTTATAAGTATGTTATGTGTTTATAGTTTTCTCGCGTGCTTAAAATAAAATAACCTGCATGCTCACTCGATAATTAGTTGTGCGTGGCCCGGTAGCATGCGGGCTGCAGGATTACCATACCAGCAAAGGTGCTGACTCCCTTTGGGGGCCCCCATTACTCTTCAGGTACAATGAAGCTGGTAGCCGTTCGAGAGAAGGACGGGGTAACTGTTTATGTATGGGTGGTTATCTAGTTTAGCGCGATATCGATGATGGAATGTATTAGACTCCGAACAGTTTGGATTGTAGATGTATTTGTATTCAGTTTATAATGGATTTGTAAATGTAAAGTGTAGTGCTCGGTAATCTTGTCCATCAGACCGGTACATTGTGTAAGTAATAGCCTTGTTAGCCACGTGGGTGGCTAACGGCGTGTAATACCCATTGAATTAGTCAGTGTTTATGATGTGATTTTCGCTGCGATTAAAGGTTAAGTGTATAGTTTGTAGTGGGGGTGTTACAAAAAGTGGTATCAGAGCGAAGTATCGCTCTGATGACTGGAAGTACCGAGCTTAGGAAGTACCGTGTTAGGTTTTTAAGACTTTGGGTTAAGGGTTGAGTGATAGCGTGAGAAGTACGCTAGTTAGGAATTACCAGTGTGTACTGGATACCTACAATATCCATCCTGCCCTCCACAAGCCCTATTTTATAACTTGGGAAAGAACGCCAGAGAGATGGGAAGTCCTCTCATACTCGGGAACAACCCGATCTGGCTGTTGTGAATTATTCCTGTAAGAACCATAACCTGTCATGCGGTAGATTCCAAGAACTAAGAATCCCAGAGATGGAACCTGTTTGAACACCTTTACCCGCACTTAATAGCGGAAGATTAAGAATCCTATCTACAGGAGACTGAAATTTCCGGCGACCTAGGTCGACATGCCTAGCAGTCAAGGAAACCCAGTCAACAAGAAGGAAAACACTAATTGTGCACAGAGGCGGTCAATAGAGAAGCAACTGTAACACCCCTACTATTAATACAGTCATTAACGTCCAATCTCCCTACTCATCAGATACTCGCAGCGGATATATACTTACATACAATGGGTGATACAATGCCGTTAGTCACCCACGTGACTAACAAGGCTACTGATTCTACATACAGCATCGGTCTGATGGACCGGAATCCCGAGTACTACGAATCTACAATACATCCTTCGTTTACCACATATGCTACAATCTCCATTCAATACAATACTCCAAGTACAATACAATATAATCTACATACCGAGTTTACTAAGTTCCTCATACAAGTATAATACCTCTTCAAGTTCATACATACTCACTAAGAGACCACTTACTACCCATTCCTCACTACTACATTACTTTCTAAGTACAAGGGGTGTGCTAGTCAATACACCTCTACATTCCGCTACCACTATCCAATGTAGTCGTCGGTCTCGTGCCTTGACCACATTCACTTCGGGTACCTGCACACTAAAAAATGTCCCCCGAAGGGGTCAGCTTTCGCCGAGCATGATAACCGCATACCCCGCACTAGTGAGGGTACGCCGACCACTTGGTCGAATACATGCGGTTCATTTTATTCATACATACATGCATACATGCTTTCATACATATACTATGATACTCTACGCAAAGAATACATACATACACTTCAATGCATACACTTCAGTTCATACATAGTAATCCACATAGCCCAACGATACATACTTACCTTTCTGGATTCCGTGATACCCAATACAATATACAATACATACGCAATTCATACACAATCCAATAACTTGTTAGCTCATATTGGTCCACCCGGGTTAATCGGGTGGAGATTACTCTTTTACTCATTTACTCCATACATACACATACATACTCATTCTCATACTCATACATACTTACTTACTCTTACTCTTACTCATGTTAAGTCGTCGGGACCTCCGGCCCGGGGACTACTCCGTCCCACCACCGGGATTTACTTGGTTCACTAATCCAGGATGCTACCCACTTAAGGGATTTGGGCCGTGGACCAGCTTACGAACCAGGAATCGGATCCAACCTCTTGTGTCTCCTCATCCTCACGCGTGGCCGAAGCTATATCGGACTTGTACTCATTCCAATTTACTCACTTAAGTTAGGAGTTAGATAGTTAGGAATTAGCACAAGTCAACATTCAAGCCACAATAGTACAGTACGAAGTTCATATGTCCGTCCATACAAATACAATGCAACATACAAGTACACTACAAAATACAATACACATCATCATCATTCATATGTTTCATGAGTTATACAAACTATTGTTCAAGACAAATATCAAGAACAATGTAAACAAACACAAGTAAGTGCAATATAGTCCGATTCGTGCATTTATCTTATTAGGTGATCAAGTAAGCACACAAATCGGGGTAACCAGATTAGGATACAGGGCATGAAGAAATCATACCTTTCACCGTTGTACTTGTATCCCAACGTTCCTCCGGTATTCACAATTCAAATCCTATGATATACATACATTCAAATGATTAATCTAACTATTATTACTTAATTCGTACTTACTATGTCCTCACACTTCTTATACTTACACATTACTTATTTACTTTTCTTTACTTTAAGTTTTACTTCCTTACTTAACTTAGGTTTACTTTCTTACATGTACATGTATGTGTGGATATACATACATATACATATATATATACATATATATTACATATATATATATATTATTATTTAAAATCTCTTTTTTTTTTTTGTCAGGACCGGACCTGCGACCGACCTTGCAAGTCCGGTCCATTCCAGTAGCTCGGGTTACGGAAATTTTTCTGGCCGACCGGACTTGCATGTCCGGTCGCAAGTCCGGTCCATTCCAGAAGGTTTCACCGGGGAATTTTTCTGGTCCGACCGGACTTGCAAGTCCGGTCGCAAGTCCGGTCGATTCCAGTAGCTTTCTGACGGGAAAATTTTCTGCTCGACCGGACTTGCAAGTCCGGTCGCAAGTCCGGTCGATTCCAGAAGCTTTCCCGTCTTTGTAAATCTGGGCTCGACCGGACTTGCAAGCCCGGTCGCAAGTCCGGTCCGGCCCAGTATTTGCATTTTAATTTCTGTTTTCAGTCCCCTCTTTTACCCATCACTTCCCCATTGTTCCTACACTTAATCCCACATGTTATAACACTAATTAAACCTCCTAATACTCCTTAGTTCATTCACCAAATCCATTACTAAATCCATCAAACAACTTACACAATTCCTTACTTCCTTTCAACACTTACAATAGTTTCTCCAAGTAGTTTTTGCTACAGATTTTGGGTTCTTATTTCCTCCATGCATAGTTCCCTCTCCTAATGCCATCCTACCATTCCATTTCATTTCCAAGCAACTACAATATCTATACCCAAGTCCAACTCTCCATTTCACCAAATCTTGTACACTCCTTCCTCCTAGTTTCCACAATGCACTTAAATACTTTTTGCTACAGATTTTGTCATTTACACTCCTCTTCTACCTCTCCCTCTTCTATCGACATTTCTAACATTCCTAATGCATTTAGAATGCATTACCCATCTCTCTCAACTTACCCTCTATTTTCCTTAATCAAAATCTGTTACACATACACACCTTAGTCACCTAGTTTCTAACACACTAAGTGTTCCATTCCTAGGTAAATTTCGCCATAGTCTCCCCTATAATTTTATACTCTCACCACATGTTCTAATTCATATCTCAACACTCATTTTACCTGTTTCAATAGACATCAATATACAAGCTCTCACATACGAATACTAATACCAAATCACTCACAAAAATTCCTGCACTCAACATTAAGTCCCAATCTGTTTTCAATAAGGTTTACACATCTTTTAAAGCTCCAAAATACTTATATTCTCCTACACATTACACTACTACTACATTACCATTCCATTACTCATTTCAAACTTCCAAAAACTGTTACATACATATATACCAAGTTACACAAAAGAGCATTCTTACCTTGTTTTTCTTCTAGATTTTCTTTCTTCTTCTTTCCCCTCCCTTCTCTCTCTCTCTACCGGTTTGTAGTACTTCACCAATCTAATACCTTAACCCATATATACACACCATTTCAATACTAAGACTAACCTTAATCATTATGTAGAATCTAATATGGATTTTAGGGTTTAGAATTTATATTACCTTCCAAGAGTGCAAGTGCTGTTTGGAGTGGTTCAAGAACAAGGTTTCCAACTCCACCAATAAGCCAAAATCGGCTAGATACACAAGAGACCAACAAGGGTTTTAGCTAAAATTCGTTTTGCCTTTTAGGCTAGAAAAACAATGGAGTTTTAAAGAGATTTTACCTCAAAAGAACAAGGAGAAGGAGGGCCTTCTAATGGTGGTGTTGAAGCTCCAAATGGGACATACCCATGGAAACGAAAATGGTTGTTTTCGAATTTTGGAAGGATGAAAATGTAGCTCTTGAGGAGAGGATTACAATGGTGGTATTTTTATAATTTTTGGAGAAGTTTGGAGAGAGTTACAAAGGAGAGAAGTAAGGTTTTGTTTTGTTTTTCTTGTTTCACCATGGGAGCTCGGTTGGGAGGAAGGAGCAACCAGAGAAAAGAGAGTGAGGGGGCTGGGGTTTACGTGAGTGAGAGGGGGAAATGAGTTAGGAGAGAGAGAAATGTGAGAGTGGGGTAAGTAGTGTAGTTACTTTTGCCTTTTTAATGTTTTTGTTTGTTAGTGAGTAAGAGAAGAATGAAGAGGGGTGTGAGGGGGATGAAAATCGGACACCCCACAGAACCCACATGGGTTTTAAAATTCTTTTTACATTATTGGACACATAAGTTTGTGTTATTTATACTTCCACCCCACAACTTACCGTTTTTGACAGTTTTTACTAATCTCTCGTTTTATTGATTTTATTGGTCCTAAAGCTTCACTAATATTTATTAATGATTATTTAGTTGACCAAAATTGTTACGAGCCTATTCGACCCGCTTAAAGACACGTTTTCCGGTTACCTCGAAAAACGCGCTTTAAGATTCGGTAATGCTTTTAATCCATTTTAAGGATCCGTTTTCTTCGGGATTTGTTCCCTAGTATTTATTTAGACTTAATTAAGCCTTTAGAATCCTTATAATACGCTAACCGAGGTCTCGTACCTCCTATGGTTATTTAACGCCTATTTAGCGTTTTTCGCTTTTTAAGCCTTTCTTTATTTCTTTTGGATTTATTTTTCCTTACCAATATTACTTAGGCGTCATCAAGCCTTTAATTACGTATTAGATTAATCTTAATCCCTATATTTAAGTTCGGGGTATTTCAATCTACCCCCCTTAAGAAACTTTGTCCTCAAAGTTGTTCAATGTTACGGGATTACTATACTTACTCATTCATACATGTTTAATACCAAACGTCACACATTCTTCCTCCTTACAATTCCCAAATTCATTACTCAATGTTTCTCTTTTCCACACCATACCAATCTACAATAATTACTCCAATCCATATTACTATCAACCGTCTGGTTCCTCATTACAAACTTTATACATACCTACAGTGCAAAGTTATCCCCAAAGCAATGCAATACACACCACAGTCCCGTAGGCACTCAGGTCATCTCGACACAGGACTCCTCTATGTCCTGTTGCCCTTGGAATAATGCAACGTAATATACTACTATCTTCTCCCGTACCAGCTTCCAACAAATACTTTAGTCTCTAGTCTAAGGATAATCCTTCCCTACGGCTACATAGAAATCCTTCTAAAACATACTCCGGATTCCAATTTATGTTCATTACTTCTATCCTATGTGTGATTCTTGTGACCACTTGAGGGGAGCTTCAAGAATCATTCGACCCTGATGTGATCAGCATCAGTGTTGAACTATCTTTCCACCCCAATTTGTGTTCGGTTTCCCTTGATCTGATCAGGATCAAGTTCGACTTCCCACATTAGATTCAATCAAACAAATAATTTAATTGTTTTCATTTTCTATCTTTTTACTCTTTCTAGTCGTAATTACGAATTCATACATCTCCAAAGGATGGAATCAGTCCATCAATCATCCTCACTCTACTTCCCAAATGCTTTACTCCATGGTTCAATCCTAATGCTCATTTCATCAACCTTCACTACTTCCATCCATTACTCACCATCATCTCTTATATTCTAACTAAGAAATACTACATTTATAAGATTTAGTTGACTTCAATTGTTTCAAATAATTTACTTACGATTCCACTACTCATAAACTTCATTCATCTACTATCCTCATTCATTTCGTACTGCTTCTTCAAGGGTTACAATACTTGTGGAGCTCCGTCCACTACTCATTACTTTTCTTTACCAATACTCTTACACTGGTGTTACAAGATGGGTATATTCACCCTATGGTATTTGCATGTCTAATGCTTAGTTACCACAATTCAATATGAATGAATACGTATGTTTATATAACGTAGGTACCACTCATCGAATAATTTCTCATTTGTGCTATGCACATTATAGTTTTATGTGTTTTATTTATAAAACTTGCATTAAGCGGTTTTCGCTCTACCCCCCTTAAAAGGGATTACGCCCACGTAATCTACCATGTGTTATTATTATTAAACATTGGTTTAATCAATTTGGGCAATCTGAAGCGTTTAGCTTCACTACGGTACATTATACAATATACTCTGGTCAAAGGGTCTCAACCATACCAATGGTTTAGTCTTTGCACCAAGGATTTCTATATGAGTTTATTTAACTCATCATTAATTCGGTTCTAGCCTATTAGGCTTCAAGGCATTAATAGCCATTTTGCTATACTTACTAGCTGGGGCCCACTAGCTTCTGCTGCGCGACCCTGATAACTCGGGTTATTTACCCTTCGTGCTATCCTTAATGTACTATGCATCACCTTTTATCCGTCTATTATGGGCATAAGGTTTATTACCAGCTCTCTGGTAATCTTCTACACATGCTATTCGTGCTTCTACGATTATTCGTTAAGCTCCTCCACCTTATTGTCGGGCGAGGTTAAGTCACTACTTAGTTGTAGTGCTTCCTCTGGTGTCACTAGCTTCTGAATTCTACCAGTTTCCCTGGTTCAGTACAAGTGTTCTTTACTTGTATGACCTTGCATCTCTATGCGTCGGTCCTAGTGACTTTCTTACGTCTCTTTTCACTCCTCATTCCATTGGAATTCACACTTTGTGATTGTTAGTGTATTGTACACTCTTCGTGCTTCTTTGGCCTTAGGCCCCACGGTTTGTTGCTAAGTTTGCTGAACTGGCTAGTGCCATGTTTGTTGGTGAAAAGAAAGGTTTACTACGGTTTACATTCTCCATATCCCTAGCCATCCCATTAGATCATTAGCTGCCCAAGTGCAATACCAAAACACTCAGTCCTACAGAGTGCAGAGGCGTAAACGCTTGACAGTAAGTCACTTATGTGATAGGAAAGAATATTTCTGTGTGTCATCTCATACTTATACTCCGTGTTATTGCTTAACTACTCCCTCATAGCGGTCGCCTGTTGCGCACCGTGTTCTTACTTATTATACAACATTGTTTTTACTGTTTCTGTTACTGTGATAGTTTCTCTTTACTCATTGCCATTGTCATTGGCACCATTCCCTTATGGTATGAATACCCTGGGGTTCCCAATGTTCGTGTGTATGACGATTGTTGTAGCGTACCGCACTACTATTATCTTCCCATTGTGGGGATGTTTTATTTCAGTTTAGGTTTCATGTGTAGGTTGGCTTACCTCACATTATTTTCATCATTTGTGATACAATTCACCAAGTATCTTGGTTGACCAAGGATGAGATAACTCATCGGGTCATAAGCTCTCTTGAGCGTTAATCATTCATGGTGTTCACTGTGTGTTCACATTGATTGCTTCGATAGTTATTGCCTTTCGGTGCTGAGCATTGGTTTAGGCTCTGGCTGTGTAGTTTTGCTTGTATGTATATTACCAGGACATCCCGTGAAACTTCAAGGGTTTTCTGGTCCCGTTCTCCAATTGGAGGGTATTCCATCACTGACAAGTGAAGGTTCTCGTTGAGGGTTTGTCTCCACTCATAGGTCTAATGACAAGGTTGGCTATGTTGGTGTTTACGCAATGGTTTACCACATGCTTGGGTGCGTATGGAGTATACTTACTCCTTTAAGTCGTAATGGTTTGGAAATCTCATTTCCTTATTCCATCGCCCCTTGGCAATATCTATTGCGTGGTTTTATCGTTATAGTAGGTGGAAGCCTTTTCTAAGGTTTCACATCATCACCACATTGGTGGTTTTCGGTTAACGAGGGGTGCCTTCCCTTGGGTTTCTCGTGGTGTCCAAGTGTGGGCTAGGCCAATGTTGGCATTATCATGATTCTTATGCCTCTGTGTACATTTGCTACAGAAGGCATGAGGGGTATTTAACTCCGTCAACTGTATACTAGACTGTGCTCTAGTGGCAGTGACACTGAGGTGGCCATTACTACAAGCCACTCAGGATGTTGGGTTGGATTTATGGTCCAGTTGTTGATTTCTTGTCGTATGAGGCAATATCTTTTGTAGGTCTTGTTAACCATTGGTGCCGGTTCTGCAACCGTTTAAGTTTATATAACGTATCTGGTTTACGACTTCTGAGCCGTATTGCTGCAAGCTATGCTCTTTGCAAGCGGCTTATATATGTTTCCACTCCACGTATACCGTCATAGGTTGGAGGTATTATTGGGCTCCATGGTAAGTCGTGACATCACGCTTCCGTTTATAGGAGGCCCTTTTGGCAAAATGGTATTAATAGGTGCCTCTCAGTACCTTAGGGTGTTTCCTGTTAAGTGAAATCCCTTTGGTGTCCTAACCGAATGTTCGTTTTAGCTCCCGTGCTCATATCATTATGCTTATTCAACAGTTGTTAACGCAGACACCCTTCAAGGATCGCTCCCGGGTGTTGGTAGTTATGCCGTTACATCCGGCTAATGTTTATGACATGTGTCGTCCTCCTTACCGTCTTATGGTATTGTATTAAGCTATCTTCTTTAGGTTTGTGACGTCTCCCGTCGTTGGGTAGACTGTTTATACTTGCTCCTAGCGCTTGAGACTAGGTTTAATACCCTTTTCGATGACGGATTATATTTAGTGGTAATCTTGTGATTGCTCTTGGGGACTTTGCCCCGTTGTTGAGTATCGTGGTGTTCACGTTAGGCGATTGCCTTACTGTGTTTAGGCTGGGTATCCTTCCCCGCTGTCATATATTTGCTTGATGTCTTTGAGACATATCCAATGTCTATACTTTTTAGTCTGTGCTCTTTGCACTTCCTAGTTCTTACTCCTTATCTTCAGATGGGTCTTCTGAGTTCCTTTACGCTGAATTGTCTGAGGTGTCCAGTTGTTCTGGTTTGACTTACTGATGGTCCGTAGAACGGAGTCGACTACTTCCCGTGTGTCGTACACTACATGTGCACATACGTGGGGTACCATGTTGATACGTTTCCACTTACCCAACTATATGTCGGGCCCGCAAGCTCCTTCAGAGTGCGGTTGTCCCACATCCCGTAACGGGTACACTCGTAGTGTTCGTCACACGCCTAGGTGAAGTATTCTGTTGCCAACTCCTCTTGTATCATTCTATGATACTCACCATAATCATGTTAGTTCGGTTTTAAAATTCAAGGTTTTTAAAAGAAGGTGGTTTTGAAAGGAAAATTTTGGGTTTTAAAAACAATGGTTCGGTGCTAAAAGAAATCTCTCATGGCATAGCCATGTTTGAGGTCTTGACCAAGTCTAGCCTCCCGCTGACTGGTATGCTCTAAGTACAGTGGTCGGGCTGTTAGGCCTTTCCAAGGTTCCATTCCTTCAGTTTTAGGATGTTTGATCCGGGTTGTTTCGTTACTGTCACCGTACATTACTATGTGTAGACACCAAAATTCTCACCCCATAAAGCAAATTCCAGAATAAGAAACACAATAAGAGGGGTCGTCGCCTTTCTTTGTCAACACGTATTGACGTGCATGCCAAAATGAAACCATCGTTTTATAGTCTTTTTCAAAACATTTCATAAAAACACGATTTTGCTAAAAAAATTTTCAAACGACAATACGGTTTTAAACTCATCACGTTTTGAATCTTATTTTTAATTGTATTACATACTTTCATGTCATTAGAATAATCATCTCATTTTATTGTATACTTTCCTTTGGATTCGTCGTATTTTTTAGGAAAGTTATCCTGTAAATTTTAGAGCGTTTGTATTATTTCTCTCATGTATATATTGGAATTCGACCTAGCTTAACCGGTTAAAGTACTCGTATATAACTCGTGACTTTCGGGTTCGATTCTTGGCGTGAACAAAAGCATTTCCTTTATTCCGCTTCAGCCCGCAACTTGGTTCTTTTGTTATTTCGTGGCTTCATTTAACGAGTCCCGTCTTAGCTTAACTGGTAGAAGCATGCAAGGGGTACACAAGAGGTCGCGAGTTCGAGACTGGGGAGCTGTAAAACTCATTTTTTTTGCCTCTTCTACCCTCCCTGTCCGATTTCTACCTCAGATAAGGCCCATTTCCCTTGTCAGCCCAAATAAAAATCAGTTCATAAGCCCATGACTCAACAAAAACCCTAACTTGGACATCTGCTTACTCCCTCCTTCATTATAAAACAATCAAAAAAACCCTACAGTGGACACACGTTTTTTTTCTCAGCCGGCGCTAATCCCATCGTTGTGATTGCAGTATCGGTCTTTCGTCTTCGCGATTCCTCAATTTCAAACCCAAGCATAGAACCCAGAAACCTTCCTCTGCTAGAAAAATAGACGTTCTGTCTGTTTTTCTCTTTCGAACTCCACCCGAGAACTCCTCTTCTATACCCTTGTTCGCCGGAAATCTCTTCGACACTCATAAGTCTTCCTGTTACCATCACCAACACCGCATTGCCTTCGAAACCACAAGTTCATCCCCGAGCTCCCTTGCTTTCAGAAATCGTTCCGCCGTCGATAGTGTAAGTGGATTTCGTCCCTCTCCTTCCTTCTAAGCGTCACTAGCATTTCAATGATCCCCTCCTTGTTTCTTTTTCATTTCTTTCCGCTTTTTCAATCGAACTTTGCCAAAGGCTCGAGCCGATGACGGCAAAACTCTGGTTCTGTCGAGAATGTATTTCCGGCATGAGAGCCAATCCTCTCTTATACTCTTCTTTCTCCGTGTTTCCTTTCTTCTTTCAACGAAAACCGGAATGAGGGGGCTCGAACATTCAGTTTTGTAGTTCCCCGATTTCAAAGGCGAGAGCATTCTTTTCTTGTTTTTTTAAACCTGGATTTCTCTTGCGCTTGCTCTTTTGCTTGTTGAATCGAGAGGAGTCGATTGGTCTTGGGAATCATCCCGACTATGGCCACCATCTTCTCCTCTCTTAGTTATTTCCTCGATCATGTTGAATGTGGTATCATCTGCAATCGTGAGTTTGGCCTCGCTCTCGGGCAACTATATAACCTGGTATGGACAAAGTCCACGAACAGGTCAGGGGTACTTGATATTAGCCCCTATGCATATATGTATCTGAGTTGCCCAGTTTTAATGTCTCCATCGTATCTCGAGACCGGCTCATTTCGGTCCCAATTCATTGGTTGTTTCTCGAGTCATAAGTTACAAGCAAGACTGGTTCATCTGGTTCATCTCCAGTCACAATACTATCCGTTCTCATACTGTGCTTCTGCTTGGATTTGCCGTTAATGAGTAAACTGGTCCATCTCCAGTCGAAAGCCTCACCCCTGTTGCTTTTATCCTACCTGGTGATTATTGCTACTCTCCAACTCGACTCTGCTGTTAAATTTATACTCGAGTCCCAATGGGCCTGAAACATTCCTCAAGGCCGTTCGTCTGTATTATGCATTAATTGATTGAACGTTCTCCCTTCTGATGAGAAGTTTGAATTCATGCCATTGGTAATCTATGGGGTAAGGACTCTGTTCAGGGGCTTCATATGTTTCGTTTGCTCCACTTTTTCTACCTGTCTGGACTAACATTTCGCTTAGCCTCTGGTGTGTTCTGAGATGTTTACAGGGAACTATGTGTGATTCTTCTTGCGGTATCAACTTCTGCTTCTTGATATCTCTTAAATGACCGCACTATCAAATGGTGTTGATTGTTTCATCTCTCCATGTTCTTTGATGCTCTTGTTGCATTTCGCACATCTGTTCCATTTTGCCATGTCTTGTGTTGCCTTCTGCATCAGTCTGAAAGCTGACTTACCTTACTTCTGGAAATGTGCTCAATAGGAAGGAGCTTCTGTTGAATAAACCCGTACGCACAGAAAAAAAGAAGTATCAATTTTAGCTTCTAGAATCCGCCCCTGAAAATAGGAAAGAATGTGGATAATTCGTGTCCTTTGTTGTCTGATGAATCAGTGGAACAAACCTTAGCCTGTTACACCGTTTGCTGTTTTGGTGTGGGTAGTGTTTCAGGGAGTAAAATTGATTATCAATTACAAACAGGAAGGTGATTAAATGTCTCTTTTGGCAGCCCCATAATAAATCCTTGTTCTTCTCTCTGTTAGTTGAGCAACCCATTAGAAAATCAGTGTTCTATTAAAGCATGTTCACATGGTCAGGTAACCAACAGCAGAACGTGAGTGATCCTTTTTTTAAAGTGAAACTTTGGTATTTGATTTCAGATTTTCTGTTATGTTTTGTCCACAAGGTTTGGGATTTCTTTTCCATGGTCTTGTTTTGTATGTACTGAAACCGATCTTGATTGAAATAAGAGCAGTTTAGTGGGCTCCTGCACTACTTTAGAATTTTGAATGGGTTGAGATAAAATAAAGACAAAGAGGCAGATGAGGAGCTGAGGTGCGACTAACAGTAGAGATTTACCACATTAGGGCTCCAAGCTGTTGTTACTTTGTGGGTTAAAATGATGGTCTATGAGCATAGCCTTAAACAAGATCTGTTTGGCTTCTGTGTTAATCATCAAACGTGGCTTGCTCTCTGATCATTTACATTATGCTACACATGTGGCTTACTCTCTGATCATTCACATTATGCTTCATCGCTGCTTCTGTGTTAATCATCAAACGTGGTTTGCCCTCTAATCATTTACATTATACATTTGACATACTTCAACTTTGCTTTATTTCTCTGCACCTTTTATTGATTATTATTTAAACCCTAGATAGCCCCTTAGGTCACCCCTTTTTCATTTGATCAAAGTATTGGAAGGTACCCCACAACTAGCTCATTTCTATTTGCTTGGTGGGGAACAATACCATCCAAAACTTTGGTTTTCTTTTAAGCCTTTGAGGGTACCCCACAACTAGCTCATTTCTATTTGCTTGGTGGGGAACAATACCTTCCAAACTTTTAAAGCCTATCCCAAACCACCCCTTAATTTCACTAAAAAATTTACCCAAAAAAAAAAAATGGAAAGAAAAGAAAAGAATTCAGAGCATTGATTATAGCTTAAGGTTTCTCATTCAAAATCCCTCCATTTTTTTAACTCCTCCAAATTGAATTGTCTCTCATTTTCTTTAACTTATGTTTCACTTCCAAAGGAAATCTCAATTTATTTTGGACACATTTCTTTCTCTCTCACTTATAAATAAAAGCCCACGTCCAGCCCATCTCCAAACTCAACCCAGCTACTCTCGGCCCAAGGCCCAATCTCGGCCCAAAACTCCACCCGGCCCAATTCCAAAGCTTGGTCCAATCTCAACTCAACCCAACACTCCTCTCGGCCCAATCTCGGCCCAATTCCAAAGCCCAATCACTCCAAGGCCCATATCCATTTAGGCCCAAATTTTGAGCCAAAGCCTATTTCGGCCCAACATCTAAGGCTCATTTCAACCTAACTTCTAAAGCCATTTCAGGCCCATTTAAAAAACCCAACCCCAATCAGCCCACAATCAATCTTGGCCCAAGTCCAAAGGTGGCCCAAGCCCATGACCAGCCCGAGTCCCACAATTGGCCCAAATCAATCTTGGCCCAAGTCACAATACGGCCCAAACCCGATTCTAAGCCCATTCGGCCCTAAGCCCATCCGGCCCAAAGCCCAGCCCAATTCAAAGCCCGTCCCAATTCAAAGCCGACCCAATTCAAAGCCCGGCCCAATTCAAAGCCCGTCCCAATTCAACTATAAGAATCAAACCAAAATCAAACCAAGACCACAAGAATCAAAACTTGACCCGAATGTTGACCTTGACCAAAAACGTTGACCTTGACCAAAAGATGTTGACCTTGACAATAAAACCACGTTGACCTTGACCCAACTTTGACTTGGTCCGTATTCCAATCTCAGCCCAAATTCAAATCCAATTCAAATCAACCCAATTCATTTAGTCCAATTCAAATCAAACCCAATTCCATTCAACTCAAATCCAGAAGTCAATTCGTCCAACTCACACTGAACTTGTAAATTTCATCCAAACTCCAAAAATCAAAAAAAAAAAACATTCCTCGTTACTCAGTTTTAATTCAAGAATCCTGAAAATCTCTTTTCTCAAAATTCTCAAACAATCATTTTATTCAAACTTCAACAAATTTTCAAAGAAACCATTTTGTGGAATTTTAAAGGAAAAACTCTTCTCACATCACAGAAACTCTTCTCAAATGCAGAAAGTTCTTCTCACATATACAGAAAGTTTTCTCCTAAAAACATTTCTTAAAATCAGTGTTTCTTCATCAAGAATTCCGAACAACTTCAAAAATTTTCCAACTCAGTTTTCAAACTCAAAATTAAACCGTTTTCAGGGAACAGGAAATGTCTAACATTTTCAAAATGTTTTTCTCCCTAGTTAGACATCACTTGTCTCCCTTCCAAAATAAAAATCCGAGGCGGGGCACTGGGGTCGTCACACTCCCTTGTCGCAGTCTGGACTTCTTTAGGCAGGGCATTAGGGTGACTAACATCCCCTAATTGCAGCCTAGATTTTTTACAAGGCGGGGCGCTAGGGAAGTAATGACCTTCCTAGTTGCAGCCGGGATTTTAGAATCGTCTAACTCCCTTCCACTCGATTTCAGTATTTTCGGCTTTTAACGTTTTAAAACCCGGGAGTTAGAGACGTTATTAGGGTTCGACCGAGAACATCTCATTCATGGTGTTTCTCTCTGAATCCTATTTTTCGACATAAATTCATTGCCCCATCTTTCGAGCCTCGGCACTTACCATTCATTAAGTGTCGTGCTCGAGGGGGTACATAGGGTAATCCCTCGGGATTATCCGCCCTTTTACAATAAAATGATTTTCCTCAATCGCTTTCAAACCTCAAATTTAAAAAACTCGGGATCTCTATTCAAATACCAATTGCCTCACACACTCAAATCATCTTCAAAACTCCAAATCACTTCATACCCAAAATCATCATTCAAACTCCAACTTGCATTAAACTCAATTCCTCTTACAAAAATATAACTTCATTTAAACTTCCAAAGTCTTACAGACCCGAGCGTCTCATAGACTCGAACATCTCACGAACTCGAATGTCTCACAGACCCAGTGTCTCATAGACTCAATCATTCTGAGATTTCAATGTCTCATAGACCTGGGCGTCTCACAGACTCTAACCTCCCAAAACCCGAAACTTCTTGAAACTTCGAACCCTTCTAAATCTCAAACACTACAAATATCTTCAAGCTCCACAAACAAAAACTCAACCATCCTAAAGAATGTGAACTACGTAAGGTCTGATCTCAACATGGAGTTGAGTACGTAGGCAACCCACAGGGTGCGACCCCATTCCAACAAAAACCCTTTTCCCCACTCCAAGGTGTTCTATATACCTCTCAAACATTCAATCCCCTCTGACTCCCACGAACCCTCAACTTCTTCACCTCAAAATCACTTCTAATCTTCATTCTATACTCATCTGAATTCACCAACTCCTCTTGGCGCTAGCTTGGCAGAAAAGCTCGCCTCATCCACTCTCTTTTCCTCCTCCTGTCCAATCCTATCCTTTGGCTTTAAATGAATCTCTCTAATAAGGTTTTGAAAGAAGCAATCCCGACAATTGGAGACCGAGGTTTCCTCGGGCACCAATCCGAAGTCGTGGTCGTTGCCACTTCTAAGGGGTGTAACCCAGTGCGAACCCACAATAGAATCTCTGATGACCAGATAAGTCCTATCCATAGGCAACATCAGAGTCAATTAACGGTTCTTAGAACCCTTCTCCTCCTTCCTAGTTCCTTAGGTCAAACTAGGTGGCGACTCTAGTCAATTCCGCCTTAGGCATAAGTCCGCGTGGAGCCCATTGAGAGCGGGTGTAGTGCACTACACTCCCCTTTGCTTTCTGGGAAAGACGGACGATTAGTAGGTATTTGAGGGATGCCAGAATAACGGGTTTTCACCCTCCACAATGGCATTTCTTAGGATCTAGGCTTTTAGTCAGACCATATTTAGATAGACCCCCCTCATACCGAAAAATCACCCTCCACAGAATGGCGACTCTGCTGGGGAAAACTTGAGTAAGTTTTTCTCAAACTCAAGGAAGACTGAACTCCATTCAAATTGTCGGGACTTCCCACTTCTTTCAAAACCTTCAAGAGATTCTTTTCAAAGCCTTAGGATTATTCTACTCCACACTTAGAGTGTGTATCTGATGAGGACAGTAGGACTATTAGATCCTCAACAAACATGAAACAATTGGGTTAATAATTAGCTCACGATTAGAAAGAGACACTTAGGACTGAATGAAGCTAACTTCCCTTTAGGTTAATAAACAACCAATTTGGAATCACTAATCTCAAGATAAAACTTAGTACAAGGTTGTGCTAACTTCATTTGGTTTTTTACTGCTTTCATATTTATATTGCGATTGTGGGGTGCATGGGTGGGTAGCTTAGGACATGCATTCCTCTGTGTCACCCGATTTACCCACGATGTCACGGGATCCCGACCGGTCCACGGTTGATTCCCCATGAGCTAGGGTCACTCTCTCAGTGAACAAACCCACGAGGCGGTACGATCTCCGATCAACACCTCGGGCTCATGATCCAAAAATATCCTCCATTATCCGAGTCAAAGCCAGCATATAGTGAACTCTGAGCTTCAGTGTCCAGCTACCTGATCCGGTGTCTAAGACGGGTTTATGGGAGTCACCCCTTGTATGCCGCCTGTCTGACCACCCTCTGCCTTACCCTGAAGATTGTATGGGCTCAGTTCTCCATTGTTCACCTGCACCACGGTGTCTCTAAAGCCCATGTCACGCTATACACGTCCATAGAGGATCCCGTATTTACCGGATACCCATACATGGCACAACGTAGTCAGTGAATAATTTGGACTTTAGACACACTGACCGTGCAGGTGACGAGAGACCCGTTCCCATACAATACTTCCCCGAGTTTCCCGAAAGTGGGGTGTTGTCGGATCATCACTGGCCGTGGCGTATGTTTCCTTATCATCTCGGGTGTCCTGACCTTTCGAACTTAAGCACTCCGGACTTTCTTGATAACGTGCCCCGCAAAGGCATAACAGAGAAAAAACCCGAGAGATGAACAGTGAAGGGACGATGGTTCCCCCGGTGAAACGGAATCATAATTGACCTGGAAAGTGATTATCCCAACATTAACACTTACAGCTCCACATCAAATATAGCCACGATTTACTTTATGCTATACATGTGTGCAAACCACTTTTTCAAACCAGTCTGTTTTAGAACGTTCGGAATTCTCTTTCACATATCTTTTAAAGAGGTTTTACAAGCTCGTTCAATTTAAAGTCTCACCTTAGTTTTGCTCCCAAACATTTGGGGTTTTAAAACCCGTCACTTCATCCTTTAAAACCTTGTTATTTCCAAAACGATTTTCGGAAATAGATTTCGAAAAACCTACTTTCTACAAATGAATTTCAAACAACATTCTTCACCAGCATTATTTCTTAATGGTTTTCGAAAACAGTTTTCAAAGTGGATTTTCACAAATGTATTTCAAAATAAATGATTTAGTCCCCATGTCATGACCCGCTATTTTTGAAGTTCTGCCCACCTTCACGAGTAGCGGTCATTACCGTGGAGCGTACTAGTCATTTCGTGTTTTCACAAAAGTGGTGGATTTTCACATAAAATTTTGTGTTCGATCATTCATCTTTCCTTTCTCAAAAAAAAACATCCCCCATTCCTCTAGTCGGAGCAAGTAAAGCAACATGAAGATCAACCAGCGGATCGAGCTAAAAGCCAGAAGCACACCAACCCGTGCAGCTAGCCGAGCGACATGAAGATTAGCAACACCTATTCGAGTTCGAACTGTTGAAAATCAGAGGAACACCAGACCCGTTTTGTTGGGTCATGGTACTGCTTCACCGCAAGCGCCCAAAGACGAGTAAGCTGCCAACCGGAGCCCGAAGGCGAGTGAGCAGCCAACCAGGAATCCGAGCGTGTGCAGTCAATTAGAAGCCTGAAGACAGACCAGCAAAAGTTCAGAAGAGGTTTAGCTCAAAATTCCCCTTTTAATGACTTTTTAGAATTGATGATATAGGTTTTCCCTATGATTCTTTTCTCTCTTGTCCATTTCTGAATAGATTACATGTATAGGTTTATACATTCTCCTTTGAATTTATTTAGATCAACGTGTATAGGGTTCCCTACTCCCTATTTTCTTTGCGAATGACCGAGTGTCAAAATTCATATTAAGAAAATCCGCCACTTTGAAAACACGGTTTTTTAAAATTGTTTTCCAAAACTCGGTTTCTTTTGGCATGCACGTCTTGTTTAAAGAAAGGAACAAACATGACGACCCTTCACGTTTTATCTATCACTCTCAAAACTTTGCTTTATGGGGTGAAATTTGCGGTGTCTATGGATATATCCCCTTTAAAAAAATTGACGATATAAAGTGACGCTTATCATACGAATACTTCATGAATCTCACAACTTTTTCAAGATAAATAAAGATCATTTTTGCACCAACAATCATTCACATTCATCGCAGTAAATTTTTGTTTAACAAAACATACTGATATTACCTCTTCGCTTTCATTCTAATCCTTGTGCGTGCAGGTGTTCGTGACTGTTGGCAACTGGGAAGAAAGAAGACCAGTCTACCTATAGCAACGGCAGAAAAGATGGAGCGAGCCCCTCGGCATGATCAAGCAGTCGAAGGCCAATTTGTTCATGAAAGATTGATCCATGACCTTGCTGATGACTTGGAGAAAAACCTGAAGTTAGAAGATTTTGTCCAAAGAAGAATAACTAGGGTATACGCGGGGTCGGATAGCAGTTACAAGGAGTCTCCAACTTACTCTGCATATGATGCCTATGAGTTTCGAGCAATGGACCCTCACGCTCTCTCTGTCCAAGTTCGAACAACACCAAACATGCCTTCTTCACTTATGTACAGTTCAACTCTGAGAACCCCACCCGCCACCAGAGAGAATTGGCAACCACAAATGGTCTGTGATAGGGGAAAGGCACAAGCCCCACCTTCCCCCATGGGGTATCCTGGCTTAAACCTCTCCTTGCCCACACAAGAATACGTGCTTCCTTGGCAAGTACCTCCTCACCTGTCGAATTCTAGCCAACATCCTCACCCAGGAACAACACTGCCCTCTCAATCTCTTGACACCGGCCACCTTGAGACAACGTATTTTCAAACCAAACCTTGTATCTCAAAAAGCGAGTCCATGAAAGAATTAGTGAAAGAATGAAATGGACTAGACTAGCCCGACGCTTTAAGTCTGCAGGTTGGGAGCCAACTAACCCGTATCCGGATGCTCGTCTACAAAAGGGCATGAGTCTGCCTGAGATGAGAAGTAATGGGGAATTGGAGACCCGAGACATCATATCGACAAATATGATAAACTCATGAATCTCCATGGCTCTCCGAAGCTGAAAGCCGCATTCTTTAGATTCTATCTACAAGGACCTGCATACTCATGGATTATGAGTATAGATCTAAACGGAAAGTCAAGCCAGGACCTGTATTTAGATTTCCTCTCTCAATACGGCGACAACTTTCATCATGAAGTTACACGTAGAGATTTAGAGGTCACATGCCAAATTCTAACGAACCCGTGAGGGAGTTCATAAAACGATGGAGGGTGAAGGCCGACAAATGAATAACCGACCCAATGAGGAAGAGCAAGTGCGAATGGTAATTTCCGGGTTGAAAGATGTGTACCGACATCAGTTGAAATATCTAGGGATATATGACTTCAGACGACTGATGGCGGTTGTGGCTGCTATGGAAGATGCTGAAACCAAAGATCCAAACCAATAATCATGCAAAGGGAGTACCATCAACCCAGACATGACTCTCAAAGACAGAATTCGGGTCTAGGAATGTCACTTGGTGAAGCCTGGAGAATTTTAAACGAGGGAGGTCACCTAGCACCTTACAACACCAGTTCAAGGGTGAAGAAGCTTGGGCCACAATTACATGAGTATTGTGACTATCATCGGATTCGCGGGCACGCCACCGCGACGTGCACCACACTGAGAAACGCAATCCAAGAGCTGATAGACAGAGGAGACGTCTCTTCTTTAGAGATAAGACGTCAATCCTAAGCCACGAAGGCGCATTTTCCTAAGGCATCACCGAGCTAGCATGATCATGTACTAATCCATGGCGATAGTGGCGAAAGTTGTGTAGTCATGTTTTCATTTACAATTGTCATGAAAGCGCATGAAGGGTTGCATCCCATCCCTCTCCCCTTTCTATTCGACCTATCCAAGAATCATGGGAAGAGCAAGACGATTTTATCATGTTGACTGATGCAATGTAGGAATTACCACTCCTTAAGCGGTCAAGGTTCGAATAACAGCTAAAACATGTGGGATCATATTTCTTCCAGGACCCACTTAGTAACTGACCATCTAAAGAGCCATTGGTGGCGAGGTGAACTTCGTGGATCCCCAACCAGAACCGACGCAAGCGAGACTAGGTGTAATCTTATCATTCATGCATTGCATCCAAAACAAAAACATTCAACCGAAATCCAAAATTCAATCATTTTCATTGTCAATACATCATGCATCATAATACGTAGTAATTCCATATTACCACATCATAATGCATTGTAGATAGTTGCATCTTCATACTCCCGTATCGAAACAACATCTTTGGCAAAAATCTTGAGAGATTGATTGAACAGAGTGCGTGAACCACTAAACTCTCGACCCGTCAACGAACACAAAGGGTCTCATCAAAATC
>CM041777.1:393630525-393903871 GCA_023374045.1 Limonium bicolor | reverse complement strand
GTTTGTTTTGATTTGGTTAAGTGAGTCATGAGATATTGACAATGGAAGATGGTGAAATGGTGCTGGTGCTGTAGCTTCACCGTGAGAACAGAAGAGAAGAGAGGTAGAAGAAGAAGGGAACCGTGTGAATGAAGGGAGAAATGAGAGAAGTGAGTTTGGTTTTGTTTTTGAAGATATTTATGACTTAAAGCAAATAGTAACTTATGAGTCATCTTTATTACTAATAAGGTAACATGTTTGGTGACTCACTACTACAAAAACCGGCCCCCTTTTAAGCCTAGGGGTAATATAGTCTTTATTGACTCATTTAATTACTTATAACATCATATGTTACAAACTAGCTTATAAAAATCACTATTCACTAAAACAAGGCACATAGAAGTGAAATTTTTGATTTCCCATTAATATAGCCACCCAAATGTGATACTATATAGTACACATGTTAATTAAAGAGTAATGATGGACATTTAGCCATTCAAAACTCATTTACAAGACAATTTTTCAAAAACGTGCTTAAAGACTCCTTAAAGCACATTTTGTGTTTTAACTTGTTTTCAAGCTTGGTTTTCTTTGGTAATTGATTTAATATGTTCATTAACATATTTAAGTATAGGTATGACCATTAGGTCTTATACACATTTATCCCAAGCTTAGAGCACATTTTTGCTCATATTAACTTTAAGGTATTTATTTGTGTTTTGTTTGGTTTCATTGTCTTCCAAAGCTTCCTAAGGACTTATTTAGCCTTATTAAATCATAATCGAATATTATTTAGTCTTGGTAGGCTCTTTGGGTCCTAACCAAGTTCACTCATAGCTTAGAGCATGTTTTTGCTCAAACTGTGTCTTAGTGCTTTATTGCACTTTACTATGTTTTAAATTGTCCACTGATGTTTCTAAGGCACTTTTTAGCCTTTATATAACGTAGTTTGCTATTTAAACCACATATCAAGGTTTGGGGTATTTCAGATTTCTTTTATTAAAACCCGTAGAATTTGGAAATGGGAATGTATGGAATAAAGAATTGGTATGGAAGTTGGTCAGCACACTGAAGCAGTGTGAGTAACTGTTAGTTGATTCTAAACTTCGGGTCGAAGTTTCTTTTAAGGGGGATCTACTGAAATACCCTTAATTAATTAATTTAGGGGATTTCTTTTATGAAAACCCTAAATAATATTATTAAACACTAAATTAGTATATGGTATTATTTAAAAATTATTTAGGAGACTTCTTATATTAAATTCTAAATAATAATACAATTTAATTTAATTTATTATATGGTATTATGAATTTAATAACAAGATCTATAAGTCAATAAATCTTGGGAAAAATTCCTAGACACTCCAATTATATTATAAAGATTTTAGAAATATTTGGAGCATTGATTTGAAGCATAAAAGTCAATATAAAATTCTATAAACCCTAAAGCTTCTTATGCCTTGCTAGGGTTGACTTTTTGAGAATGGTCAAGCCATCCCATGAAACCTATACCAATAAATAGGTTATGGAAAACCATGAAGATCAATAAAAAGAACGTCGAAAACGGATCATCCTAGCCAAAGTTATGATAGAATGAAGTCTAGAGCCAAAATTTTGAAAAGTGCCACATGTCAAGACCACACGGGTCGCCGGTACTTAGCACAAAAATCGGCTAAGTATTCTCATTTTCACCAGTATTTTGCCCTAACTTGTGACGGCCGTATCTCACTCATCCTTTCGAATTTTCCAGTGTCGTCTTCTTCATTCTCTTCTCCTTAATCTCCTCTTTGCAACCATAACTCACACTTAACCTAACTCTTCCTACATCCGCCGAAAATTTGATCCAAAGTTGCCTCCCTGCAAAGCCGTAACCCAAAATTTCCAAATTGTTCTGAAATCAGATAAACTTCGTCTCGCCATAACTTCTTCGTTTCTCAGCCAAATTTCGTGTTCTTTAGCTTGTGATCTCAAATCCCTCTACAATTTTCATGTTAACGACCAAGTCTGATTCGCAACCATTTGGAAGAGCGAGGTGCCTAAAGTTCCTTATCCGACATCGTATAAAATCATAGAAAAAAATGCAAGGTAAACTATTAACTTTAGGACTAGATTTCTTTCTGTATATTGCAAGTTAGATTAAGTTCTTGCTATCAATTTTTAGATCTATAATTCCTCTTTCGATTAAGCCCACACACGTAGTCTAATTCGATCTAGAACTCATTTTATGGATCCACAAAGTTGGCTACCCGAACAGCTCGTAAAGGTCAAATTTTTCTAGAAACCCAAACTCGATTCTCCTAGTTCACGCAATTCCGGTGAGTTTCAGATCAAATTGCTCCGTTATTGTCATTCGTAATCACATTACCGGTCAAACCCATGTCTCAATTTCATCTATTACGCGTTAGATTAGGAGAATTAGTCAACTCGAATTCAAATCAACCTAAGAACCCTAACTTCGATACCCAGAATCGTATTTACGTTATACTGCATCATAGCTCTCATAATTGGTACCATTAGAAGCGTCTTGGAATTTCGAATCCAATGAGACAACAATAATCAAAATCGGTTCTGTGAGTTGAGAGAAATCACCGATTTAGTACTCGGGTCGTCGGCTGAGTTCGCTGAAGAGCTCGAGTTTCAGTGGCCGTCCGATCGGAGTTAAGAGAAACGGACGACCGAGATTAAAACGTAGAAGTTTTTAAATGTTTAAGTTTTGTAATAATTCCAGAATTAAACCCTAACTTGTCGAATTTATTTAATGACCTTCCTGAATGTATTTTGACTTGAAATTTTAACCATAGATTCCTTATAAAATGTAGTTTATTATGATGTAAATTAATATCGGTTTTGAGTTTTTAAACATAAGTTATGTTTTTTATAAGTTAGAAGTATTATGGAATTATTTGGATAATTTAAAAAGATATTTTTATGAAATAAAATTTTTATAATATGTCTAAAATGTTATAGTTACTATATATTTAATTTGGGGAATTTTGGACATGAGGAAATGGGTTTAAAATTTGTATTTATAAGGTTTTTCATAAGTTATCTTATAATATAAGGTTTTTAATGTAACAGAAATTAAAGTATAGTTTACTAATAAACTTTTTAGGTTGGGAAAAATATGACAAGACTAAATTAGCATCTAGTAACAGTATGTTTATAAATATTTTGGGAATTAACTTTTAAGTGAAGTAAACATTGTTTACATATATATATATATATATATATATATATATATATATATATATATATATATACTTATATGAGAGAAATAAAATAGAAACTGGTGTTAAATCAAGGAATTAAAATAATCTACATTTTATTTATTATATAATATGGAAGTTAACATTCTTAATTTAAACTAAGGAAAAAAGTATATATATATATATACACACATATATAAAAGGAATAAAATAGTAACTTAGGTTAAAACAAGGAGCTAAATAAATCAACACTTATATTAACTAAATACTATAGAAGCTAATATTCTAAAATGTACAAAAGAAATACTTTATAAAACATACATGGAATGCAGATATATGTTGAAGTTAATAGAGATAATTAAATACAATAAAACTACATAAAGAATGTTTTGAATAAATCCTAGAATATACATTAGACATAACTAAAGAAATAAAATACCTTATGGAAAATATAATATGGAAGAATTAATAAATCAAATTAAACCTCTACATATTACTAATGAAAGAATATTATATGAGGTGGTATTAAATTGGGGTTATGAAATTGAGTTTTGAGTTACCTTCGAATTTCTAGGATTTAAATAAATCATAATTAAATACATATATAATATTATTTGTCAATGACAAGAATGTAAATTTGTAATTGGGTTAAGTAATAAATAAGTTAAGACTTAGGAAAAATTTGTAATTTGATTACATAAAATGTTACACAAATAGATCTTAATATATAATTAATAATAAAATAAATGAAATAGTTTTGCATCTAAATGTGAAGTGGATTAATAAGGCTAGATTTAATCATTTTGTAATATTTATAATAGTGAGTAATAACTTAATGTTTTAAGGTAAAATCATTAAAAGGGTTAAGATATAAAACTATGTTAAATATGACTAGGGAGTTAGTCTAAATAATAATCCTTGAGTTCTTAGAATTGGTTGAGCCATATAAAATACATTTATAACATTAATTACCAAAATGCGGAATGAGAGTTTAATAATAAGGGATCTATTTCTTAGTTGGAACTTATAAGAGGTTTGTAAATAGGAATTAGGTACTTAAAACCTTTGAACCTTTAATTAGATGAAACTAAGTTACGTAAGAGATTATATTGGTTTACCTTATGACACTAAAAATATTTAAATGTCATTTGAATATAAGGTATGAGGATTTTTCAGAATAGATGATCTTATTAGATAATTAACGATTTCTCTTAAGAATGAGAATTTACTTCTTAGTTAAATTTTCACCTTATGTTAAGATATAATACTTACTGTAACACCCCATCCAACATTAACACACTTACAATAAACTGCAGCGGAATAACAACCTCGTCACATTGCTTAACTCATTGGTGTTACACGCCGTTAGCCACCCACGTGGCTAACAAGGCTAATACATACACATTGTACCGGTCTGATGGGCTAAATTCCCGAGCGACTACACATTACTATACCTTTCCATTAACACAACAACAACATACACCTTCCAACTATACCGAGTATTTATAACTAATGCCGATAACAATTTCGGTCTTACTACACCTACTGTATATATACAACATAAACAATTACCCATGTACAATGACTACCCCGTCCTACTCTCGAACGGCTTCCAGCTCCTTGTACCTGAAATAGGAAAAGAAGAGAAAGGGTGGCCCCCAAGGGGCTCAGCACCTTTGCTGGTATGGTAATCCCGCAGCCCACATGCTACCGGGCCACGCACAACTAATTGTCATCTTGGCATGCGGTTGATTATTTTTAAATCATACATGCAACTGTAAACACACAACACATAATCATTTCGCCTCAACGGGCTCAACAAACGGATAATATATCCTTACTTAATAAGTCACTCATGGTATTCATTATCCCTAGAGTGTTCCTCCTCTAATGGAGCTACTTCCTTAATAGACGACACTTACCCTTAAATCGGGTTATCCTTAAACGCCTCTTATCTCAAACTGGGACTCATATCCATGATCCACATACTCCACGTTTTACAACATATAACATACACTACATAACAACACTTTGCACGTTTCCACGTGCACAACAGAACACCACAATAGATATTGCATCACAACAAAGATACATAACATAACGGGAATGGTCCTCTTAGGAACCGACCCAAACATTGTTAATACACTGGTGAGCCTAGAGAATGTTGCCAGTCTCATGATAAGCTCGTTACATAACTCGTTACCGTCTCGTTAAATGAACGTTAACTTAACACAAGGTGTCTCGGATATAGTGATCCAAGCACACCGAAACAAACATAACAATAGTATGCCCCTGTGGCCCGACGTGAGTCAGTAATAGCCTTGGTTAAGCTAAAGGGAAGGTTGGGAACCAAATTGGAAAACAACCATAACATACAGAGAGGATCGAACCTGCTATGACAACGACCCCCATACTCACACGCGTGGCCGGAACAGACCGGACTCCTCACTCCCCCCGTTAGCACTTATTAGAAGTTCAACTTTGAACTTAGTTAAACAATCACAACATTGGGTTAAGTCTTGTTAGACACATACAAGGGAAGGGAGAGTCATACATTCACACACAAACATCACATAACCAACTCACGCATAGCCGTGGTTAGAACGTTCCTTAGGTCGGAAACGTTATCACCGGATACCGTTCTCCTACGTTTACCTAATAGTGGTCAACTAGCCCTTCAAGCGCATTCGAGGTTACCGGTATCGGCACGTAAACATACAATAACAATAACAACTGTAAACTCGTTTCATGATTTATCTCATAACGTGGCAAACATACAGAAAAACACATTGGCATACAAGCCGGTGTAATCCGGTAGGACACAGGTTGCAAGAAAACCATACCTGTCACCGGAGTCCACCTTATCATGTCCACTTATGTTCCTCGAGCAATTCTCGAACAACTGTTAACATCACATGTGTTTTGATTATCATCGAGGTTTGCTTGATTATTTAATGTCTAATGCTTAACTTTCCCCGTTAACTTAGTTACATAACTTTACATTTAAACTTGTTTTACTTTTACATTTTGATACAACTTTTCACCGACTTAATTGCCATTTAAAACTCACCTAACATGTCCTTAACAACCTTATAACATCATTACCTATCAATTCCCATCATTACACATCATTTCATAACCTTAAACCATGTTTTTGGTCCGACCGGACTTGCCGACCGGACTTACCCAAGTCCGGTCGATTCCAGAACACATTTCCGTCAAAATTTTCTACTCCGACCGACCTTGTAAGTCCGGTCCTATGTCCGGTCCATTCCAGAAACTAATTCCCACAGGGTAAACTGGGCCCGACCGAACTTGCAAGTCCGGTCGCAAGTCCGGTCTGCCCCAGATCTTTGTTTTCCTTTTTACATTCAACTCCAAACTTCACCCCATATATCCTAGTATACCCTAACCTCATTTGGGCACTTCAAACACACCTTTATCCATGTGCTAAACTCTTTAAATCACTCACCAAAACCATTTTATCATTCACAAACTTCTTACAAAGTTCCTAGCAATTGGGATGTTTTCTCCTTATGATTTATAAGTGGTAGTTCACCAATAATGACCACTACACTAAAATGCTTCTTCACCTTCATAACATCATCTCCCAAGCATCTCCTCTTACTAACCAAATCCTCTTTTCACAACTTCTTGAATTCCTTTCTCAAAACCTTACCTAAACATCATTCCCTCCTTATTCATCAACTTTACCCAAACTTTAGACAAACTTCTCCGAGACTTTATTACATCCTAAAACACTCATTAAATTCCTAGAACTTCCAAGATAGCACCTAAATCCTTGTAACACCTTAATGCACGTTTTCTTCCTTAGTGAAACATTTGTTCACCTTTAATACCTCCTAGTTCACCAAAACTTTCTTAAAACACTTAGAACTTCTCACACATTTCCCAAATTTGGCCATAGCTTCTCTTGTATTTACTCACATCCAAACACTTAGGTTTTTACCTTGTTTCATTCAAGAACACCTAAAATCCATCAAGAACATTTTTACACACAAACTTCACACACTAAGCACTACATCACAATATAGTGCATAACTTAAATTGCTTGGCACTTAGGCCCTTAAATAACATGGCTCTTAGGCCCTTAAATTGCATAAACCATAAACACTGAATTTCCCACATAAATGCTTTGACCTGCAAAATACACACACCAAGACTATGTTCCTTACTAGTCTCTTGAGAACACCTTACTAAGTCATTCACCATTTGCTCTTTAGGTAGTTTTAGCAAGCATTATAAGCTCATTTCTCCTAAGGCATAAACCACATTAAGATAGCATATTTACCTCTTTTCCTCCCAATTTCTTTCTTGTTTCCTTACAAAACCGGTAAGGCATTTGGTTCCTTGCCAACTACTAAACTTATACAAACAACATAATGAGTATTCAGCTTTAAGCTCCATCTCATTGTAACCCTAGGTTTACATTATTTCAAAACATTAATGTAGTTGTTTTACCTTAATTTGGAGGGTGTTTGAATATCTATGAAGAGAGGCTCCACCTAGTCCTTGAAAGATTCAAATGGAGCTAGAACAAAGCAACACAGGAGCTCCATCAATGAATTTTTCGGTCACACACAAAACATGGAGGAAACTTGATTTTCTTTGAGATTCCTTACCTAGGAGCAAGGGAGATCAATAATATGTGGAAAGACAAGCTCAAGCTCCATCAATGGTGGAACTCCATGGCACCGAAATGGTGATCTTGAAATTTTGAGAAGATAGGAATGAAGAGCTTGATGAGAGGAAGAGAATGGTGGTGTTTGTTTTTGATTTGGTTAAGTGAGCTAGGTTTTACAAGGGTTCAAAGGTGGACTTGCATGGTGGTGGTGCTGTATGAACGTGAGAACAGAGAGAAGAGAGGTAGAAGAGAGCTTGGATACGTGGGAAATGAAGAAGGAATGAGAGAAATGAGATAAGTTTGCTTTTTAGAAGATATTTGTGTTTATAAAGCAAATAGTAACTATATTAGTCATCTTTATTTCTTTAACAAGTTAACAAGTGAGTGGTGAGTCACCACACTTAAGAAAACCGGCCCCCTTTATTACATAAGGGTATTATAGTCTTTGTTGGTCAATTTAATTACTTATAACATTATATGTTACAAACTAGCTTATAAAAATCACTATTCACAAAACAAGGCACATAGAAGTGAAATTTTTGATTTCCCATTGATATAGACTTCCAAATGTGATACTATATAGTACACATGTATATTTAAGAGTAATGATGGACATTTAGCCACTCAAAACTCATTTACAAGACAATTTTTCAAAAACGTGCTTTAAGACTCCTTAAAGCACATTTTGTGTTTTAACTTGTTTTCAAGCTTGGTTTTCTTTAGTAATTGATTTAATATGTTCATTAACTATTTATAAAGTATAGGTATGACCATTAGGTCTTATACACATTTATCCCAAGCTTAGAGCACATTTTTGCTCATATTGACTTTAAGGTATTTATTGTGTTTTGTTTGGTTTCATTGTCTTCCAAATTTCCTAAGGACTTATTTAGCCTTATTAAATCATAATTGAAATATTTAGTCTTGGTAGGCTCTTTGGTCTCCTAACCAAGTTCACTATAGCTTAGAGCATGTTTTGCTCAAACTGTGTCTTAGTGCTTTATTGCACTTTACTATGTTTTAAATTGTCCACTGATGTTTCTAAGGCACTTTTAGCCTTTATATAACATAGTTTGCTATTTAAACCACATATCAAGGTTTGGGGTATTTCAATCTACCCCCCTTAAAAGAACTTCGTCCTCGAAGTTCACATTTCCCACACATCATTAGATTAGAACACAGGAATCACTTGGAAATAAACTTCCATAACCAAACACACTTTACATCACAACCTCAGACTTAATGGTCCGGGCAACACATTCACATTCACACATAACATAACATATCCACATGATAACCTCGGACTCTATGGTCCGGGTATCTTAACAACACTTACATACATAACAACCCCTTGGACTCACTGGTCTCGGGTAACATCACAACATTTGGACACATAGGTCCCCATAACATAACAGTCTTCAGACACTTAGGTCTATGTAACACAACACATTTAGACTCATAGGTCTCAATAGCATACACTTTTAGGAGATCAAAGTCAAAATAACATTATTACGCATACCACACAACATGTCATAGCATGTATAACAATCAAAAATATCTTTTACATACACACTGTGATCCCGCAGAACCCGGTCGCGATGGACACCTTCCGTCCCCGTGCCTTTGGGAGATTAAAACAATCACTTAAGTTTAAAATTTCCTTGTGAGGTTAAGTAAGAAGACCTTAATTACGTAAAGTATCCATCAACGTTTTATAAATACCAATTGAAAATCCTTTGAAAACACACAACTCCAAGTCCAACTTAAGCTCTTTGCTTCTTTTCTTAGCGTGGTTATTTGTGACCACTTATAGGGAGCTTCAAGAATCATCCAACCCTGATGTGATCAGCATCAGTGTAGAACTATCCTTCCACTCCAATTTGTGTTCGGCTTCCCTTGATCACATGCAAATCAAGTTCCACCTCCCACTTCATTTTCAAGCATCAAGTAAATCATCATTTCCAATTTTCTATCTTTTTAATCATTCTAATCATGATCATACATCTCCAAAGGATAGAACTCCGTCTATCAGTTACCTCCACTCACTTTAATCCTGTTGCCTAGGGAATCTTCTCACTAGGTTCTATGTCGGTATCATGCCCTTTCTTGAATCACTATATAGTATGTATACACATATTTTATCAAATACGACACACCGTTTCACATTTATACACTGTCGGGGCTTTTGTTCCCCCGGGAGCTTCTCTACTCCACATTTGTACTATCACACACAATTGTTAACAAATACACACACTTATCACAATGGTATTCGCATCCTCTGTGCGCAATTACCACAATTCAACCATGAATGAATGCGTATGTTTACGTAACACACACACCAATCATCCAAACAATAACTATGCACAACATAAATCACGTATACTACGTACACTTGTACGGTAATATACACTAAGTGGTTTTGCGCTCTACCCCCCTTAAAAGGGATTACGCCCACGTAATCAATCACTAAACATTGGCTTAAATGTTCTGCCGTCGTGAAGTGTTTTAACTTCCACGCGGTCTATTACACAATGGATTCTGATTAGAGGATCTTAACCATATTGGCGGTTTAGTTCCTAAACCAAGAATTCTCATTGGAGTTTGTTTAAACTCTTAGTTGGTTTCGATTCTGGCCTGTTAGGCTTCTAGGCGTTAATAATTAGCCATTCACTCATGTTCACCATGTACATTCAACACTTGAATCACTGGCTCACTAGTTTCTGCTGCGAAACTCTTGTAACTGTAGAGCTTAATTGCCCCATTTGTTATTCTTACTGTATTGTACATCCCCAATTATCACCTTTATCTTGATGACGACGGTTTCTCAACCGACGCGTGGTATCTCTTACCGTTAGCGAATTCGGTGAGTTATAAACTTTCTATCCACTTCCATAACAATTTACTGTGTATACAGCTATGTATTTCACAATGATTGACTTGTTTCCTTCCGACTCACTGTCGGTTGAGATTGAGCTACTACCTAGTGTGTAGTGCTCTCTCAGTTATTTACAACATTTGGGGTATATTCCATACCGATATTTGGCAGTTAGTGCTACTGTAGTCACTTACTGTTAATCATGTCTCCACATTTGGTTTTGTACAAGTACTCTTTTATTGGTGTGGTCTTGCATTTCCTATGCATCGGCCATTATAACATTATTCCTCCACAATAAACATGTTTCCAATTCCTGGCTATCCCACTCGATCATTACTGCGCAAGTGTCAATACCAAAACACTCAGTCATACAGAGTGCAGAGGCGTAAACTCTTGACAGTAAATCCCTTATGCGATTCGCCATGGAATTTACACTGAGTTTCCTTATCACATAGTACCGACCATTGGCTTATTGCCCAGTCTGTGTATCATCACTTGCTTGCATGTCCATTGAGTTTAACTCATAACTGGTCTTATCTGCCACATCATTATTCAACAACACTTATACAACGGTCGCTTACTGCGCACCGTGCTTATTGTATAACACTAACTTACATGGTATTTATTGTCACATTAACTTCCACACATATACTTACATCATTTGTATTATGGTTCATCACTCATTTGGATGGCTACTGAATGCTCCTTGAGCATCGATCATTCGAGTCATAAGCCGGCATTATTCAGCTCGGTGTTTCACTTTACACACACATGTTACTAAGCTAACTGCTCTCTTTCAATAACAATATGGTCAATCCTTAACATATTTCTTGGGCTTGATACACATAACTACCGCTCCTGCGGTCTCACAATATCGAGAGGTATCCCCACTCTTAATGCAGTGGTTCGTTTACCACTCTATTCACTTATACAACATAAACTTCTACAATCAATTGAATTTATATAACATATCTTGCTTATGGCTTATGAGCCTTGTTTGCCTTGAGCTGGGCTCATTGTAGGCTGTCCACACATATGTACTTCTCTGTACAACATTATATGGTTTGGACGTCGTATTGGGCTCCATGACAAGGTCGTTGCATTCCATTTCCTTTCATGGAATGCCCCTTAGGTTTGTCAGTCCGTCTCCTGACAACTTATGTCTAAACTGGGTGTAAGTTTCAACCCTTGTGTTTTTGTCATGTCATTTCGTGCAACAATTGTTGATGCAAACACCCCTCAAGGATTGCTCCTGGGTGTTGTTAAGTTATGCTTTTACATCTGGTTCACACTTATTGGTACATTCAGTTAGCCACGCCGTTTGCGTTCTTAACTGACTTATTATCCTCTTCTGTGAAGATCAACACTTCCTGGTAGTGTAGGTATTCATTCTGGGAATTTCATCCCGTTCATTGCACATTAATGTGTCCACATTGGTCATCTACTTGCCATGTACAGGCTAGGTCACCGTTCCAGCTAACATGTTTTATCCCTAAGGATCCTTAAGACATATGTGATGTCTTTACATAACAGTTTGTGCCCTTCGCACTTCCTAACTCTTAAACATTTCCTTGAGAGGAATTCACTAATCCTTTTAGTCTCGTGAACTTAACTGAGTTCCTTAGCTTCAACTATTCCTTGTAATCCTTAGCTCTTGTTTGATTTATACTGCTGACCGTAGACGGAGTCGACTACTTCCCGTGTTTAGGACTCCACTCGTATACATATGTGGGGTACCATACTGATACATTACTACTTACCCAACTAACCATAAGTAGGTCTGTTAGGCCCACAAGCTCCTATCGGAGTGCGGTCGTCCCACAATTCAGTTGGTACACTCGTAGTGTCCGTCACACGCCTAGGTGAAGCATTCTGTTGTCAACTCCCTTATTTTGTCCCGTGACAATATTCATTCCTTACTTCCCGAACTTAATCGAGGGAAAGTTTATCCATTGTTGTATTCTCGTCAACTGTCCTTGGTTTTACTGGCTTGGTTTAAAAGAAGGTTGCAAAAAAAAGTGTTGGTTTGAAAGAAAATCTGGTTTTGAAAAGAAAAGGGTTAGATAAATCTGGGTTTGAAAGAAAATTTTCATGGTTTCACAACATCTTCTTACCTTAGCCAAGTCTAGCTTCTTGCTGACTGGTGTACTTACAATTACAGAGGTTAGGCTATTAAGCCCTTCCATGATTACAATGATCTCACTTAACTTCATGGTACTTCACCAAGTACTTCGTAGTGATTATAAATTTCCCGAACAGCCCTGTTATAGCAGCACTTGCTATGGCAAGTGCGCCATGCTAACTGGCTATCGGTTTAACACATACCGGTTGTGGTATTGTTTTTATTCGCACTGTTATCAGTGGCCTTGTTGGCCCTCACTGATCTTACTGTCTTGATAATAACTCCTCTAGGTGACTTCTCACTGTCTTCACATGATAATCATTAACTAGGGTGTTTCCCATTCTGGAGACCCCTTTTTCTTAGTATTGTATTCTCTTTGTAGCCCGTTCCACGTATTTGTCGTGGTTACTGAGACTTGTCTCTTGTTTGGGCACTACGTTGCAGTTCCTTTATCGGTTGGTACACCGTTGGTGTATTGTTTATCAACTGTGGTCCCGTAGACACTTGTCTCGGTTTCACTAATCCACTTCTTGCCTGTTGCACGGTTGGTGCGTTGCAAGTTGGTTTTTCTCGACTGCTTAGCATGTCGACCCAGGTTGCCGGAAATTCTATTCCTCTATACACAAGATCCTTCATTCATTGCTATGAAATGCGGTTAACATTGTTCAGATGGAGACCGTCTCCGGGATTCCCAGTTTTCGGGATCTACCGTGTGACAGGTTCTCCGTACCTTTAGAGGTACTTAATAACAGCCAGATCGGGTATTCCTGAGTAAGAGAGGACTTCCATCTCTCTGGCGTTCTTTCCCAAGTTATCAAACAGGGATTGTGGAGGGTGGGATGGATATTGTAGGTTTCCAGTAGTCACTGGTAGTTCCTAACTAGCGTATCTCTCACGCTATCACTCAACCCTTAACCCAAAGTACTTAAATCCTAACTCGGTACTTCCTAAGCTCGGTAATTCAGTCATCAGAGCGATACTTCGCTCTGATACCACTTTTTGTAACACCCCATCCAACATTAACACACTTACAATAAACTGCAGCGGAATAACAACCTCGTCACATTGCTTAACTCGTTGGTGTTACACGCCGTTAGCCACCCACGTGGCTAACAAGGCTAATACATACACATTGTACCGGTCTGATGGGCTAAATTCCCGAGCGACTACACATTACTATACCTTTCCATTAACACAACAACAACATACACCTTCCAACTATACCGAGTATTTATAACTAATGCCGATAACAATTTCGGTCTTACTACACCTACTGTATATATACAACATAAACAATTACCCATGTACAATGACTACCCCGTCCTACTCTCGAACGGCTTCCAGCTCCTTGTACCTGAAATAGGAAAAGAAGAGAAAGGGTGGCCCCCAAGGGGCTCAGCACCTTTGCTGGTATGGTAATCCCGCAGCCCACATGCTACCGGGCCACGCACAACTAATTGTCATCTTGGCATGCGGTTGATTATTTTTAAATCATACATGCAACTGTAAACACACAACACATAATCATTTCGCCTCAACGGGCTCAACAAACGGATAATATATCCTTACTTAATAAGTCACTCATGGTATTCATTATCCCTAGAGTGTTCCTCCTCTAATGGAGCTACTTCCTTAATAGACGACACTTACCCTTAAATCGGGTTATCCTTAAACGCCTCTTATCTCAAACTGGGACTCATATCCATGATCCACATACTCCACATTTTACAACATATAACATACACTACATAACAACACTTTGCACGTTTCCACGTGCACAACAGAACACCGCAATAGATATGCATCACAACAAAGATACATAACATAACGGGAATGGTCCTCTTAGGAACCGACCCAAACATTGTTAATACACTGGTGAGCCTAGAGAATGTTGCCAGTCTCATGATAAGCTCGTTACATAACTCGTTACCGTCTCGTTAAATGAACGGTTAACTTAACACAAGGTGTCTCGGATATAGTGATCCAAGCACACCGAAACAAACATAACAATAGTAGCCCCTGTGGCCCGACGTGAGTCAGTAATAGCCTTGGTTAAGCTAAAGGGAAGGTTGGGAACCAAATTGGAAAACAACCATAACATACAGAGAGGATCGAACCTGCTATGACAACGACCCCCATACTCACACGCGTGGCCGGAACAGACCGGACTCCTCACTCCCCCCGTTAGCACTTATTAGAAGTTCAACTTTGAACTTAGTTAAACAATCACAACATTGGGTTAAGTCTTGTTAGACACATACAAGGGAAGGGAGAGTCATACATTCACACACAAACATCACATAACCAACTCACGCATAGCCGGTGGTTAGAACGTTCCTTAGGTCGGAAACGTTATCACCGGATACCGTTCTCCTACGTTTACCTAATAGTGGTCAACTAGCCCTTCAAGCGCATTCGAGGTTACCGGTATCGGCACGTAAACATACAATAACAATAACAACTGTAAACTCGTTTCATGATTTATCTCATAACGTGGCAAACATACAGAAAAACACATTGGCATACAAGCCGGTGTAATCCGGTAGGACACAGGTTGCAAGAAAACCATACCTGTCACCGGAGTCCACCTTATCATGTCCACTTATGTTCCTCGAGCAATTCTCGAACAACTGTTAACATCACATGTGTTTTGATTATCATCGAGGTTTGCTTGATTATTTAATGTCTAATGCTTAACTTTCCCCGTTAACTTAGTTACATAACTTTACATTTAAACTTGTTTTACTTTTACATTTTGATACAACTTTTCACCGACTTAATTGCCATTTAAAACTCACCTAACATGTCCTTAACAACCTTATAACATCATTACCTATCAATTCCCATCATTACACATCATTTCATAACCTTAAACCATGTTTTTGGTCCGACCGGACTTACCCAAGTCCGGTCGATTCCAGAACACATTTCCGTCAAAATTTTCTACTCCGACCGACCTTGTAAGTCCGGTCCTATGTCCGGTCCATTCCAGAAACTAATTTCCACAGGGTAAACTGGGCCCGACCGAACTTGCAAGTCCGGTCGCAAGTCCGGTCTGCCCCAGATCTTTGTTTTCCTTTTTACATTCAACTCCAAACTTCACCCCATATATCCTAGTATACCCTAACCTCATTTGGGCACTTCAAACACACCTTTATCCATGTGCTAAACTCTTTAAATCACTCACCAAAACCATTTTATCATTCACAAACTTCTTACAAAGTTCCTAGCACTTGGGATGTTTTCTCCTTATGATTTATAAGTGGTAGTTCACCAATAATGACCACTACACTAAAATGCTTCTTCACCTTCATAACATCATCTCCCAAGCATCTCCTCTTACTAACCAAATCCTCTTTTCACAACTTCTTGAATTCTTTTCTCAAAACCTTACCTAAACATCATTCCCTCCTTATTCATCAACTTTACCCAAACTTTAGACAAACTTCTCCGAGACTTTATACATCCTAAAACACTCATTAAATTCCTAGAACTTCCAAGATAGCACCTAAATCCTTGTAACACCTTAATGCACGTTTTCTTCCTTAGTGAAACATTTGTTCACCTTTAATACCTCCTAGTTCACCAAAACTTTCTTAAAACACTTAGAACTTCTCACACATTTCCCAAATTTGGCCATAGCTTCTCTTGTATTTACTCACATCCAAACACTTAGGTTTTTACCTTGTTTCATTCAAGAACACCTAAAATCCATCAAGAACATTTTTACACACAAACTTCACACACTAAGCACTACATCACAATATAGTGCATAACTTAAATTGCTTGGCACTTAGGCCCTTAAATAACATGGCTCTTAGGCCCTTAAATTGCATAAACCATAAACACTGAATTTCCCACATAATAATGCCTTTGACCTGCAAATACACACACCAAGACATATGTTCCTTTACTAGTCTCCTTGAGAACACCTTACTAAGTCATTCACCATTTGCTCTTTAGGTAGTTTTAGCAAGAATTATAAGCTCATTTCTCCTAAGGCATTAAACCACATTAAGATAGCATATTTACCTCTTTTCCTCCCAAATTTCTTTCTTGTTTCCTTACAAAACCGGTAAGGCATTTGGTTCCTTGCCAACTACTAAACATTATACAAACAACATAATGAGTATTCAAGCTTTAAGCTCCATCTCATTGTAAACCCTAGGTTTACATTATTTCAAAACATTAATGTAGTTGTTTTACCTTAATCTTTGGAGGGTGTTTGAATATCTATGAAGAGAGGACTCCACCTAGTCCTTGAAAGATTCAAATGGAGCTAGAACAAAGCAACACAAGGAGCTCCATCAATGAATATTTTCGGTCACACACAAAACATGGAGGAAACTTGATTTTTCTTTGAGATTCCTTACCTAGGAGCAAGGGAGATCAATAATATGTGGAAAGACAAGCTCAAGCTCCATCAATGGTGGAACTCCATGGCACCGAAATGGTGATCTTGAAATTTTGAGAAGATAGGAATGAAGAGCTTGATGAGAGGAAGAGAATGGTGGTGTTTGTTTTTGATTTGGTTAAGTGAGCTAGGTTTTACAAGGGTTCAAAGGTGGACTTGCATGGTGGTGGTGCTGTATGAACGTGAGAACAGAGAGAAGAGAGGTAGAAGAGAGCTGGATACGTGGGAAATGAAGAAGGAATGAGAGAAATGAGATAAGTTTGCTTTTTAGAAGATATTTGTGTTTATAAAGCAAATAGTAACTATATTAGTCATCTTATTTCTTTAACAAGTTAACAAGTGAGTGGTGAGTCACCACACTTAAGAAAACCGGCCCCCTTTATTACATAAGGGTATTATAGTCTTTGTTGGTCAATTTAATTACTTATAACATTATATGTTACAAACTAGCTTATAAAAATCACTATTCACAAAACAAGGCACATAGAAGTGAAATTTTTGATTTCCCATTGATATAGACTTCCAAATGTGATACTATATAGTACACATGTATATTAAGAGTAATGATGGACATTTAGCCACTCAAAACTCATTTACAAGACAATTTTTCAAAAACGTGCTTTAAGACTCCTTAAAGCACATTTTGTGTTTTAACTTGTTTTCAAGCTTGGTTTTCTTTAGTAATTGATTTAATATGTTCATTAACATATTTATAAAGTATAGGTATGACCATTAGGTCTTATACACATTTATCCCAAGCTTAGAGCACATTTTTGCTCATATTGACTTTAAGGTATTTATTTGTGTTTTGTTTGGTTTCATTGTCTTCCAAAGTTTCCTAAGGACTTATTTAGCCTTATTAAATCATAATTGAATATTATTTAGTCTTGGTAGGCTCTTTGGGTCCTAACCAAGTTCACTCATAGCTTAGAGCATGTTTTTGCTCAAACTGTGTCTTAGTGCTTTATTGCACTTTACTATGTTTTAAATTGTCCACTGATGTTTCTAAGGCACTTTTTAGCCTTTATATAACATAGTTTGCTATTTAAACCACATATCAAGGTTTGGGGTATTTCACTTACCCTAAAACATAATAAAGGGAATTAATTTATTAAGTTATTCCTTTGAAAACTTTGGTTTTGTAAACAATATAAAATGTATTTAGGACATAAGTTTATTAAAATTTAGTACAAAAGGATTATACATAGTCTATAGAGAGAATGTGTGTAAAAATTAAATATTTAGGAAATTAAAATGTAGGTAAGGATACATAAAAACGGTTATGTTAAAACACCTTATTATATAGGTACTAATTAAGCAAATAATATACTTTGCGAATACTAAGTATAAGAGTTGGAAGGGTTTGAGTTAATTAAAATATAGTTGTTTCAGGATGAAAAGTAATTGAACATCTTAAGACAAGATTAAATGGTTATAAATTAAGTCATTCTAAAGTAAAGATAAAATAATTGAGTCTAGTAGTTGTCTCTGAATTCTAAGACAATTAAGTTATAATGAAATGCATCTACAACACTATGATTCCAATATAGAGGTTGTAGATCTTAATTAAGTTAAGGGGAAGAGTTAATCATAATAGGTTAGCTAGTTGATGTTGATAAGAATGAATAATCGTTACATTGTGAGATAATAATACAGTATTCTAAGACAAACCTATCATTGGTCATGATACGATGTTATTCTAAATTAAGAGTAAGGGTATTGAGCTTAAGAGTTATTATTGACATTCTAAGATAAGTCGAACGTTATACGTAACATTTAACTGTGACTTAGAAATAAGAGTGAGGAGTTTATTTAAGCTTAACGTAGGCTACAAGTGATTGATGATAGACTACCTTTAATATTCTTCAGAGTACTGTTGATTGTTTGCGCAAGTTGACTAGAACTGCTTCAACGTTATCCAGGTACGATTTCTCGTACTCTTATGCTTTGCTAACAAGACTTAAGGGATGTTTTTGACAAACACTAATTGAGCTAAAATGGATTTCTAAAAGGAAATGATTGTGTGACTAACTCAGCTTGTGTGACTAACTGAGCCTTGAATGTGAAACTTACATGGTTATTGGTTTCTTCTGTTTGGTTGTCTCATTAGACATTAACTGCATAGGGTTTACGCTTCTGCACTCTGTAGGACTGAGTGTTTTGGTATTGCTCTGGTGTAGTTAGTGATCTAGTGGAAAGATGGAAAAGGACAATCTTGGTAATTCTTCCTTTGACTCTGGATATTGTTTCATCCATGAGCTGAGTCTTTTGTTGTGACGTGCGCGCTTCTTCACCGGTAACAGTAGGGGCTGTATATCCCTCGTCCACAAGGACATTTATATCAGACAGCAGGGGGCTGTGTATCCCTCATCCACAAGGGCATTTATATCAGACGGCAGGGGGCTGTATATCCCTCGTCCACCAGGACATTTATATTTGACAGCAGGGGGCTGTATATCCCTCGTCCATATGGACATGATATCTGGCGGTGGGGGCCATCTCTCCCAATTGGTTTTATTCCACTCTTGAGTTATTGGTTCTTGGATCTATCTTTTCATTCCTAGTCCTTTGTGACTATCTGAGTCTTTCTCTTCTTAACCAGAATTGGTTCTAACATCAATAATGGATGCTTACTAACTATATGGTTTGACTTCTTAAGTGGTTGACTTGGTTTTAAGGTTCTTTGTCTCTATCTTTGTCTTTGTAACACCCCATCCAAAGCCTATCGTGGTTATCGCAATCTGAACACTTAATCGAATACGTCGCAGCGGAAATAAACAACACCTGGACCTTGCCACGGTCTGATCGATAGAATATACCGGCTTAAATACTTACAATACTTATCCAAAAAACACTTACCCAACTTAAACATCAATATTCTCAATACCACAACCAACCGAGTACTAGTATCTTATACACAATCCCAAACTTACATCAGCTTAATATAAACAGTCGGGTGCACAAGCGCAACCCGAACTCAAAATAAAAGTCCCCACCTAAGTCTAACCGCTCCTACTCTCGTAGTGCGTCCTCATGGGCCTCTTACCTGCAAGTGTAAAAATAGCCCCCGAGGGGGTCAGCACGAATGCTGGTACACCCTCTCATGGCCCCCAAGCTAACGGGGCTACGACGACTAATTGTCGATAGCATGGAAATTGATTACATACGCAAACATAATATGAAGTGCAACAACAATAACCACAGATGAACATATATAGTTCACAAGTAATGAACGACTCAAGCGTTCCCTTAACAAGTGGGTTAGTAACCCCCTCCTTAGTTCTCATTTCCTTAATCTCAGTTCCTTACCTTACCTTAATCTTAATCTCAATCTCAATCTTATACTTGCCAACGTCTCCACTATTAGATTGGTTAGCCCTTAATTGGTTGCTTATCTTTGTAGGGCTTGGTTAACCCTAGCCGGTAGCAGTGCACTATCCGACGATAAGCTACCTTTCTTAATTCATTGGGGATGTAGGCTTGATCCCCCCACGCCTTCCTTAATGTGCCTCCCACCTCAAACAGTAGCCCGGGTGGTCGGGTCGATTTGTTGACCCTAGGCGACGAGTCTAATGACCAGTCTTATTGGAAGTCGGATCTGATTCAGATACCGACCTCCCCCAATACACATGTGCCGGTACCATTCCGGATTCCTCACTCCCACCCCAAGTTATGGTTAGTGAAAGCCTTAATTACCAAGTGTTAGTTAAACCTTGACGGGTAAAACCAACAATCACCGATACTTAGTTCTTAACCTTAACTCAGTAAGTACTAAACTTGGTTAGTAGTAATCTCAAGTCTCGTGGGTTAGTGTAAATATAACACAATCACAACGAGAACAATATAACCGGTTGCATGCTTTATCTTGTTTTAGTCATAGCAAATAAACAGATAGCACACAAGCCGAGGGACACCTCGTTAGCAAGCAGGTCACAAGAAGGATTGTACCGTTCACCGTCGATCGTTGTTTGTTTAACCTTCTTCGGGGTCCCAATTCACAAACCTAGAACATTCATTCATTTTTAGGTTATTAGTTATTTGCACCTTACTTAACTCACTTAGTCTCTAAGGACTTCCATTCAATAACCTCTCAAGTCTTTATCACTTAGTCTTACAAACTTTACTTTAAACATTAAAACTTATACTTAATCTTAACTTAATTCCTTAAGTTCTTAGGGTCCCAATCATTACTACCCTACCAAGGGCATACCTCATTACCCATTACCATTCTTAGAATTTGAAATTTCTTTTTTTTTTTTTAGGCTCGACCGGACTT
Source organism: Limonium bicolor (assembly GCA_023374045.1). Classification (NCBI taxonomy): domain Eukaryota; kingdom Viridiplantae; phylum Streptophyta; class Magnoliopsida; order Caryophyllales; family Plumbaginaceae; genus Limonium; species Limonium bicolor. The sequence continues at coordinate 393,882,355 of CM041777.1, read as the reverse complement.
ACCGACCGGACTTGCCTAAGTCCGGTCCATTCCAGTACCCTTTTACCGTTGGAAAATTCACTCCGACCGGACTTACATGTCCGGTCCTATGTCCGGTCGATTCCAGAGACTTATAATCCGTACAAAATTCATGCCGACCGGACTTGACAAGTCCGGTCCCATGTCGGTCCATTCCAGAAACATTTTTCCCTCACAAAACACAAGTCCGACCGGACTTGTAAGTCCGGTCCCCCAAGTCCGGTCGATTCCAGAAACATTTTTCCCTCACAAAACACAAGTCCGACCGGACTTGTAAGTCCGGTCCCCCAAGTCCGGTCGATTCCAGAAACATTTTCCGGTAGTGTAACAGAGCCCGACCGACCTTGCAAGTCCGGTCCTAAGGCCGGTCGGCTCTAAAAACTTGTTTCTAAATTCTTTTTCAACTCCAAACTTCTCCTCATATATCCTCATATGTTATAACCTCATTTGGGCACCTCAATACACCTTAAGCCCTCCTTAAAATACCTTAAATCATCCACCAAGATCCACCTTAGTCATCATGCATTTTCCTTGCAATAATGCTAACACTTGTAATGTTTTCCTCTAGGTTTCTAGGTGGTGGTTCATACCTAGTGTAACCACTATGCCAAATGTTGTCTTCACCACTATAACATCATCTCCCAAGCATCTCTCACTATCTAAACTCTTTTAAGCATTCACTTAAGGTTCCTTAACAAGTTTAAACTTCCATCATCATCACATTATTTCCTTCCTAGTTGTGCACCAACATTTGCCTAAGTCCTAAATACTCAAATACATTCTCTTGATTCCTAAATCTTCCATGGTGATACCTAAGTCATCATAAGTCATTAAAACACCTTAACTTCGCCCTTTTTCATCAAGACAATCCATAGAACATTCCTAGTACTTCCTTAGTCATTAAATTCCCTTAGGATATCTTAGACACTTAAACTCTCCTTTAAATTTTGCCATGGGTTCTCTAGTATATAGTACTTCCTAACACATGGTTTTTCTCCATCAAACAACCAAGGCCACACAAATTCTCATCACAATAGCTTAACACCCAATTACACCAAAACTTCACCACATCATCATATAATGCTTAAACTTAAAATGCTTGGCACTTAGGCCCTTAAATAACAATAACCTTAACCACTGAATTTCCACAAATATATGCCTTCAACCTGCGAATACACTCAACAAGGCTCCCATTGAAATAAAATGCTTCTTGTGCTTCACCTTTATATTCTTAAACTATCTCTTTTCTCATTTGCTCCTTAGTCACAAGCTCACAAGTGTAATCATTGTTTCTCCTAGGTTTTATAGCACCTTCCCAATATAAACTCTACACTTAACTCATCATATACCCACATCTCATTCCCTTAAACAACAACACACCTTAAGGTAAGTAATTTACCTTGTTTTCTCACAAGCTTAAAAGCTTTCCTCCTTAGGTTTTCTTTGTTCAATCTCGGTCACCAATGTGATTCTCCTTGCCAATGTTCTAACCAATATCCAATGACTCCAATGAGTACTAGATAACACATTAACCCTAAGGAACAAACCCTAGGTTTAAAAATATGTTTTAAGGTATTAATGTGATTGTTTTACCTTGGTTTCTCAAGACAACTTGGATGTGAAGCAAGAAGGACCTCCTCTCTCCTTTGAAGAGTAGAAACAAGCTAGAACAAGGCATAAACATGGAGTCCCATGAGATATATTTTCGGTTATGTGAAGAAAATGGTGGAAACCTAGATTTTCTTATACTTTCTTTACTTAAGAAATGGAGATGCCATGGAGTCTCCAAACTTGAATTCCTCCTCTAATGGTGGTTTGACTTGGCACCAAAATGCCGCTCTTGAAGTTTGAAAAGATAGAAGGAGGAGCTTGAGCTAACTAAGAAGAATATGTATTTTGTTTTGGATTTGGAGCTAAAATGAGCAATGTGTGCAAGGGAAGATGGAGCTTTCATGGAGGTGAGTTCTACTGAATGGAGAAGAAAGAAAGCAAGCAAACCGTGTGACAAGGGAGAATGAAGAGTGAGGAGAGAGGTAAGCAAAATGTGATATTTATCTTAAAAGGTGAATAGTACTTTATGCTTTATAACTTACTTATTTTGCTTTCTCTTTACTTAGTATAGATAAGTGTGGTGATCACACTTAAAGAAACCGGCCCCCTTTAGTGAATGAGGGTAGTTTAGTCTTTGTTGACCAAATGTCTCACTTATATAGACTTATGTTATAAACTAGCTTAATAAATTCACTATTCATCAAAACAAGGCACATTGTTGTGAAATTTTGATTTCCCATTGGTATAGACCTCCAAATGTGATACTATATAGTACACATATTAATTAAAGAGTAATGATGACATTTAGCCATTCAAAACTCATTTACAAGACAATTTTTCAAAAACGTGCTTTAAGACTCCTTAAAGCACTTTGTGTTTTAACTAGTTTTCAAGCTTGGTTTTCTTTGGTAATTGACTTAAAATGACCATTAGGATATTACTAAGGTCTTAGAACAATATTTGGGTACTCTCCCATGTCTCTCCAAGCTTAGAGCACGTTTTGCTTAAACTGCTCTTTTTTGGTGTTTCCTTATATTTTCTTTGATTAGAAATGTTTCTTAGGCATTATTTAGCCTTCTTATATCTTAGTTTATCATTTAAACGCCATATCTAAGTTTGGGGTATTTCAATCTACCCCCCTTAAAAGAACTTTGTCCTCAAAGTTCACACATGTGTTTAACCATTCACGGTAACAGTTCTCTTAATCTAATACCACATCTTATATTCACATTCATACATCTCAAGACTCAAAGGTCAATCTCAAATACAATACATAAGTATCATACATAACTCAAACTTACACCGAAGTGTAGCAGCTTGCACAAATTCACAACTTAACAACCAAACAAACGACAAACATGATCGTTTCCTAACTCTAAAGCGAAGAAGCTCTACCCCCCTTAAAAGGGGTACGCCCCGTACCCTATACAGACGATCTAGTCAGTAAATAAGAAGGGTACTTCGCCCTCATCTTATCCCAATTCCCACGTGGCCTCTTCGACATCCTGGTTAGACCAGAGAACCTTCACCAGTCTCACTGACTTGTGGCGAGTGTCCCTAGTCTTACTGTCCAAGATTCTCTGAGGAGTCTCCACGGATCTCATATTCGGTTCTAACATCAACCTCTCAGGTTCTAACACATGGGAGGGGTGGTGCATGTATTTCTTTAGATGTGAAACATGAAAAACATCATGCCTTTACCCGCTCAGCAGGTAAATTCAACCTGTAAGCAACCGGGCCCACCCGCTCCGTAATCTCATAAGGACCAACAAATTCGGGCTTAATTTGCCCTTCTGCCAAATCTGAATACACCCTCATCGTGAAACTCGCAGAAATACCTGGTCGCCCACTGCGAACTCCAGGTCCCGTCGTCGAACGTCAGCATACGACTTCTGCCTATCTTGAGCAGCTTCATGTTCTCCCTGATTTTCTGAACTTCAGCCTTACTTGTTCTAAGTACTCTGGTCCTATGATGACCGCCTCACTCGACTCATCCCAGCAGAGCGGTGTACGACATGGTCTACCGTACAACGCTTGAAAAGGTGTCATCTTGATCGAAGCGTGATAGCTGTTGTTGTATGAAAACTCGATCAGATGCAATCTATCAACCAACTGCCCTGGAAGTCTAAGGCACATGCTCTCAGCATGCCTCGAGTGTCTGAATAGTACGCTCAGTCTGACCATCTGTCTGAGGATGGAACGCGGTACTCAGTTTGAGTTCTGTACCCAACGCTTCTCTGGTAGCTCTCCAGTACCTCGAAAGGAATCTGGTATCTTTATCTGACACTATGGTCTTTGGTATGCCGTGATGTCTCATGATTCTCTCTCAAATAACTCAGCTAATTGGTCACCTTCCAAGTATCCTTCATCGGTATGAATCGGGCTACTTTGGTACGATCCACCACCACCCATAATGTTGAGACCTCCCCTAGCAGGTGGAAGCCCAACTACGAAGTCCATGAGATATCATGGAACTTCCATTCCAGAACTGGCATCGACTGTACCATTCCGCCCGGTCGTCTGTGCCGAATTTCACCTTCTGGCATGTAGACACCTCAAGACGAACTCGGTAACATCTGTCTTCATTCCCGCCACCAAAGTATCTCTTCATGTCTTTATACATTTTAGAGGCTCCCGGATGGATGGAAACTGAAGAACAGTGTGATTCCTCTAAGTATACGGTCTTTCAGATCCGTGTTACCTCGTGGTATGCATAATCGGCCCTTAGTCTGATCAGATCATCATCATGAAGTCTGAAGTCGTATTTCTGACTCTCAAAGGTACTCTCTGTCAGCTTCTGTCTGACCTCTCTCATATACTCATCAGTCCTCTGAGCCTCTCGCCCTCATCAACCAAGCTGGAGAAAGACACTAGCGAATGGAGTGAGTGTGCTCGACGGCTCAGGGCATCTGCTACAACATTGGCCTTCCCTTCTTTGTATTGGAGGTCAATGTCATAGTCTTTCAGAAACTCTAACCATCTCCTCTGTCGAAGATTTAACTCCTTCTGAGTGAATATGTATTTCAAACTTTTATGATCGGTGTAGATCGTGACACTAACCCCGTATAAGTAGTGGCGCCATATCTTCAAAGCGAAGACTACAGCTCCCAGCTCTAATCATGTGTGGGGTAGTTCTCCTCATGTTTCTTCAACTGGCGTGAGGCATATGCCACCACCTTGCCATGTTGCATGAGCACGCAACCCAGCCCTCTGCCGGATGCATCACAATAAACCTCAAAGCCCTCTGTACCGTCTGGAATGGTCAGTACTGGTGCAGTGGTCAATGAGTCCTTCAAGCGCTGAAATGATCTCTCACAGTCATCTGTCCACAGAAATGGTGCATCCTTCTTCATCAGACTGGTCATCGGCTTCGCGACCTTGCTGAAATCTCTAACAAACCTCCTGTAGTAACCTGCCAGACCGAGAAAGCTCCGGATGTCGGTAACAGTCTTCGGCCTTGGCCAGGTACGTACGTGATAAGTGTCCAAATGAGCATGATTTATAGGTGTATTTCATATATAATATTAGCACTTTTCTTGCTCATTTCTCCACTTCGGTTAGTTTTTCCTCTAGTTTATGTTTTATTGTTTTCTCACAAATTTATTGGTTTAACATGAGGAAAACCAAGCTGGGAGTGAAGTAGATTAAGAGACAAACGCATAGACGCAAACGGCTCAGAAAACGGACTTATAACGAAGAATGTAGAGCCGGTCAAACAGAGTCACGCGAGAGTCACGTGCAACCGCCCCCTAAGTGGCGGACGTCACACGGACAACCGCCAGGCGGACAGGGCTGAGGCAACCGCGCGGTTAAGGAGGCGGACGAGGCACAAGCAACCGCCTCGCGGTCGACACAGAGGCTACCGCCTCTTAACTCGCGGACAACACTGAGGCAACCGCCTCGCGGTCAACATAGAGGCTACCGCCTCTTAATCTCGCGGACAACACAGGAGTTACCGCCACTTATTGGGCGGTACCAGCAGGCGGACACCAATATAACCGTGACTAATTTTCAGTCGCGACCAGTATCTTCTTCGCGCCGTCGTCGTCTGCAACTCGCCCGACTCGCCCGCAACTTATCCATCTACTCCGCACGCGTATTCAGTCTGTCCCCTGCGCAATCAATGAAGCAATCAATGCCTTCTTCATCTGCAAATCAAACTCGTACGGATCCTAACCTCTATATAAACCCACCACCTTAACTGCATAATACACACCACGCACGACGGGAGTCTGAAGAAACCATTCACCACACTCACCCATTCGCTTCCACTCATATTTCCTCCCGTATCACCATATCAGTCCACACTCACGCAGTAACAAAAGAAATAGAAGAGCAGCAGTGAGAGCGAGAACAGACCAGTTCTTCCTCTGAATTAATGTCAAAATCTATCTGTGTAATCTTCTTATCTCCGTTAATGTCTGAGTAACTTTCATTTGTATCCTAGGATGGGGGTTTGATTTCTAATATTACGTAATTAATATTTATCACCTGTTTCTCTCATTTAACTTGTTTTAATTCCTTTCAACTAATATTGCTAAATGCTTTGCGCGACAAGCGACTGCATTTATTTGGTAATTATCAACATATGATTTTGAGATAGTCTAGGTACCACAAAGGAATTAATCTTAGTATTTACACTCCGGACTGAGCAGGAAAATATTAAGGCTTTTATTAAGAGTTCGTAACTGACAATTATTAACTCTAATAGGCAATAAATAATTGAGACAAGGTTTTAAATATGTTTAAGTAATTTAGGAAAATTCCCCCGCTATCCTAGGATACATTTTTCCATCCACATCACTTAATTCACCTTTTAACTGTTTTTATTATTTCTGTACTAATTTAACAACAAATCAAGCTTGCCTCCGGCTAAACCCCTTTTTACAGTTTTTAAGTAACTACCAAGACTAGGGTAAATTGAACAATCTCCCTGTGGATACGACACTCGTTATACTACTACGACCGGGAATTGTTTGCAGCCCGACGTTTATAATTTGAGTTTTTAATTTCTTTCTTTTATGTAAATTACACCTGTTCTAAACCACTCAGAAATAACACTCTGCAGTACGGCATCAATCTTTGCTGGATCCACTGCGATCCCAGCATCTGAGATGACATGACCTAGGAAAGAGACCTGGTCAAGCCAAAACTCACACTTGGAGAACTTAGCATATAGCTGGTTCTCCCTCAGTATTTCTAACACCCTCCTCAAATGTTCCTCATGCTCAACCTTAGACTTTGAATATATCAAAATATCATCAATAAAAACCACCACCGACTTGTCCAGCTGCTCCCGGAACAAGCGGTTCATCAGATCCATAAACTTCGCTGGCGCGTTCGACAAACCGAACGGCATCACTGTAAACTCGTAGTGGCCGTATCGTGTCCGGAATGCCGTCTTCTCAATGTCTCCCTCCTTAATGGCTATCTGATGATACCCCGATCTGAGATCAATCTTGGAAAACACAGATGCTCCCTTCAACTGATCGAACAGATCATCAATGCGGGGTAGTGGGTACTTATTTTTCACTGTTACTGCATTCAGCTCTCTGTAGTCGATGCAGAGGCGGAGACTACCATCCTTCTTCTTCACGAAGAGGACTGGCGCTCCCCATGGTGACACACTTGGTCTAATGAATCCCTTATCCAACAAATCTTTTAGTTGATCTTTTAACTCAGTCATTTCTGCCGGAGCCATACGGTATGGTGCTTTGGCTATCGGTCCGGTACCAGGTAGCAGCTCAATGGTGAACTCTACCTCCCGAGTGGGTGGCATGCCGGGCAGTTCCCGTGGAAATAAGTCGGGGAACTCCGACACTACCGGTAAGTTGGGGTCGAACTCAGGGTCTCTCCCTATGTCTTGTACATAGCAGAGGTATACTTCTTCCTTTCTCCTTAATTCTCTATGCATTGCCATGGCGGTGATGATCTTAGTCGAAGGCTCTCTGGGCCTCTGGCGGTATGATATTGTTACCCCAGACGGACTCCTGAGCAGCAATCTATGCTCGGCGCAGAGGATACGTCCCTTGTGCCGCTCCAACCAGTTCATCCCGAAAATAACATTAAATCCTAGCTTACTGAACTCAATGAAACTGACTGGGAAGTCTTCCCCCTTAATTCTGATGGTGGCTCCTCGGTAGTAACGAGTGCAACGAACCTTCTCCTTAGACGGGAGCGTAACCGTGAAGTCGGGTAGCTCATTAGCGTCCAGCCCCAACCTGCTCGCAAATGATGCAGAGACAAAGGTATGCGAGGCCCCTGAGTCGAAGAGAACTGATGCCTCAATCCCATTGATCGGAAAGGTGCCGGTGAGGATAGTACCGCTAGCGTCGGCCTGTGCCTCTGTGAGTATGCTTAGTGCACCTTCCGTACCGAGTCCATGACCTAATTGTGTTCACAAGCTCCATGAGTATTGATGGTATAACAAGAGTCGTAACAATTTATATGAACAACACTGTTATTTTATTTATAACCATCCTGTTTACAACATGTGCTTCAATCTTACATCTCATTTCTCATCTCATTCTAACATTACATAGCTAATATTGTCTAAAGGTTAGGTTTAATCTTCCTGGTCTCATATGCGTCGCATTGATTACCGCTGACGGTGCCGTATTCAGCTTGATTCTCTTAATCCCATGGTACAACATCCTTGATTCTCCTCCCAAATTAATACATCACCTGACTTAAGTACTATCTTATCTGCACGGTCCGCACGCTTCTGCTCGCCGTATAAAAACTCCGCATCGTCTCCAATGGACCAAGACACTACGGGTATCCCTCTTTCGAGAGACTCCGTTGTCTCGTCCTTATCCTGGTGTAATCCCAGTTTCCCATCTTTTTCGTAGAAGTTTACAATGCAAATGTCTGGCTGGATGTCGGGAATCGGTTCAGCTTCCAACTGCTGAGCGATTTCCATGACTTGTGTAATAACTGGATGGAACTCTTCGGGTATTCCCGGTGGTGAGACTCCATCTTGCTCCCTTGTGGTTTGGTAATTCTTGGCATACGGATTCCAATCCTTGCCCAAGCTCATCATCTTTAATTTCATCCTTGCTCCCCTTGGGTACTCCGGTGTGTAAAAACCTCCCGGTCCCATCCCTAGTTGATTGCATCTCCTGATGATGGCTATTTGTGCGTCGGGTGTCAGGTATCCCCTTAATAAAATCATACCTGGGCGGATAACCTGACATTGTTCGGCTGGAAAGTGTACGGTTTCGATGTCGGTGTGCTCCGGGTTAGATGTAGATGGTATAGGGTAGCAGATGTTGAATCTTCCTAAAGTGGTAGTAGGTTATATCTTACTTAGGTTCTAATCTCATCTTATTTTTACTTAACTCATATATTTCACCAAACATGCATGATAATGCGGTAAGCAGGTAGTTTTATTACTAAATGGTTATAGTGGTACCTGGCCTCGATGAGGGCTCAGGCTCATCGTCCCGGTCCACCATTTTAGATGGGCCCCCCTCTTCTGGTTCGCCTTGGGTTCTTGTCTGCAGCTGGTTGCCCCTCCTCTGACCGTCAGATCCAGATCCCTGATCAGCCTTGGCCTTAACCTTAAAACTGGGTCTGAATTCTTACTCTCCGGATTCCCGTAGCACTCATATGCTCGGTGTCCAAGTACTCCGCAGAAGTTGCACTCTACTTTGTTCCCCTTACAGTCGAGCCCGGGTGGTCCTTGTGACACCATCTACAGATGAAGCGTCGATGGTAGCCACCACCGGCTCCTTTCTCAGTCTCAGATCCTGATCATTCACAATGTCAATATTCACATCCCAAATGGTTACTAGTTGTTTCTTAACTTATGTAATACCAATTCCTTACCCTTCGGCGCCTTAGAGCGCAGGGTGTAGCTGCATAAGCATATGTCAGCTTCAATGGCTCTTCCGGAGCCTTCTCCTTTCCCTCCTTCCCCTTCGGGTTCTGATTTTTCTGGGCTTGAGGCTGGTACTTTTGTTTCTTGTACCCTCCTTGCCCTTGACTCTTTGAGCTCTTCCCAGCACTCTTCCGCTTTGCATTCTCCTCGTCCCTCAGCTGGACGGTAATCTCTACCTTAGCAGCGGCATGATAGCACTCCTGCTTTTCCATAGTGTTAGTCTCACTTATTTCTCATAATCTAAATCTTATTCATCACTTACTCAAATTTCAATTATTCTTATTACCTGCAAGGTAGTGTAACTCGTCGGCCCCATGTCGTAGCGGAGTCGATGGCTAAGCCCGCCATAGAAGCGGTCTACCAAGATCTGGTCAGAATACCCTAGACCTGGCAGAAGACGGAGCAAGGCGGTGAACTCTGAGTAATACTCGTCCACTGTCATCTTGTCCGACTGCTTAAGCGCATCTAACTGCAAGCGCTTCTTCGTCTGGACATGGGCGGGGTAGTACTTTGCCCGTAGCAAGGCGGTGTACTGCTCCCAGCCGAACTCTGGATTGGCCACATGCTCGGCCCTCACCAGCTTCCACCAATCGCCCGCCGCCCCCTTCAGGTAGAAAGCAGCTAAGCGCACCTTGATCCCAGCAGGGACATCAAGGGTCTCGAAGGCGGTCTCCAGCTCGGAGATGTACGCCTCAAGCTTGGCGGGATCGGTCTCCCCCTTGAAATGAGCGGGTCGAAGGTCTGATAGGCTCTTCACCCAGTTTGGTTCCCTAGGTTGTGGCGGTGGAGGTGGTGCACCCACACCAGGCTGATAGCCCATGTGCCCTAAAGCGGCAGCTACGATCTCTGCGATCGTCTGCCCTCCAGGTATCCCTGGAATATCCTCACCCCGGCCGCGACCTCGGCCTCCTCTAGGGCGTCCTGCCATCTGAACAAGCATAACTTACATTAGAGTCGTACTCACCATTGTTTTGGTTAGTAAATTTATAACGTCCGTAGACGGTAAAGACAATCCACACTTATTAGTGGTCATCTGACTCTACTCACTCTAACTTCTCACACCCTTAACCCAATACTTACTCCTTAACTTATATCCTAACTCGGTGGTTACTTATGTCCGGTATTTCTTGATCAGAGCGTAACTACGCTCTGATACCACTTTTGTAACACCCCATCCAAAGCCTATCGTGGTTATCACAATCTGAACACTTAATCGAATACGTCGCGCGGAAATAAACAACACCTGGACCTTGCCACGGTCTGATCGATAGAATATACCGGCTTAAATACTTACAATACTTATCCAAAAAACACTTACCCAACTTAAACATCAATATTCTCAATACCACAACCAACCGAGTACTAGTATCTTATACACAATCCCAAACTTACATCAGCTTAATATAAACAGTCGGGTGCACAAGCGCAACCCGAACTCAAAATAAAAGTCCCCACCTAAGTCTAACCGCTCCTACTCTCGTAGTGCGTCCTCATGGGCCTCTTACCTGCAAGTGTAAAAATAGCCCCCGAGGGGGTCAGCACGAATGCTGGTACACCCTCTCATGGCCCCCAAGCTAACGGGGCTACGACGACTAATTGTCGATAGCATGGAAATTGATTACATACGCAAACATAATATGAAGTGCAACAACAATAACCACAGATGAACATATATAGTTCACAAGTAATGAACGACTCAAGCGTTCCCTTAACAAGTGGGTTAGTAACCCCCTCCTTAGTTCTCATTTCCTTAATCTCAGTTCCTTACCTTACCTTAATCTTAATCTCAATCTCAATCTTATACTTGCCAACGTCTCCACTATTAGATTGGTTAGCCCTTAATTGGTTGCTTATCTTTGTAGGGCTTGGTTAACCCTACGCCGGTAGCAGTGCACTATCCGACGATAAGCTACCTTTCTTAATTCATTGGGGATGTAGGCTTGATCCCCCCACGCCTTCCTTAATGTGCCTCCCACCTCAAACAGTAGCCCGGGTGGTCGGGTCGATTTGTTGACCCTAGGCGACGAGTCTAATGACCAGTCTTATTTGGAAGTCGGATCTGATTCAGATACCGACCTCCCCAATACACATGTGCCGGTACCATTCCGGATTCCTCACTCCCACCCCAAGTTATGGTTAGTGAAAGCCTTAATTACCAAGTGTTAGTTAAACCTTGACGGGTAAAACCAACAATCACCGATACTTAGTTCTTAACCTTAACTCAGTAAGTACTAAACTTGGTTAGTAATAATCTCAAGTCTCGTGGGTTAGTGTAAATATAACACAATCACAACGAGAACAATATAACCGGTTGCATGCTTTATCTTGTTTTAGTCATAGCAAATAAACAGATAGCACACAAGCCGAGGGACACCTCGTTAGCAAGCAGGTCACAAGAAGGATTGTACCGTTCACCGTCGATCGTTGTTTGTTTAACCTTCTTCGGGGTCCCAATTCACAAACCTAGAACATTCATTCATTTTTAGGTTATTAGTTATTTACACCTTACTTAACTCACTTAGTCTCTAAGGACTTCCATTCAATAACCTCTCAAGTCTTTATCACTTAGTCTTACAAACTTTACTTTAAACATTAAAACTTATACTTAAGCTTAACTTAATTCCTTAAGTTCTTAGGGTCCCAATCATTACTACCCTACCAAGGGCATACCTCATTACCCATTACCATTCTTAGAATTTGAAATTTCTTTTTTTTTTTTTAGGCTCGACCGGACTTACCGACCGGACTTGCCTAAGTCCGGTCCATTCCAGTACCCTTTTTACCGTTGGAAAATTCACTCCGACCGGACTTACATGTCCGGTCGATTCCAGAGACTTATAATCCGTACAAAATTCATGCCGACCGGACTTGACAAGTCCGGTCCCATGTCCGGTCCATTCCAGAAACATTTTTCCCTCACAAAACACAAGTCCGACCGGACTTGTAAGTCCGGTCCCCCAAGTCCGGTCGATTCCAGAAACATTTTTCCCTCACAAAACACAAGTCCGACCGGACTTGTAAGTCCGGTCCCCCAAGTCCGGTCGATTCCAGAAACATTTTCCGGTAGTGTAACAGAGCCCGACCGACCTTGCAAGTCCGGTCCTAAGGCGGTCGGCTCTAAAAACTTGTTTCTAAATTCTTTTTCAACTCCAAACTTCTCCTCATATATCCTCATATGTTATAACCTCATTTGGGCACCTCAAATACACCTTAAGCCCTCCTTAAAATACCTTAAATCATCCACCAAGATCCACCTTAGTCATCATGCATTTTCCTTGCAATAATGCTAACACTTGTAATGTTTTCCTCTAGGTTTCTAGGTGGTGGTTCATACCTAGTGTAACCACTATGCCAAATGTTGTCTTCACCACTATAACATCATCTCCCAAGCATCTCTCACTATCTAAACTCTTTTAAGCATTCACTTAAGGTTCCTTAACAAGTTTAAACTTCCATCATCATCACATTATTTCCTTCCTAGTTGTGCACCAACATTTGCCTAAGTCCTAAATACTCAAATACATTCTCTTGATTCCTAAATCTTCCATGGTGATACCTAAGTCATCATAAGTCATTAAACACCTTAACTTCGCCCTTTTTCATCAAGACAATCCATAGAACATTCCTAGTACTTCCTTAGTCATTAAATTCCCTTAGGATATCTTAGACACTTAAACTCTCCTTTAAATTTTGCCATGGGTTCTCTAGTATATAGTACTTCCTAACACATGGTTTTTCTCCATCAAACAACCAAGGCCACACAAATTCTCATCACAAATAGCTTAACACCCAATTACACCAAAACTTCACCACATCATCATATAATGCTTAAACTTAAAATGCTTGGCACTTAGGCCCTTAAATAACAATAACCTTAACCACTGAATTTCCACAAATATATGCCTTCAACCTGCGAATACACTCAACAAGGCTCCCATTGAAATAAAATGCTTCTTGTGCTTCACCTTTATATTCTTAAACTATCTCTTTTCTCATTTGCTCCTTAGTCACAAGCTCACAAGTGTAATCATTGTTTCTCCTAGGTTTTATAGCACCTTCCCAATATAAACTCTACACTTAACTCATCATATACCCACATCTCATTCCCTTAAACAACAACACACCTTAAGGTAAGTAATTTACCTTGTTTTCTCACAAGCTTAAAAGCTTTTCTTCTTAGGTTTTCTTTGTTCAATCTCGGTCACCAATGTGATTCTCCTTGCCAATGTTCTAACCAATATCCAATGACTCCAATGAGTACTAGATAACACATTAACCCTAAGGAACAAACCCTAGGTTTAAAAATATGTTTTAAGGTATTAATGTGATTGTTTTACCTTGGTTTCTCAAGACAACTTGGATGTGAAGCAAGAAGGACCTCCTCTCTCCTTTGAAGAGTAGAAACAAGCTAGAACAAGGCATAAACATGGAGTCCCATGAGTATATATTTTCGGTTATGTGAAGAAAATGGTGGAAACCTAGATTTTCTTACACTTTCTTTACCTTAAGAGAATGGAGATGCCAATGGAGTCTCCAAACTTGAATTTCCTCCTCTAATGGTGGTTTGACTTGGCACCAAAATGAAGCTCTTGAAGTTTTGAAAAGATAGAAAGGAGGAGCTTGAGCTAACTAAGAAGAATATGTATTTTGTTTTGGATTTGGAGCTAAAATGAGCAAGATGTGTGCAAGGGAAGATGGAGCTTTCATGGAGGTGAGTTCTACGTGAATGGAGAAGAGAAAGAAGCAAGAAAACCGTGTGAACAAGGGAGAATGAAGAAGTGAGGAGAGAGGTAAGCAAAATGTGATATTTATCTTAAAAGGTGAATAGTACTTTATGCTTTATAACTTACTTATTTTGCTTTCTCTTTACTTAGTTAGATAAGTGTGGTGAGTCACACTTAAAGAAACCGGCCCCCTTTAGTGAATGAGGGTAGTTTAGTCTTTGTTGACCAAATGTCTCACTTATATAGACTTATGTTATAAACTAGCTTAATAAATTCACTATTCATCAAAAACAAGGCACATTGTTGTGAAATTTTTGATTTCCCATTGGTATAGACCTCCAAATGTGATACTATATAGTACACATATTAATTAAAGAGTAATGATGGACATTTAGCCATTCAAAACTCATTTACAAGACAATTTTTCAAAAACGTGCTTTAAGACTCCTTAAAGCACATTTTGTGTTTTAACTAGTTTTCAAGCTTGGTTTTCTTTGGTAATTGACTTAAAATGACCATTAGGATATTACTAAGGTCTTAGAACAATATTTGGGTACTCTCCCATGTCTCTCCAAGCTTAGAGCACGTTTTGCTTAAACTGCTCTTTTTTGGTGTTTCCTTATATTTTCTTTGATTAGAAATGTTTCTTAGGCATTATTTAGCCTTCTTATATCTTAGTTTATCATTTAAACGCCATATCTAAGTTTAGGGTATTTCAGTCTTGTTCTCTTTTCTCTATAACTTGATTGTTTTGAAGTGCTTTTTCTCTGTTTTACTTTTAAGAGTTTATTTTCATGTTACTATCTTATTTGAAGAACTATGTTTTAATTTATCGTTTTAGAGAATTGTACCAGTTCCATTCCAGGGAACTGACTTACCCCTCTCGGGGTGGGCTGCTTGGTTTCATCTTGTAGGTGCGGCATTGTTTATACAGGTGGCCACGAAGAGCATGAGTGATTGGGATGGGAATTAGGAACTGTGGAGAGTTATTTTGTTTTATGTTCAGTTTTGTTTACGTTGTTTTCTTGAGTTCATACCGTAACTTAGATAATTGTAATGGTTGCAATTGGTGAGGTTGGTACCGGGTGTTTGGAACCCGACTGTCTGTTAACGCCTTTAGTATTTTATTTCCGCTGCAATTATGTTAAATAGGGGCGTTACAATATAAATGGTGGAAACACATGAGCGGATGCCATACAAACCAAGGTACGAACATGGTGCACAGTAAGTGACCAATGTACCTCAGCAATCACACAATGCTATGGAGTTATTAAATACGAGATGGTAGACAGACCGGGTAACAAGCAAGGAGTCTGCACCAAATGATGAAGCACCTCACAAGGGAATTAATGTTCATTCCTATTGTGATTGCATAAGAGATTTACTGCCAAGGGTTTATGCCTTTGCACTCTATAGGACTAGTGTTTTGGTATTGCACTTGTGTAGTTAATGATCTAGTGGGATAGCTAGGAATATGGGAAAATGTCAATTGTGGTAAATTCTTCCTTTCACCAATGAACATGGCACAAGCAAGTTAAGCGGAAGCTTTGAAATAAACCGTGCGGCCTAAGGTTAAAGAAGCACGAGGTGAATCCCATTGGAATAAAAACGGAAGGAAACCTATGAATATTTATAGTGGGCCCAGTATCCCAAGGTGAAATATACCTAGTGAATGAATGGCTAATCATTAATGCCTTGAAGCCTTTTAGGCTAGATCCGAACCTGGTTGAGAGTTAAACAAACTTTGATGAAAATTCTTGACGCAGGGACTAACCGGTAATACGGTTAAGACCCATTGATCAAGGAACATTGTATAATAGACCGCATGGAAGTTAAAACACTCCATGACGGCTGGACACCTTAGACCAATGTCCAATGTTGACACATGGTAGATTACGTGGGCGTAATCCCTCTTAAGGGGGGTAGAACGAAAACCGTGAAGTGTATGTTTTATGTGATAAGCGTGTAAACTACAATGCGCATAGCGCAAAAGAACTTGTTTTGATGATTGGTACTTATGTTACATAAACATTTTTACTCACTCATTGTGTAAACTTTGGTTATTTATAAGAATATAATTGGAAAGGAGTAGAGAAACTCCATGGGAATGAGGACCCCGATTGAGGATAGTATGAGATATGAGCCGGTATGAAACCAGTGTTGAGAAATGAGTATGTTTGGGAGATTTGATGAGTATAAATCGGTATGAAACCAATGTATTTAATGAGTATAAATGCAGACGTTATAAAGTGAGCGGTTAAACTGGTGTAAAATTAAAAGAAAAGAAATTAAAACTCAAAATAAACGTCGGGCTGCAAACAAATCCCGGTCGCAGTAGTATAGTGAAATGTAAGCGACCGGATATCGAACCACGGGACTAATGTACATATTATAGTACCTAAGCGTGTCACAGGAGGGGGGATTAATTGACTTGTTTTTATAAATAAAAGGAAAGATAAAATAAACTAAATTAACAGATAAACTAAACGGGACTCTGGTTCAGATTAATATTATCTGCTCTTTCATGCTATTCCTACTGGTTTAATTATAATTGTCTGGCAAAATTCCTTTAATTATCTTAAGGACTAAGTCATAGCCTCATAAGAACTCGTTTACCAGAAATCTCGGTCTAATCAGGTTCGAGCACTCTTATGTAAACGGACATTAAATTCGAGGAAATATAATTGCATCTGAAAATACTAACTCATTAAATCATAATAGAGCTTTCTCTAGATTTACGGCTTAATCAACCTATCTATTTATCACCTGGTCTAATCAAAATAGACTTAGCAAGCAATTTAATAAACTCATGACATTTATTAAAAAGGCGAGAGATGAGCTTTAAGCGTAACAAACTTCATTAAATTAAAATCAGTAAAAACATTGCATAATTAATACAGAACATAATAATTATTCCCAAAGCATACGAAAACTGCCTAACATATTAAATAGATAGACAGAGACAAGAGTAATAGAAATCATCCGTAATCACTCCGGCTCACTCTGCTATTTTGTATACGTAGGCTAGAGGTGGATTTGGTGGAATGTAAAATAAATAAAATGGAGAAGACGGAAGGAGAGAAATGAGATGGTGTGTGAATTGGAACTCCAGAGGAACCACGGAAGGAGCCTCCGGAAGGACACTCAGTAAGGAGGAATGAAGCTCGTATTTATAGAGGAAGAAGAACAGAGCAGCAGCTCATTAGCTCACTGATTGAGCTCGATGATTGCAGCTCCCCATTGATTGCAGCTATTGATTGCGCAGGGGACAAGGATGAAACGCGGGCGTGATTTCTGGTAGGCGCCGACTGCTTAAACGATAAGGCAGTCAAGTTGGAGAGCGAGTCGGCGAAGAAGATAACCGGCTGATTTCCTACACATTTACACGTGTCCGCCACTTATCTAGCGGTTTCCTCTGTCCTGGTCCGCCTCTATATGGGGCGGTTTCCTCCTGTCTTGTCCCCTGTTTATCAAGCGGTCCCCTCTGCTTCCTTCTCTTGTCCGCCTCGCGGTTGCATTAGAGTTGACCGCCCAATACGGGGCGGTTGCCTCTTGTTTCCTCCTGTGTCTCGTCCGCCTTGTTATGTGGCGGTTGCATGCAAGTGTAGTCCGCTTGTTATGGACGCGGTACTGAGGGGCGGACTCGCGTGACATGCACGTGAGTTTCTTCAATCCTTATAATATACGTCTTTGTTTGTCATTTTTCCTACATTTTAACACATATAATACATCAGTTAATATAACAACATAAATATAGGAAAAACCCAAGATAAGTGAGAAACATTACTAAAAATGCTGCAATTAATAAGGTGATTAAACCTTAAAAAGTCTAATGTTTTGCACTTATCAAACTTCCTCACACTTGACTTTTGCTTGTCCTCAAGCAAATAAGGAATATAATTATCTCTAAGCCTTAATAATAAAACAAGATTAAATAAGTGTAGAAGGGAATTTAGACAAAGTGACAATCGAAAGAATAATTCTGCTCTTAGAAGTAGGTTTTTATAAACAGTGAAGAAGAATAATTTAATAAAAGCATAGAAAAACTAGACTGCAGAAAACAAGTTAGATTAACCTGGGATTTCCAACCAATTTAATTCTCTAACCCGGGATGACAAGGGGTGTGAAGTAATGCCTTATTCCGCAATACCTTTCAACACCACGTACTCATGTTCATAAATATAAATTGCAATTTATTATCATTTTTTTTTTTGAATGCAAAAATTGTATATGCAAAACATCCAATTTTTTTTAAAATTTGCATTATTTTTCTGTACCCCAGACTTTTCTCTCTATCCTTGTAGCGGTGTTGGGTCTTCTATCCCAGGTCACAAGACCTTAGGTAGATAGGTGTTAAAGCACCCCAAAGAACTTAATAATCGGATAGACGAGGCCTGTTTTGGTTAGAAAAATTCATAAACAGCGGAGTACCTTGTCTTTATCCTTTTCTTTCCTTGACTTTCCACATATTTCCATAATCCCAAGCTAAACTAAATTGATTTTTACAATCAGCAGATCTATCATTTTTCGAGTAAAAATAGAGTATTTTGAAGGAAAATAATTTTATACAAACTCCTTGAAATAAAACTACCTTTCAGTTGTCACTTGACATAATTTCAGACACTTCTACAATTATTTTATCTCATTTTTATCAAAATTTTTTTTAATTTTAGGCAGTTTAGAGTAGCAAAAAGTGAGTGTGGCATTATCGAACTACTGTCATAATTTCAGGGAAAGGTCTCTCCTTCCTCACACTTAAGAGGAGCAATGTCCTCATTGTTCAGAATTAAAATCAAGTTAATGACCTTTCAAATTATGACAGACTCATAAAGGATTAAATGCATGTAGGTTGAACATTAATATAAATAAGGAAGAATTGAAACTCCCCTTGTATTGTAGATTGAGGAAGGTATCCTTCCTCACACTTAGAGCTTTGGCAGGGGTGAGACGTTCCTCACACTTGAGTTTGCGCAAGTGTTCAACCCAAGATATTGAAATTCCAAAGCAACTGAGGTTGCTTTCCATAGGTGAGTTCAGCTATATTTTCGACATAGAATTTGTTCTGAAAAGAAAATCATATATAGCCAGCAGAACTCCAATTGAACCAAAAGAAAATCATAAAATGAAAAACATAAATAAAAATTCATAAAATAAAAACATAAAGTAAACCACACTGTTACCTTCCTGAATATATCAAATGTTAGAACAAGGTTTAAACAGTAAGTCTACAAAAAGTCAGAGAAATATAAAATGAAATAAAAATAACAATAAAATAAAATAAACTAAAATCACTGTGGTGGTGGTGGTGGAGGCTGTGCAGGTCCCTGGCCTGTCTGAGCGAGAAGACGCTCTAGGAGCTGAGCGGTCTGCGCATTCTGATGCGCTGTCTGTGCATGCATCTCATCACTCCAGTCCAAGCGCTGTATCACCCTCTGCTCAAAGATCTCAAACCTCTGATGGAAGGTCTGGAACTGAGCCTGTAGATCTGTCGAGTAAGGTACAGGAGCAGGGGTCTGCATCATGTCAGTAGGCGGTACATAGGGCTCCTCTCCCTGTGCAGTGTCAGCGGACGGTGGGTCAGGATCAGCTGAGTGTGTAGCTCCTGTAGAGGGCCCCGCTGCTGTAGATGATGCAGTGGAAGACCGAGCAGCGGCACTCCTAACCCAAGTACCGTCATCTGAGCGCATAAAGCCCCAGCTCCGCATAGTCAGCAGTGACACTGAGCGCTTCGCTGGACGGAGCTCTAAAGCTTCCCTGAACTCTGCTGAGAATGGGACAGAACCGATAATGTGGAGACTGAGGAAGAAGGGAAAAATGGGAGTGATCTTCTTCTTCTTCGTCCTCATGTAGGAGACCACCTTATAGAGCTGGCTGAACATGACGTGGCTGAAGGAGATGCGCTGAGCGGGTGGAAATGGACCTAGGAAGTAGTCCAGTAAGGCACAATCCTCATCAGTAGCATCATGCGCCCCAGATGGGCGAATCTGATGACTGAGGATCTCCAGGAGAAGCCTCTGAGTCAGCGTGGGGAAGCTAGCGAACGGGAGGACATCCTTCTCCTCCTCCCCTCTACGTCGGGTCCTCCGACCTACAGCCTGAAGCCACCTAGACTTCGACCTCTGCAAGTACTCCTCTGTGAATCCTCGGATATCACCAGGACCATCCGGGATGTGCAGGAGAGAAGTGAATGACGAGGGAGTGATCTCCACGGGGCGATGGCGTATATAAGAAGTAATGCTCATATCGCCCGCCCGGGCATTAGCATAAAATTCTCTAACTAAGTCCGGAGCAAAGACTCCCTGCCCTAACCTTAGGACCTCCGAAAGTCCTAGCCTGGCAAATAGAGTATCCACCCCTGCAGCCTCTAGTACCGCAGGCTCAAATTTCCTCTCCACAATAAAGTCCTTGCCCTGATCGAACCAGGCACGAGCCTCTACTGAGACAAAGCCATCGTCCTGAAGACGAGGTGCAGAAGAAGATGATGCTCCAGGGCAGTCACCACCACGTGTACGAGACATACTAATATATATTTAAAATTAAAAGCAAACACATTAACAGCATAACAATTAACATTAAATATCAAACAAAGTAATAATAACATGAGAATCAAAAGAAATTAACAGCATAAAAATTAACAAACAAAAACAGCATAAAAATAAAATAGAGAATAACAACAAAAACGTTAATTAAGAGACATAGAAATTAATATCAAATAGAACATTAATATTTAACATAAACAACTCCGTAAATTGATAAAAATAGAAAACAAGATGAACAATTAATATGAAATGTAAACAGAATAATTATACAACATAATTTCTGTCGTAAATTCGACAGAACCTCCCCTAAAATTCTTCGTTTCTCCACAAAAAATTCAGTCAGATTCAAAGTTTTTAGTACCGTCACCAATCAAATCTATAATTAATAACCTATAATCATAACATATATTCGTTTAATAATCAAGGCTAAATAAAACTGAAAAATGCTAGTTTCAACAATGAATTTTCGTAACTAATATTCTTCAATTTTAGAATTCATCAAAACACCCAAACTAGGTGTACTAAGTGAAGATTTAACCTTGTGTGTGTAGTTTATGATTAATATAGGACAAATTCGAGACAAATCTAGCAATTAGAATTCGAAATTTCGAATTTAAGGAATTAGGGATTCGAAACTTCAGTCCTTAATTTCTCCTAATGTAGTTCATCATTTACAGATTTGAAGCTATAGAAACGTAAAGAATTTAAAAACGAAGATTTCGGTACTAACCTTGTAAGATTTGATGAAGAATTGACCAAGTTGTGCTGAATTGAGGGGCAGGGCGATTCGCGCAAGGCCTTGTTCTTCTCTCGGGCTGGCTCGAGTTCGAACTGGAATTGGGGAAGAACGGAACTTGAGTGAAACGCTGAGTTTAACTATTTTTTTTCCTATTCTGAAGCACGACCGCCTCGCGGTTTTGTGTGTGGCGTCCGCATGGTAGGTGGCGGACAAGAGGGAGGCGTCCGCGAGTGGAGTCCGCCAGTTATTACGCGGTAAGATGTGTGCCGTCCGCTTGCAAACGGGGCGGTTGTCCTCGCGGAACCCCTGTTTCGTTTTTTTTTTTATTTTAATGTAACAATAAAGAATAAGAAATAAACAGATTAAACATTAGTACACAAAAATTAATAATTAGTAGTTAGATTACATAAATTATAAGTTAGTGGTTAATTACAAAAATTAAATGTTAAGGACAATGGAAATAAAATGTTAGAGACAATGGAATATTAAATGTTAGTATACACAAAATTAAAATGTTAGAAGTTAAAATTAGATGTTAGAAGTTAGATGTCCGAATGTCAGATGTCCAAATGTCCAAATGTCCAAAATCAGGTGCCCAATTAATATTAACAGATTATTAGATAATTAATATTAACAAAATATAGTAGATAATTAATATTAACAACAAACAAAATATTATAGACAAAATATTAACAGAAATAAGAGAACAAAATTTATAATTAAACAGGTGAATAATCCGGGGCTTAGGAACTAGAATAAATCTAGTCCCCGGCAACGGCGCCATTTTGCAGACGTTATAAAGTGAGCGGTTAAACTGGTGTAAAATTAAAAAAAGAAATTAAAACTCAAAATAAACGTCGGGCTGCAAACAAATCCCGGTCGCAGTAGTATAGTGAAATGTAAGCGACCGGATATCGAACCACGGGACTAATGTACATATTATAGTACCTAAGCGTGTCACAGGAGGGGGGATTAATTGACTTGTTTTTATAAATAAAAGGAAAGATAAAATAAACTAAATTAACAGATAAACTAAACGGGACTCTGGTTCAGATTAATATTATCTGCTCTTTCATGCTATTCCTACTGGTTTAATTATAATTGTCTGGCAAAATTCCTTTAATTATCTTAAGGACTAAGTCATAGCCTCATAAGAACTCGTTTACCAGAAATGCTCGGTCTAATCAAGGTTCGAGCACTCTTATGTAAACGGACATTAAATTCGAGGAAATATAATTGCATCTGAAAATACTAACTCATTAAATCATAATAGAGCTTTCTCTAGATTTACGGCTTAATCAACCTATCTATTTATCACCTGGTCTGATCAAAATAGACTTAGCAAGCAATTTAATAAACTCATGACATTTATTAAAAAGGCGAGAGATGAGCTTTAAGCGTAACAAACTTCATTAAATTAAAACCAGTAAAAACATTGCATAATTAATACAGAACATAATAATTATTCCCAAAGCATACGAAAACTGGCCTAACATATTAAATAGATAGACAGAGACAAGAGTAATAGAAATCATCCGTAATCACTCCGGCTCACTCTGCTATTTTGTATACGTAGGCTAGAGGTGGATTTGGTGGAATGTAAAATAAATAAAATGGAGAAGACGGAAGGAGAGAAATGAGATGGTGTGTGAATTGGAACTCCAGAGGAACCACGGAAGGAGCCTCCGGAAGGACACTCAGTAAGGAGGAATGAAGCTCGTATTTATAGAGGAAGAAGAACAGAGCAGCAGCTCATTAGCTCACTGATTGAGCTCGATGATTGCAGCTCCCCATTGATTGCAGCTATTGATTGCGCAGGGGACAAGGCTGAAACGCGGGCGTGATTTCTGGTAGGCGCCGACTGCTTAAACGATAAGGCAGTCAAGTTGGAGAGCGAGTCGGCGAAGAAGATAACCGGTTGATTTCCTACACATTTACACGTGTCCGCCACTTATCTAGCGGTCTCCTCTATCTCAACCGCCCAATATGGGGCGGTTTCCTCTGTCTTGTCCGCCTGTTTATCAAGCGGTCTCCTCTGCTTCCTTCTCTTGTCCGCCTCGCGGTTGCATTAGAGTTGACCGCCCAATACGGGGCGGTTGCCTCTTGTTTCCTCCTGTGTCTCGTCCGCCTTGTTATGTGGCGGTTGCATGCAAGTGTAGTCCGCTTGTTATGGAGGCGGTACTGAGGGGCGGACTCGCGTGACATGCACGTGAGTTTCTTCAATCCTTATAATATATGTCTTTGTTTGTCATTTTTCCTACATTTTAACACATATAATACATCAGTTAATATAACAACATAAATATAGGAAAAACCCAAGATAAGTGAGAAACATTACTAAAAATGCTGCAATTAATAAGGTGATTAAACCTTAAAAAGTCTATATGTTTTGCACTTATCAATAAATCGGTATGAAACCGATGTTGAACCTAGTGGGAGTTGAGTCCCTTTGGTGACTTGATTTGATTTGAATTGAATTGTAAACGATTGAAGGATAGAAAATTAATTGGAAATTATCTTTTGAATTTCTTAAGTGAAATACCCCAAATCTAATTAATACCTTAAACTATTAAATAATGGAGAATTGATCTAGAAACAGATCATTTTAGTAAAGCATGCTAAGCTATGCATGCAAACGTTACGTAAATTAATAGTACTACGCGTGCACATGCAAACTCACGCATGGAAACGTCACGTAAAAATAGTCGTTTTATCATAAACGCTAACTGGCGTAATTTTACTAAACATGTAACACCCCAACCGTTAATCTCGTCATTACCTCTTAAACCGTTACTAATTACTCCTACTCACGCAGCGGAACTCTAATTACAACGAGGGGTGAAACAACGCCGTTAGCCACCCATGTGGCTAACCAGGCCTTTCTTACTTACCGTAACGGTCTAATGAACTGGAACAACCGAGTACTTCATACAACACAATACTCAATTCCTTTCTTTACTATACCGAGTCTACAATATACGGATGCCGATAACATACTCGGACTTACACCTCTTTCAAATGCATTAGTAATTACTATCTAACTACCCATGCTTCATAGCAGTCCCCGTCCTACTCTCTCGAACGGTGGTCAGCTTCAAGTACCTGCACACTAAAAACGTTCCCCCTAGGGGGTCAGCTTACGCTGAATATGAAATTCGCATATACCGCGTGCTAACTGCGGTACGCCGACTACTTTGGGTCGGATATACATGGAGTTCATTTTAATCAAACAACATGCATCATGGGAATACAATATATATTGTATATTACACAAGGAATCTACATCCAATCAGGGAGCACAATTCCTAACCAACATAACAAGGTTGTTAGTTGTATATGTTTACTCTTAGGCCATGAGGGTTATACCTCACTATGCCTTGTTTACTTATTCAGTACCTCTCCCGCTCTCTCGGGTTACTTATTCAATTACACGCCCATTCTCTTGGGCTACTCGTACTATACTCACCCACACTCTCGGGTTACTTATTCTCATTATCTCACCCATACTCTTGGGTTACTTATTCTCATTATCTCACCCATACTCTTGGGTTATTTACACTCATTATTTCACCCACACTCTTGGGTTATTTATACTCAAGCTCTTGTAGATTCTCGAGACACTACAGGTCTCCTACGTCACGCTTGTTACTCTTAATACATATTTGGGCCAAAACTCATGGCTCTCTAGCATAGTCTTACTTCCCCGGTTTCGACCCTACTCTGGGTCTAGCATGGTGGGAAGGCTCAACTAGCTCCTGGAACTTTCTCTTAGTTCCCATCTCTTTTTACATAGGTCCGACTACTCTCGGACTACTCACTTTCCCATACACTCCTC
Organism: Limonium bicolor; assembly: GCA_023374045.1. Lineage (NCBI taxonomy): Eukaryota > Viridiplantae > Streptophyta > Magnoliopsida > Caryophyllales > Plumbaginaceae > Limonium > Limonium bicolor. The sequence goes on along the minus strand of CM041777.1, from coordinate 393,857,067 downwards.
TCTCGGAGTTATAATAATTTTATGTGTATTAGTCTAGAAGCATCACTCTTGATGTTTCTAATGACTTTGGGAACTTTACTTAAATTCGGGTAATCTTAGGTTTTAAGAGTTACCTTTACAATACATATACTCATACTTTCGGTTATAATCTTATACCGGGTAAAACCCTCTTATAGGAGGTCGACCATGTCTCAAGGGAGTTACTAATCCCCTAGGTCTCTTTTACCTTCTTTACAAGTTCACATTATTGGACTAACTTCAATCCTCTTGATGGAGGTTCATTTATCTCTCCACTCATATTTATTCCGTGGATTGTTTCAATAAGGTTTTCTAACCGTTATCGGGTATTTACTCAACCCGTACATCTCCTCACGTTCTAGGGAGTTCATATGTTTGCTTATCGTTATTCTTTAATCGATAGCTTGTGTGTGTTTGCATATTACCATTGTTCATGAGACTACCCGATCTACGGGTTTTTAGTCAAACACTACTCTCTATGAGTCGGTCTATGCACTATGTTAGACCACACCGGCATACAAGTATGTTAGTTCATACAACATACAACAAGGCATACATAATCAAACAAGGGATTATTTTCATGCTTTAATCTTGATTAAGCCGGCACACAAACACACAAATCAGAGTAACTCGGTTAGCATACGGGGCATGAGAAAATCATACCTTTCACCGGGGTTAGCTTTACCGTGTGACCTCTCGTTCCTCGGTTCACACTTGTTCCACTAATAACATTCAAATGTTTTTATTAACATCAAAGTATTACGGTATGTAAAACTAATACTCCCGTACTTAACCCCGTTATCCCGTTTAACTTAGTTTTACTCATGTGTTCTTAAACTCACAACTTCCTCATTCACTTATCAAACTTGTTTACACTCCTAATGACCTTTAAACATCATTATTCATGTCCTAATTACCTTATATTATCATTACCATTCAATTCCCCATCATTAGAATGCAAGAAAACACATTCTGTTACATTTCTGGCCTGGTCCGGGTTTGTGTCCGGGGTTACAAACCCGGACCAAACACTGGAATCACTTTCTGTCGTATTTTTCATGTGTTCCGGGTTTGTGTCCGGTTTACAAACCCGGACCATCCCCTGGGATGACCTTCTGCCATGTTTTTGCTATGTTCCGGGTTTGCATTCCGATTGCAAACCCGGACAACCCCTGGAACTGTCAAAATTTGCAGTTTTTCACCACTTTTAAACCCCTAAATCACCTCTAATCATTTCCTAATCATTCCATAAGTTTTCCACATGTTTAATCATCATAAAACATGCTCTAAACCTCTTCAAAACATTGGCTTATTCCTTACTAAAGTTCTTGCTCAATCTCACACGTTTTTCATTCTCATTTTACACTAATGCACACTTGTGCATTTCTAACTTCTCCTCAACACTTTGCATTATGCTCTCTTTCATTTTGACCATTCCATATCTTCCTAGATAACGCATAACTCATACCAAGTTCCAAGACTCACTCTTAAAGCCTTATTTCTTCTTGCTTTCTAAAAAGTCCTAAGGCACTAAACCACTCTTATTTCTACACAAATTTCGCCATAACTTGGCTACTTTTCTAACATTGTCCAAACTCAACTCTTCACGTATTTCATCCTAAAACTAGCCAAACCACAAGGGTTCTATCAACACTCAATAATTCCTCATTAATCAAGCAAAACTCATTAAACACCATAAAGCATTATTCATCAAATACATAGCTCCCAAAACAAGCATTAACTCACAAATGTTTTCTCACTTGCATTATCTCTAAGCAGGAACATTATCACCACAACTCGAGTGGGGTTCATTCATCTTATTAACCCTTCCCAAATACTAATAACACTTAGTTAAGTTTCTTACCTTAAATTTTCTTAAGTTTCCTTTTATTTCTCTTCTCCTCTTCTCCCCTCTTCTTCCTTCAAAATCGCCAAGGCAATTCATTTGCCCACTTCTCTAGCCACATTCAAATTGCAAAATAAGCACCAAGGAGCTCCCTTAGGCTCACCAAATAAACTAAAATTCACAAGGATGCTTAAAGCACCAAATTAGGTTTTACCTTTGGAATTTCTTGAATGGTTTTCAACTCTTGAATCTTAAGAGGGACTCCCACCACCATTAAAGCTTGGAGAATATCTCAAACAAGGAAAAAGCTAGTCATTACCAAAAGCCAAAATCGGCCAAGGTGGGAAAATGGAGAAACATGACTTTTTTTTATGGATATTTTTACCTTGCTAGAAAGGGGAAGCTTCAAGTTTATGTGCTTTTCTCCTCAAATGGGCAACACCCATGAAAATGAACTTCAAGCTTTTGGGATTTTGAAAAGAGGGAAAGGTAGAGTTTGATGAGAGGAGTTTAAATATGCGATTATTTTTCAATTCGGAGCAAGGATGAGACTTGAGCAAGGAGAAGAAGATGGAGAACCCTTGTTGAGCTCCCATGTCGCACAGCACCAGAGAGGGAGGAAGGGAATCGTGGAGAAGGAGAAAGAAAAGAAGAAGGAGGGAAAGTGAGAGGAAAGAGAGTGAGGGAAATGTTAAATGCCTTTTTGCTTTTACTTTTCTCTCTCCTCTTTTTTTTTCTTTCTTTCTTTATTTGCTAACTAATAAACAAGAGAGGGGGAGGCTTCTTATTTAATAAAACCGGCCCCCACTAACTAGTTAAGCTGGAGCGTTTTTCGGTTTCTGACAGAAAACGCTCGTTATTTTACCTGGTTTGGCACTATTCACTAACCGGGCCCGTTTTCCGGATTTTTCTCGTTTCTTTATTTTTAATGGTTATTAAGCTTCCATTAATACTTAATTATAGTTATTTAATCAACTATAATTTTACGGGTCCGTTTGACCACTTAAAGTCACGTTTTCGGGTTTTCTCGAAAAACGTGCTTTTAAACTCCGTTAACGTTTTAATCCATTTTTTTGGATCTGTTTTCTTCGGGAATCATTCCCGTATACTAATTAGGCCTAACTAAGCCTTAGGAATCCATCTCGGACCCTCTCGAGATCATATATCTCTTATACTCATTTAACGCGCATTTTAGCGTTTTTCGCTTTTAAGCGTTTTCTCTTTTCTTTTGGTTTTATTCTTTTTACCAATACTCTTTAGGCACCATTAGGCCCTTAATAATTTTATTAGAGTAATTTAATCACCATTTTTAGATCCGGGGTATTAAAATCTACCCCCCTTAGGAACTTTGTCCTCAAAGTTGGTGAATCTATATGGTTACTCTCATGGCGTACTATGCCAGGTTATAATACATGTATAACCTTACAGACTCCACAAGTCTGTCTCATTTCATACTACACATACCACACACATATCACAGCATGTATAGCAAATCAAAAATACTCTTTTTACTCTCTCCATGGAATCGGTCTGAAGACAAGAAGGCACTACAGTCCTCGAATCCATATTGAGTAATATACTACTGATCCCTCAGGTACCGGTCACGTTGAACACTTACTCTTTCTGGTTCACGGCCGTTTCATGACAATGGGCACTTACTCTCTCTGGCCCACGGTCCCTTCGGTTCTGATCAAAACGTTACACATATACATATCCTCAGGCACTCTGGTTGACTCACTCAACACAGGAACATCTCAGGGTACTCTCCCCGTCCCGTTGCCTTTGGAAAAATCACACACTGTCACCGCCCCAACCGGTCACTTAGGACCGCCGCACGTACGGTGCAATGGTTTCAAAACTAATACTCGCCCACCGTTCTACCGGTCATCAAGACTTAAGGCCACAGCCATCGGCGGGTGATAGCGGTTTCAAAACCAATTTCGTTTCCATCTTCATACTTGAAGAAAATCCATTTTCAAATTCTGTTTGAAAATTCTTTTTGAAACATCACGCAACTCCAAATCAAATTTATGGTAGCTGTAATTTTCCTTAGCGTGGTTAATTGTGACCACTTATAGGGAGCTTCAAGAATCATCCAACCCTGATGTGATCAGCATCAGTGTTGAACTATCCTTCCACCCCAATTTGTGTTCGGTTTCCCTTGATCGCTAGCAGACCAAGTTCCACCTCCCACGTCAGTTTCAAACAAACAGATAGTCAAACATTTTCGTTTTCTATCTTTTACTCTTACTAGTCATATTCATAAAACAATCTGTTTCAATTATCCCTAGTTCTTAGAACTTAGGTCATCCATTATTCTCTATTTGTTTCACTTACCTTGCCTAGGCATTCCATAATTGTGGCCTCATTAGTCAAATTATTACTCAACTTAAAACATACAACATACAACTCCAAAGGATGGAACTCACTCCATCAATCATTCTCAAATAAAATCACCTAGGGAACTCACTCCCTCTTAGGTTACACATCGGTTTCATACCACTTCGTACTCATTATGTCTCATGTCTAATCTCACTAGACATATACTATAGGGATTCTCATTCCCTAGGAGTCTCTCTACTCCTCTTTTCATATATATTACATACTCGTTACTTGCATCACTCATGCACAACAATCATTATTACACAATGAATGGGTACATATGTTTATGTAACATAAGTTCCAATCATCAAAACAATTTCTTTTGTGCTATGCACATAGTAGTTTACGCACCAATACGTAAAACATACTCTAAGCGGTTTCTCGCCCTACCCCCCTTAAAAGGGGTTACGCCCGCGTAACCAACCATATGTTATCACTGAACATTGGTTCATTAATTCGAGTATTATGAAGTGTTTTAACTTCAGTACGGTTAATTAACTCATAACCGGGTTCGGTTCTAGCCTCTAAGGCTTCAAGGGGTTTATGATATAGGTATACTTAACCCTGAATCACGGTCCACAAGCTTCTGCTGCGTGACCTGATAACTAGAGCTTAATTCGCTCTTTGGTATTCTCCCTGTATTTCAATCGACGCTTGGTATCTCTTACCGTATGCGAATTCGATGAATTTTAGATCGTCTCTCCAGTTCTCTAGGAATCTACTTCGTATAACACTATATACCTTTGTCATTATTCACTTATTTTTCCCGACTTGTTGTCGGTTGAGGTCAAGCTACTACTTAGCATGTAGTGCTTCCTCGTTTAATTTTATGTTTGTTTACTTGTTCCTGTACAAGGATTCTTCATACATACTACTTTGCATTTACCATCCATCGGTCCTGGAACCTGTGGGTTATGGCCCCACGTTCTTTGTGCATCTTTGGCCAACGGCCGCACGGTTATTTCTCTAGATTCTCACTTAACAGGCTTCGTTGACATTTCTCAATTCCTGGCTCTCCCACTCGATCATTACCGCACAAGTGCAATACCAAAACACTCAGTCATACAGAGTGCAGAAGTGTAAACCCTTGACGGTAAATCTCTCATGAGATAGGAATGAACATGTCTTCTTTTACTATCTTTTCTCATCAACTTCATATCATGAACTGGCTATACTCTTACAATGGTTGCTTGCTGCGTACCATGTTCTACTCATTAACAACATTCGCTTATAAGGCATCCGCTACTTTAGCTTCCGCTCATATACTCCCGCCATTCATACTATGGCTTGCCATTTACTTGGCTCAATGAAATACGCTACTCTTTTAAATCTCTCTGCGCTTCTTGCGCGTTGTTTACTCTGCAATTCATATTGCACACATACAGTGTTTACTACTCATCCAATTACTCTCGCGGTTCCTTCTACTGCTATCGAAGCCTTCAAATTACTCCTTGGCAATATACACATGCTCAAGCGTCACTACACCTTTAGCGGTTTCACATTACATACTTAGGTGGTAGCCCTCTCTGGAGGATTCACGCAATTACCGCTCCATAGGCTCCATAATAGCAAGTGGTGACTCCACTCTAAGGTAGTGGTTCGTTCTCCACCATTCCTTTTTATGCCTTTATGCATAAGTTTTACAACGTTTGGATCTACAAACTGTAGTTGGTTTACCGGCTTACAAGCCATCTTGCCTCGAGCCATGCCCTGTGCGGCTGTTTAAACAGGTTTCTGCTTCTGTACACCATTAAATGGTTTAGAGGTATTACTGGGCTCTTGATATGGTTGTCTCATCACACTTCCTTCATGGAAGGCCCTTTAAGTATCTTGACATTAATTTATGTCCACTGGCAGTTTAGGATATCCCGTGTTACGTGGGATCCCTTCGGGTTCTACCCGAGTGTTCGCTTTAACACTTGTGTTCTCAACACGATAATTCGTTCAACTACTGTTGACTCCGGCACCCTTCACGGATTGCTCCTGGGTGTTACTGATTTGCGCCATTACATTTGGCCTGAACTCATGGGTATGTTCAGTTCCTTACTCCGCCTTGTGGTTATATACTTGACTATCCCGTTTAGGGTTGTAATGTCTCCCATTCTTGGGTAGACCATTGGTACTTTTCCTTCACCTTCTTGGTCAGGTCATTATCCTCTGTGGTGAGGTATTCTACGGGAATTTTATCCCGTTCATCAAATATTGATATATTCATTTTAGGCATTCGCCGTATTGTTTATACTGGGTATTCTTCCAGTTGTCACATATCCAATGTCTACACTTAATACTCTGTGCTTCTCGCACTTCTTAACGTTATGTTCTTAGCTCCATCATCCTACTGGATTCTTGACTCCTTTAGCTTGGTAAGCTTCTTTGTGTTCTTCGATCATTCGAGGTGTCCAACTGTCTCGGTTTGAATTGGCTCTTTCGTCCGTAGTATGGAGTGGGCTACTTCCCGTGTTCCGTACTCTACTTGTATACATACATGGAGTATCTTATTGATACGTTACCACTTACCCAACTAACTCATAATTGGTCTGTCAGGCCCGCAAGCTCCTTTGGAGTGCGGTCGTTCCATGTCTCTTTTGTGTACACTTGTAGTGTCGGTCACGCCTAAGTGAAGTATTCTGTTGCCAACTCCTCTTGTATCGTCCTATGATGATTTACCATGGCTCTTTGGTTTGGTTTTAAAATTTGGGGGTTTTTGGAAAACTTGCGTTTTTAAAGAAAAATTTGAGTTTAGAAAATAAAATCTTCATGGCATTCCTTTGCCGGTTGCTTCTTACCAGGTCTAGCTTCTCGCCGACCGGTATGCTTCTCAATAAAGTGGTCAGGCTGTCAGGCCTTTCCGAAGTTTCATTTCAGAATTCTTAGGGTTGTCTTGCCATATTGGCTTCTCTCGCCATTTTGGTACTTGCTAAGTACTGGTCGCTTGTCAAAGCTCCTCTTAATAGTCCGTTTTTACTGCACTTGCCGTGGCAAGTGCGCAGTACAGGCGGTTTTTAGGTTAACTAATACCGGTCACGGTATCGTTCACGTTGTATTTGGTAGCCTTGTCGGCTCTTCCTTGATCCTTTAGTTGGATAACTACTCCTTAGAGTTGCTTCTCATTCATCTTGACATGACTGTCATTCATTTAGGTGCTTCTCCACTCTTGGAGTTCCTTATTTACTTAGTTCTAGGTTCTACCTCGTTGTTCGTTCCCACGTCTCTACTGTGGTTACCGAGGTTCAACTCATTTAGGCACTATTTTTGTAATCCTATTCGGGTATATCCCGTAGTTATGCTCGTAGCTGTCTAAGCAATATCAGTGAAGTATTGCAATCTCTTTGGGTGTGGCAGGGTGGGTGTACCTACTCTCAACTAGGTTCTCAGTCGGTTAATATACCATTAGTGGTATTACATATCATGGCGGTCCGTAGACATGTGTTCTGGTTCTCGTTATTTCTCATGAGTCGCCTTGTTGCACGGTTGGTGCTTCTTCTGCTGCTGCTCGGCAAGCTAGGTTCTCGCGACTGCTAAGCATGTCGCCCCAAGTTGCCACAGATTTCGGTCTCCTTGGATTAGGATTTCTCGATCTCTCGCCATTATGTGCGGTTAGTGTCATTCCAGGGGATCCGTCTCCGGGATTCCCGGTTCTCGGGATCTACCGCATGACATGTTCTAGTTCATGTTGAAAATTTAGTAATGCCAGATTAGGTTTCCCCGTCTCTCTGCGTCTTTCCCAAGCTTTAATGCGGGGGTTTGGGGATGTGGCGGGGGTTTGGTATTGTAGGTATCCAGATCATACTGGAAGTTCCTATCTCGAGCGCATCTCTCACGCTACCACTAACCCTTAGCCCAAGTCTCTAATTCCTAACTCGTATTTTCTAAGAGGGTATTTCCAGTCATCAGAGCGATACTTCGCTCTGATCCATTTTGTAACACCCCAACCGTTAATCTCGTCATACCTCTTAAAACCGTTACTAATTACTCCTACTCACGCAGCGGAACTCTAATTACAAAGGGGTGAAACAACGCCGTTAGCCACACATGTGGCTAACAGCCTTTCTTACTTACCGTAACGGTTGATGAACTGGAACAACCGAGTACTTCATACAAACAATACTCAACTTTTTCTTTACTTATAGATCCGAGTCTACAATATACGGATGCCGATAACATACTCGGACTTACACCTCTTCAAATGCATTAGTAATTACTATCTAACTACCCATGCTTCATAGTCAGTCCCGTCCTACTCTCTCGAACGGTGGTCAGCTTTAGTAACTGCACCACTAAAAACGTTCCCCTAGGGGGTCAGCTTACGCTGAATATGAAATTCGCATATACGCGTGCTAACCGCGGTACGCCGACTACTTTGGGTCGGATTACATGGAGTTCATTTTAATCAAACAACATGCATCATGGGAATACAATATATATTTAGATTACCAAGGAATCTACATCCAATCAGGCTGAGCACATTCCTAACCAACATAAAAAGGGTTGTTAGTTGGTATATGTTTACTCTTAGGCCATGAGGGTTATACTTCACTATGCCTTGTTACTTATTCAGTACCTCTCCCGCTCTCTCGGGTTACTTATTCAATTACACGCCCATTCTTTGGGCTACTCGTAATATACTCACCCAACTCTCGGGTTACTTATTCTCATTATCTCACCCATACTCTTGGGTTACTTATTCTCATTATCTCACCCATACTATGGGGTTATTTACACTCATTATTTCACCCACACTCTTGTGGTTTATTTATACTCAAGCTCTTGTAGATTCTCGAGACACACAGTCTCCTACGTCACGCTTGTTACTCTTAATACATATTTGGGCCAAAACTCATGGCTCTCTAGCAGTATGACTTTCCCGGTGTTCGACCCTACTCTGGGTCTAGCATGGTGGGAAGGCTCAACTAGCTCCTGGAACTTTCTCTTAGTTCCCATCTCTGTTACATAGGTCCGACTACTCTCGGACTACTCACTTTCCCATAACTCTCTCTCGGAGTTATAATAATTTTATGTGTATTAGTCTAGAAGCACATCACTCTTGATGTTTCTAATGACTTTGGGAACTTTACTTAAATTCGGGTAATCTTAGGTTTTAAGAGTTACCTTTACAATACATATACACATACTTTCGGTTATAATCTTATACCGGGTAAAACCCTCTTATAGGAGGTCGACCATGTCCAAGGAGTTATAATCCCCTAGGTCTCTTTTACCTTCTTTACAGTTCACATTATTGGGACTAACTTCAATCCTCTTGATGGGGTTCATTTATCTCTCCACTCCATATTTATTCCGTGGATTGTTTCAATAAGGTTATTCTTTAATCGATAGCTTGGGTGTGTTTGCATATTACCATTGTTCATGAGACTACCCGATCTACGGGTTTTTAGTCAAACACTACTCTCTATGAGTCGGTCTATGCACTATGTTAGACCACAACGGCATACAAGTATGTTAGTCATACAACATACAACAAGGCATACATAATCAAACAAGGGATTATTTTCATGCTTTAATCTTGATTAAGCCGGCACACAAACACACAATCAGAGTAACTCGGTTAGCATACGGGGCATGAGAAAATCATACCTTTCACCGGGGTTAGCTTTACCGGTGACCTCTCATTCCTCGGTTCACACTTGTTCCACTAATAACATTCAAATGTTTTTATTAACATCAAAGCATTACGGTATGTAAAACATACTCCCGTACTTAACCCCGTTATCCCGTTTAACTTAGTTTTACTCATGTGTTCTTAAACTCACAACTTCCTCATTCACTTATCAAACTTGTTTACCTCCTAATGACCTTTAAACATCATTATTCATGTCCTAATTACCTTATATTATCATTACCATTCAATTCCCCATCATTAGAATGCAAGAAAACCATTCTGTTACATTTCTGGCCTGGTCCGGGTTTGTGTCCGGGGTTACAAACCCGGACCAAACACTGGAATCATTTCTGTCGTATTTTTCATGTGTTTCGGGTTTGTGTCCGGGTTTTACAAACCCGGACCATCCCCTGGGATGACCTTCTGCCATTTTTGCTATGTTCCGGGTTTGCATTCCGATTGCAAACCCGGACAACCCCTGGAACTGTCAAAATTTGCAGTTTTTCACCACTTTTAAACCCCTAAATCACCTCTAATCATTTCCTAATCATTCCATAAGTTTCCACATGTTTAATAATCATAAAATGCTCTAAACCTCTTCAAAACATGGCTTATTCCTTACTAAAGTTCTTGATCAATCTCACACGTTTTTCATTCTCATTTTACACTAATGCACACTTGTGCATTTCTAACTTCTCCTCAACACTTTGCATTATGCTCTCTTTCATTTTGACCATTCCATATCTTCCTAGATACGCATAAACTCATACCAAGTTCCAAGACTCACTCTTAAAGCCGTATTTCTTCTTGCTTTTATAAAAAGTCCTAAGGCACTAAACCACTCTTATTTCTACACAAATTTCGCCATAACTTGGCTACTTTTCTAACATTGTCCAAACTCAACTCTTCACGTTTTCATCCTAAAACTAGCCAAACCACAAGGGTTCTATCAACACTCAATAATTCCTCATTAATCAAGCAAAACTCATTAAACACCATAAAGCATTATTCATCAAATACATAGCTCCCAAAACAAGCATAACTCACAATGTTTCTCACTTGCATTATCTCTAAGCAGGAACATTATCACCACAACTCGAGTGGGGTTCATTCACCTTATTAACCCTTCCCAAATACTAATAACACTTAGTTAAGTTTCTTACCTTAAATTTTCTTAAGTTTCCTTTTATTTCTCTTCTCCTCTTCTCCCCTCTTCTTCCTTCAAAATCGGCCAAGGCAATTCATTTGCCCATTCTTCTAGCCACATTCAAATTGCAAAATAAGCACCAAGGAGCTCCTTAGGCTCACCAAATATAAACTAAAATTCACAAGGATGCTTAAAGCACCCAAATAGGTTTTACCTTTGGAATTTCTTGAATGGTTTTCAACTCTTGAATCTTTAAGAGGGACTCCACCACCATTAAAGCTGGAGAATATCTCAAACAAGGAAGAAAAGCTAGTCATTACCAAAGCCAAAATCGGCCAAGGTGGGAAAAATGGAGAAACATGACTTTTTTTATGGATATTTTTACCTTGCTAGAAAGGGGAAGCTTCAAGTTATGTGCTTTTCTCCTCAAATGGGCAACACCATGAAAATGAACTTCAAGCTTTTGGGATTTTGAAAAGAGGGAAAGGTAGAGTTTGATGATAGGAGTTTAAATATGCGATTATTTTTTCAATTTCGGAGCAGGATGAGACTTGAGCAAGGAGAAGAAGATGGAGAACCCTGTTGAGCTCCCATGTCGCACAGCACCAGAGAGGGAGGAAGGGAATATGGAGAAGGAGAAAGAAAAGAAGAAGGAGGGAAAGTGAGAGGAAAGAGAGTGAGGGAAATGTTAAATGCCTTTTTGCTTTTACTTTTCTCTCTCCTCTTTTTTTCTTTCTTCTTTTTTGCTAACTAATAAACAAGAGAGGGGAGGCTTCTTATTTAATAAAAACCGGCCCCACTAACTAGTTTAAGCTGGAGCGTTTTTCGGTTTCTGACAGAAAACGCTCGTTATTTTACCCGGTTTGGCACTATTCACTAACGGGCCGTTTTCCGGATTTTTCTCGTTTCTTTATTTTTAATGGTTATTAAGCTTCCATTAATACTTAATTATAGTTATTTAATCAACTATAATTTTTACGGTCCGTTTGACCACTTAAAGTCACGTTTTCGGGTTTCTCGAAAAACGTGCTTTTAAACTCCGTTAACGTTTTAATCCATTTTTTTGGATCCGTTTTCTTCGGGAATCATTCCCGTATACTAATTAGGCCTAACTAAGCCTTAGGAATCCATCTCGGACCCTCTCGAGATCATATATCTCTATACTCATTTAACCGCGCATTTAGCGTTTTTCGCTTTTCAAGCGTTTCTCTTTCTTTTGGTTTTATTTTTTTACCAATACTCTTTAGGCACCATTAGGCCCTTAATAATTTTATTAGAGTAATTTAATCACCATTTTTAGATCCGGGGTATTAAAAAACATATTCGTACAAACGTTCATGTACGTTATAATAAGGACTAAACTTCTTGCATAACTAGCTCGATAGAAAGAGCGTCAACAAGAAAAGAACAATACCAACGTTATACAAACGAGCAACGTAAATACTTTACAAATGCCTAAGCATCTATAAATGCTACAATAAATTGAAATACACATTTAGATGATGTAACAACTTATGTTACACTTATGTATATGTTATGAAGATATAATAACTCATCAAGGTCAAAGATGCACACTAAACATCTTGACAAGAAGAAACGTTCGTAAAACGCCTTAGAAACATGCGATTAAGAATGACCTTGTATGACCTTCTAAAACTCAAACCAAATGGTCATACCCTCATTATATGACTATACAAACATAGTCCCTAGGCTATATCTAGTCAAAAACGCAAAACGCTCGGGAGTGCTCGCGCACCCCTTAAAGCACGAAAAGCCCGGAGAGGTGCCGAGGCGGCACGAACTCCTATAAAATTCATTCCTAGAGTTCCTAACATCATTAATAATCATTCTAAAGAGAACACATGAGCTATTTTCTCAAAATTCAACAAAATCCTCGGGGAGTTTCCTTAACGCTCCTTTTGCCTCGGGAGTGTCCCGATTGCCCGAAAATTATGTCATGGGTTGATGTAACCCCATATAACTCATGTAACACCTTAAATATCATTATTTACTAGAATAAAGGTTATAAACACTTGGAACTCAAAAAGACAACTTATTTCCCAAAATATCCTTAGAGCACAAAAACGCACTTCGGGTGTCACTAAAACGCGTTTTACGCAATTACCTTGTAGTTTTTGACATGCCACGAATTGGGAATCTTAAATGGGGATGAATTGACCCTCTAAATCAATAAAAGGCAGTGTCAAACAAGGAGCTCTATAGGGGCCGATTTTCTACCTAAAAACTAGTATAAAATTTGCATTTAAAACTTGTGTAAAAGGCATAGAACATGGTGACTCACCTTTCCCATGTGCTATAATACTTAATGGCAAAAGAATTTAGGTCTCATTTGACCTCCATGCTGTCGAAATTTGCAAGGAAACAAGGCCATGTTAGCTAGACAAGAATAAAAATGATTAAAGCAAAAGGTAGATCTAGAATCTACTTTTTGATTTCTTAATGTCAAGTGGCAACTCCATGCTGTCTAAACCATGTTAGAGATGATTGAAGAGGCCTAAAAACAGCCCCAATTCGTGGGTCATCATGGAAGAAGAAGACAAGTTGCAAACATTGAAAAATCAAAGGAATAAAGCCTTACCAAACTTACCTTGTCATTAGCTTCAATAATTTCTTCCACCTTGCATTGCCTTGTAACATGGCCGATTGAGTACCTAATTTAGGGACTTTGGAGCCTAATAAACTAAAGACAAACATTAAACAAAGACTGAGAACTAATGAATTATGGGTCCAAAATAAACAAAACAAAAATTCCTTCCAAACTAGCCAAAGTCTTACGGTTGCACCTCCATCTCTTTCACACATTGCAACCGGTTGGGTAAGCTCCTCTCTTCTTCCTTCATCTTCTTCCTTTGAAGCTCTTAAGTCCATTAATGGAGATTTAACTTCTATCTTCATTTCTAAGGTAATTCCTAGCATTTCTATCAGTCTTGAAGCAAAATTTTCCTAGCATATCCACAAGGTTTCGGCATCAAATAACACTCCAAGGAAGTTGTCTAAATCAACATTAATCCAAGGAGCAACTCAAGGTTACCTTAAGGTATTTTTCATGCTTGAAAATCCTTAAAACACATTTTTATGTGTAACCGAATTCTACATCTTCTAAGGTTCTTTTTTCTTCATTTTCATGAAGGAAAATTTGTTCTTCATTCACCTTAGGTGAGCCGAAATCCTAAGGAGAAAAGCTTAAGGTAATCCTTGGAAAATTACTTACAAATCTACTTAAGATCTTTGTTAAAGATCTAATTCCTAAACTCCTTCACTTCTTGCATAAGAACCAAAGTGGAGCATCAAATTCCTTTGGAGAAAGCTGGAGGTTCAAGAAGAGTTCATGCACTTAACCACCTTATTAAGAAGTAAGTTTACTAAGCCCAATCTTTATTTTAAGCTTAGTTAAGCTCTAAAAATTATACAAAAATTATGTATACCTTTTAAGGAATCAAAAACCGAAACTACATGGTAACATGTACCAAAAATATAATCTATAACATATATGGAAATATTTACCTTAAGACACATTTTTGTGTCACAAAATTTATCAATGATAAATACAAATTCAAGCCGATTTGTCAAGGGCAAATATGCTCTATTTGAGCTAAAAATCAATCTAAGACATTACAATAATTTTTACATGAGTTATATGACTCATATGTATTTATGTATAATTATTATGACTTATAAATCAACTTTTGTATACTATAAAGTATCTTAAAAATTATGGCCGAATACTTTTGGTAAAGAATAGGTTTTAATGAGCTACTTATGCATATAAACTTATATTATAAAGTTTTTGTGAGTTAAAAATATTTATTAGTGCTTAAATGGATAATTAATTAAGTTATGTGGCTAAAATGTAATTTTTCCAAAGTTTGGTTGTATATAATGAAAGCCGAGAGTTAAGGGTGTCCTTGGAGTAATTATGGTATAATATAAGGTTAGGAATTAAGTTTATGAATTTTAGAATTTAAACAAGTGTTAAAATGACAATTTATAAAGTTTTTGGGCTATTATGTAATTTATAAAAGTTATTATGAAAATTTGGAGTTTAATATGGGGCGAATCCATAATTAAGAGAATTATAAGTACACTTTTGAAATTTAGAGGAATTAAATATTTAAACTATAGTTTATAAGTTATTAAGTAACTATTATAAAGTTTGGGGCTAATTTGTAATTTTGGAAAGGTTGTGTAAAACCGAGAATCATATAAATTTATGGGTATTAAGTATTAAGTTTGAAATTAGACTATGGTCAAAGTGTTGACCAAAAACTTTGGGTTAAAATGATTTATGACATGAAATATTAAGTTTATAAAAGTTTTGGGGTGATTATGTAATTTATAAGAGTTTAACTATAAAACCGGATCTTATATGGGGCGAAAGCATAATTTGTAGAAATATAAATTTCCACTTGGTAATTAAGGAAATTAAATATTAAAACTATATTTTATAAGTTAATATGTAACTTATATAAAGTTTTTGAGGTAAAGATGTAATTATAAGAAACTACATGGCATAGCCAAAAATAAATGTGGCTAATTGGTGATTTATTAAAGTTATGGTGTTCAAATAATAATTACTAAATTTATAGTGGTAGTTTAGTGAATTAATTAATTAAGGAAATGAAACCATGTATTATAATGTATTTTGGAGTATAAAGTAAAGTTTATGAAATAAATGAGGTTACAATATAATAACTGAAAAGTATGATGTATTTATGAGATTAAAAATATTTGTAGGTCCTATATGGATATTTAAGAAATTTAGAAAAGAAATTTATGATTAAGGATTTATGAAATAAAAACTATATGATATACAAGTATAAGTAATTTACTTGTAAAAGAAATAATATTATCTGGGGTGAGTGAAATACCCCGTAATTAAAAATAGTGATTAATTAGGCTAATAAGTAATTTAGAAGCTTAATTAAGTGTAAATAATCATGAGGGTACAAATCCCGAAGAAAACAGATCCTTAAAACGGATTAAAACGCTAACGAACCTTAAAGCACGTTTTTCGAGATAACCGGGAAAACGGTGTCTTTAAGCGGGTCAAATAGACTTGTAACAATTTTGGTCAACTAATTATCATTAATAAATATTAGTGAAGCTTTAGAACCAATAAATCAATAAAACGAGAAACTAGTAAAACTGTCAAAAACGGGAAGTTGTGGGGTAGAAACATAATAACCAAAACTTATGTGTCCACTTTTAAAATAAAAAGTGAAGTTGTGTGTGTGTGCTAGTGCCAGCCGGCCCCTATCCCCCTCTCTCACACACTCACTAACCCCCCTCTCTTATTTGCAAACAACAAAATAATAAAGCAACCCCACTCTCACTTTTATTCTCTCTCTTAACTCATTCTCTTCTCTCACGTAAACCCCATCCCCCTCACTCTCTATTTCTTCTTCCTCCAGCCGATGACAATGGAGAATTAGCAAACCCCACAAAACCTCTACTTCTCTCCTCTTGTTACTCCCTCAAATCTCCTCCAAAAATTACAAAACTTGCACCATTGGAATCCTCTCATCAAGGAGAGTGTTTCCCTCCTTTCAAAATGCGAAAACAACCTTTCATCTCCATGGGTATGGAGCTTTTGGAGCTTCAAGACTACAACTAGGACCACCTTCTTCTCCTTGTTCTTTTGAGGTAAAAATCTCCTTGAAACTCCATTGTTTTTCTAGCCTTATGGGCAAAACGAAAATCTAGCTAAACCCTTGTTGGTTCCTTTTGTACCCAGCCGATTTTGGCATTGTTGGAGAGTGGGAAACCTTATTCTTGAGCCACTCCAAGCATTACATATACCCTTGGAAGGTAATATGTTTTCTAAACCCTAAAACTTGCACTAAAAGCTTAAATAATGTTAGGGTTAGTTCTTAGTATTAAAAGTATGTATATGTATGGGTTGTAGTGTTAGAGAATTTGAAGTACTATAACCGTAGAGAGAGAGAAAGAAGGAAGGAGGAAGAAGCAAGAAGAAGGGAAGAAAACTAGAAGGAGAAACAAGGTAAGGATGCTCACTTGTGTAACCTTGTATATACATGTATGTAACAGATTTTTATAAGTTAAAATGGGTATTGTGAAATGGTAGTGTAGTGGTAGTGAAATGTGTAAGAGAATACAAGTGTTTTAAACCTTAAAAGACATGTAAAACTTATTGAAACCTAGTTGGGATTGAGTTGTTAAGTGCAGGAATTTTAAAGAGTAGTTAGTGCTTGGTATTGTGTATGAGAGCTATGTATATTGGTGTTTTGAAAACAGGTGAATTGGTTAGTAATGTGTGGAATAATGTGGTGAGAGTATAAAAATATAGAGGAGGTTATGTCAAAATTTACCTAGGAATAGAACACTTAGTAGGCTAGAAACTAGGTGGGAAATGTATGTTGTAACAGATTTTGTTTGAGCTAGGTAATGGGTAGATGGGGAGAGATAGTTAATGTATTGTAATACATTAGAAACTCTAGAAATGACATTAGAAGAGGGAGCTATAGATGGGGAGAGTTAGAACTAAAATCTGTAGCAAACGCAACTAGGAAGAACTAGTGTAAGTGTTGAAATGAAACTTGGAAAATTATGTGGTGAATTAGTATAAATGTGTAAAGAGTTAATGAATGAACTAAGGTGTATTAGGAGGTTTATTTAGTGGTAAAACATGTGGGACTAAGTGTAGGAACAATGGGGAAGTAATGGGTAAAAGATAGAACTGAAAACAGAAGTAAAAATGCAAGTACTGGGCCGGACCGACCTTGGGACCGGACTTGCAAGGTCGGTCGAGCCCAGAATCACAAAGACGGGAGTCTTCTGGAATGGACCGGACTGTGACCGGATTTGCAAGTTCGGTCGGACCAGAAAATTCTCCCGTCTGAACCTTCTGGAATGGACCGAACTTGCGACCGGACTTGCAAGTTCGGTCGAGCCCAGAATCACAAAGACGGGTGATAAGTGTCAAAATGAGCATGTTTTATAGGTGTATTTCATGTTAATATAGCACTTTTCTTGCTCATTTCTCCACTTCGGTTAGTTTTCCTCTAGTTTATGTTTTATTGTTTATCTCACAAATTATTGGTTTAACATGAGGAAAACCAAGCCGGGAGTGAAGTAGACAAAGAGACGAACGCGTAGACGCAAACGGCTCAGAAAACGGAGTCCAAACGAAGAATCTAGAGCCGGTCAAAGTTTGAAGGAAAACAGGCCACGGTCAATGGTTGCAACCGCCCAAGAAGTGGCGGTCCTCTCTGGTGCAACCGCCAGGCGGTCTCTCAGCTGCTACCGCCACTAACAGGCGGACACACATGCTCAACCGCCAGGCGGACACCACCACCTACCGCCTTATCAGGCGGTCCCCAGGCGGACACCACCACCTCTACCGCCACTTATCAGGCGGTCTTCCACAGGCGGACAGATAAAATCGCGCCCGAACATAGTTTTCTTCCTCGCGCGACTCTGCAACTCGCCTTATCTATCTACCCCGCCGTCGCCTACCTTATTTCGCTCACGCGTATCCAGCTCCTGTCCCCTGCATTAAATGAAGCAATCAATGCTTCAATCAGTGAAGAAATCAACAGAGGCAATCAACTGCAAGTCTTCTACGTAGTCTTCCTTTCTTCTATAAATACCCATTCCCTACAACCTTGTACGAGTGCACGGAGAAAACCTGAAAATCACTCACACTCACCTCATCTCATTCTCTTCCAGTATCACTCTCTATTCATTTCACTCCATTAATTCTCTAATTCACCCACTTCACTTATAATAACCTACGTACATGTTTCACTCTTCGACCTCTCCATTTCTCCATTCACTAATCACGTCTCCGTGCTGTTATTACGTCCAACCTCTGTCAGATTTATTACCAGTTAATATGTCTGGCTAAGGAGGATTTGCTCCGGGCAAGGTTTTTAATTATGGTTTGTTTAATTATGTAATCAATATTTCTACCGGTTTTAATAAATACAGTTTGTTACGCTTAAAGGATTTCTCTCACCATTTTAATAAATTACATGAATTTATTAAAATGCTTTCCTAAGTCTATTTTGATCAGACCAGGTGATAAATAGACAGGTTATTTAAGCCGTAAATCTGGAGAAAACTTATTATGATTTAATAAGTTAGTATTTACAGATGCAATTATAATTCCTTGAATTTAACGTCCGTTTACATAGTTTGCTCGAACCTTGATTAGACCGAGCATTTTCTGGTAAACGAGTTCTTAAGGGTCTATGACTTAGTCCTTAGGATAATAACAGGAATTTTGCCAAACTATATTAAACCGGTAGAGATAGCATAATTAATCAGATTATATAAAACCTGAACCCGGAGTTCCATTTAATTCATCTGCACTCAGTAATTTAATCTGCTCTTTTAATTCTCTAAAAACAAGTCAATTAACTTCCCCCCTTTTGTGACAAGCTTAGGAACTATTTAGCTCGCTATAAGTCCCACGGTTTGACCCCGGCCGCTTCTGTCTTCTACACTACTACGACCGGGTTTTAATTTGCAGCCCGACGGATATTTTGAGTATTAATTTCTTTCTTTTAATAACTACACCTCTTCTAATCACTCACGATAAATCCATCTGCAAAATGGCGCCGTTGCCGGGGACTTGATTTAATCTAGTCCCTAAGCCCCGGTTAATTCACCTGTTTTAATTACAATAATCTGTTAATCTACTAAAAAAAAAACTGTTAATCCAATTTTGGACATATAACCTCGGACATCTGACTTGGACATGGACATCTAACTTCTGATCTGACTTGGACATCTGACTACTAATTGTTAATATTATTGTCATTTATTTCTGTCATTTCGTTCCATTGTCATTTCGTTCCATTGTCTCTAACTACTAACTTTAAATTTCCAGTCATTTCGTTCCATTGTTATTTCGTTCCATTGTCATTTCTTTCCATTGTATACTAACTACTAACTTTAAATTTCTGTCTACTAATTCCTAACATTTTTATTATTCTAACGTATAACCAGTTCTTTTCTCTGTTTTGAGTGGTGTATGCCTTTCACCAGGTCACAGAGCCTCCCAGAGAATATTAATCACACGGTTGGTTACATCCCAGAAATCGAGAGAACCTTTCTGCGCAATCTCAGGCAGAGACGAACTCAACAAACATACCACACAGTGATAGATTCTGACCCGGAAGCTAACATGGCAGCTACACCAGCAACGGTTCGAAATATCAACAGGCCGTCTAACCAAGGACAACAGCCTGCTATCCCTTCCTCACCTCAGCCCATCCGAATACGATGAGTGGCAGAAGCTGAAGCCATATCATCAGATTCGATGTGTGAAGGAGTTGGGCATGTTTGATGGCACCAGTCCAGACGAAGCCCTGTTACATGTTACAAAATTCTTACAACATGCCAATAGCCTTACTGCAACCGACGCAGTACTTCAATATGCAAGATTGTCTTATTCCCACACAGCCTGACGGGAAACGCGAGCAAGTGGTATCATAGCTTAACACCGAGTACCATTGGTACCTGGGACGACATGGCCACCAAGTTCTATGACAAATTCCTACCTCCGAGCCGAACTTTGGAGATGATTGCTGAAATTTATAATTTTAAGCAACCAGGGTCGGAGAATATTTGTGAAACTTGGGACCGTTTCAAAGGTCTACTACTCACTTGTCCTCACCACGGTCTGACGAAGGAACAAGTATCACAATTGTTTTACAAGGGCTTGATCGGTCCGTGCAGAACAATGGTGTTATCTTCGTTAGGGGCTGACGTTCTGAAAAAGCCGGGAGCACAATTTCTGAACAGCATGGAGTCTCTCTGTGAGGAAATTAGAGACTGGGCCTCCGGTGGATCAAGGAGCGGTACTCCAGGATTATATCATGTTGGGGAGAGTGATAACAAATTCGACCAGCTCATGAGCCATGAGCAACTCATGGAAAGCAATGCTCAGCAAGCAACAAAAGTGAGCACTCTACAGAAAGTGGTCGAACAGATGGCTATGAATTCCTTCCCTCAGCAAGCTAAGTCATGATTTCCCGACCACCTACTACCCCTCCAGGCTATGCTCCTCAATCTCAAACGTCACCAACAATTTCTTGTACGCAATGTTGCGGGCCTCATGATACGATCAATGCCCCCAACTACAAGAAATGAAAGCAGCGGAGGAAGCAAACTACATCACCAACAATTCAGGATACAGACAACCATGGCAACGTAACATGCAATCCAACCTTAGCTACTCAAACACCGGAAATATCCAAAACCCACATACCCTACAAACATCCCAAAATTACAGACCTCAGTCCAATTTCCAAGGAGGCCCAAGGCAATATCAACAACAGCCTTATGGCAATGAAGCTTCATCGAGCCGACCAGCTCCACCTCCTTCGAATCCTGAGTCTGATATGTCTCAGATGCAGGAGATGTTTAAGGCGATGATGGGTAAATCACGAGATACGCAAGAAGAGGTCGCAGCTCTGCGCAAAGACCAAAAAGCCTTGCAATCTCAAATCCAACAGCTACTCACTCAACAAAGACCACCTGGTCAATTCCCTTCACAAAATCCCAATCCGAAGGAACAAGCAAATTCAGTCCTTATAGACGATGGCACATCACAATCAACAAACTTGTGTGCAGTCTCTTTAAGGAGTGGAAGGGAACTTGCCACCAGCAAAGGAAAAGAAAAGAAAATCTTGAAGATTCCTATATCAATGTTGATGAAACCACCAAACCAACTTTACCTCCCTCAGAAATCCCAATTCCTACTCCTGTTACTCCACCTCCATCTCGAATTACCATCGACATCCCAACCTCCACTCATAAAAACAATGAACTCCCATTTCCGAACAGAATGAAAAAGAAACATCTTGATGAGCAGTTCTCCAAGTTCTTGAGTATTTTCAAGAAGCTGACCCTCGACATACCTCTGATCGATGCTTTGCAAGAGATGCCTAACTACGCAAAATTCCTCAAGGATCTCTTGACAAAGAAGAAAAAGAAACCTGGAAAGGAGACAGTGCACCTGACAGAGGAGTGTTCTGCAGCCCTTCTTCGAGCACTCCCTCCTAAACAAACAGATCCGGGAAATCCCGTGATCCCGTGCTTTATAGGTGGGGTGGATTGTGGAAGTGGTCTATGCGACCTAGGAGCCAGCATTAATATCATGCCATACGCCACCTTCTTGAAAGTTAAAGGAGGAGAAATGCAACCGGTTCCTTTTAAACTCCAACTAGCAGACAGATCAGAGATCAAGCCCATGGGCATAGTCCGAGATTTGGTAGTTGGAGTGTCTCGCTTCATCTTTCCAGCTGATTTCGTCATTCTAGAAATGGATGACGATGTCGAGGTTCCCCTGATTCTAGGTCGACCGTTTCTAAGTACCGCCAAAGCTATCATTGACGTCCACGACGGAAAATCACTCTTCGGTACGAAGATGAGACGATTGAATTCGACATGCAGAAAATGATGAAGAAAAGCTCAAACTTTTCTCCTCATGCTAAGACGGTGGGATTCACAGATGACGAGGAGGAGGAAGGCGATTTTGCTACAGAGGAGGACACGTATTTTCCATCTTCCATCCAGGAAGCTGAAACTGAACCCCTAGAGCAAGTATTACTTACTTCTCTAGAAGAAAAGATGGAGGATCCAGAAGTTAACGCCATGCTGGCGTACGTAGAAAAGGAAGGGCTGGTTATCAATCGTTCCGGCCACCAATCGAAGAACTCGACAGAAAACCTCAAAAATCAATTCCATCAGTAGAACAACCACCTGAACTCGAGCTTAAAGAAATACCCTCTAACCTCAAGTATGCTTTCCTAGCTGAAAATGACCATTTGCCTGTCATTATTTCCTCTTCTCTGAATTCCGGAGAGGAAACGAAGCTACTTGAGGTATTGAAAAAGCACAAGACAGCAATCGGGTGGACTATCGCTGATATCAAAGGAATTGATCCCTCCTATTGCACGCACCATATTTACATGGAGGAAAACTTCAAGCCTATCCGACAACCTCAACGCCGGCTAAACCCTAACCTCAAGGAGGTAGTTCGAAAGGAGGTTCTGAAACTCCTTGACGCAGACATCATCTATCCAATTTCTGACAGTCCATGGGTCAGTCCTGTTCAAGTTGTCCCTAAGAAGGGGGGCATCGAAGCTGTTATTAATGAAAAGGGAGAGACTATCCCTCAAAGAAAGATCACAGGATGGCGCATGTGTATTGATTATCGGCGTTTGAACTTGGCCACCAGGAAGGATCATTTCCCTCTCCCCTTCATCGACCAGATGTTGGAACGACTTGCAGGGCAAGAGTACTACTGTTTTCTAGATGGGTTCTCGGGTTATTTTCAAATACCAATCGCACCTGAGGACCAGGACAAGACAACCTTCACTTGTCCTTACGGTACCTTTGCATACCGACGAATGCCTTTCGGTCTATGCAACGCCCCTGCTACCTTCCAGAGATGTATGCAAGCAATATTTGCTGACTTCATCGAGCAGAGCATAGAAGTCTTCATGGACGATTTCTCAGTCTATGGCTCTAGTTTCGACAAATGCTTGGCACAACTAGATTTGATCCTGAGACGGTGTGAGGATACGAATCTCGTCTTAAACTGGGAGAAATGTCATTTTATGGTCAAGGACGGGATCGTCCTTGGACATAAAATATCAGCAAAAGGGATAGAGGTGGATAAAGCCAAGGTAGAGGTTATTGAGAAGTTACCAGCACCAACTACAGTTCGAGATATACGAGCATTTCTAGGGCATGCAGGATTTTATCGGCGGTTTATTCAGGACTTCTCCAAAATCAGCAAACCATTGACCGACCTGCTACAGAAAGATGCCCCGTTTCATTTTGATGAAAATGTTCAGCTGCTTCCAAACATAACACAAAAATTGGTGACAGCACCTGTGTCATACCACCTGATTGGTCTCTTCCTTTTGAGATCATGTGTGACGCAAGTGACTATGCCGTGGGGGCAGCTCTTGCCAAAAAAAGAGAAAATCTTGAGAGTGATCGCCTATGCTAGCAGAACACTGAACGACGCGCAGAAAAACTATACGACCACCGAAAAAGAACTTTTGGCTATAGTTTTCTCCCTCGATAAGTTCAGATCTTACTTATGGGGAAGCAAAGTCATCGTGCATACAGACCACTCCGCTCTCAAATACTTATTCACAAACAAGAAGCCAAGCCTCGCTTATTGCGCTGGATTCTTCTACTTCAAGAGTTTGACATCGAAGTCAAAGATAAGAGCGGGAAACTGAATGTCGTCGCGACCATCTCTCTAGGTTGGTGACTCCTACGGATAGTGTGCCCATCAACGAATTCTTCCCCGACGAGACTGTCTTCTCCATCACCAAAGTACAGGAGCCATGGTACGCAGACCTGGCCAATTATTTAGTCTCAGGAACAGTACCCTACGATTTTTCCTACTCCCAGAAGAAGAAATTCTTTCTGACTCGAGGCATTATTTCTGGGAGGACCCGTACTTGTTCCGAGTTAGTGCTGATGGGTTAATTCGACGATGTCTCCCGGAAGAAGAGGTTTCGAGCGTCATTCACTTTTGTCATTCTCGGGAAGCCGGAGGTCACCATGGACCCACGAGGACCGCTGCTAAGATCCTGGCCTCAGGTTTTTATTGGCCAACCCTTCATAAAGATGTGTACCAATTCTGCAGACAATGTGATAATTGTCAGAAAATGGGTAACACATCCAGGAGACATGAGATGCCGCAACAAGGGATACTAGAAGTAGAGCTCTTTGATTGTTGGGGCATAGATTTCATGGGACCGTTCCCTTCCTCGCAGGGCCACGAATATGTTCTAGTGGCAGTTGATTATGTGTCAAAGTGGGTGGAAGCTATACCGTGTCATCATGCCGATGCAAAGACAGTAACAGATTCCTCAAAAAGCACATTTTACCCGTTTCGGCGTGCCCAGAATTATTATTAGTGATGGAGGAACACACTTCTGCAACCGTTTATTCGAAGCACTTATGGTTAAATACGGGGTACGTCACAAGGTAGCTTTACCTTATCACCCCCAGACAAACGGTCAAGCAGAAGTTTCCAACCGAGAGTTAAAATGGATCCTTCAGAAGACGGTTAACTCATCAAAATTGGGCACTTAAACTGGATGATGCGCTTTGGGCTTACCGCACTGCATTCAAGACTCCCATCGGGATGTCTCCTTTTAAGCTGGTCTATGGAAAAGCATGCCACCTTCCTGTAGAGATGGAGCATAAAGCATATTGGGCAATCAAAGCCCTAAACTTTGACATGACTTCTGCAGGAGAGAAGGAAATTCCATTCCAACTTACCGAATTAGAAGAGCTGCGAGATCAGGCTTACCAGAATGCTAAGATCTATAAAGAGCGCACCAAAAAGTTCCACGACAGGATGATCCTCAAGAAGGAATTCGAAATTGGTGATTGGGTTCTCTTATATAACTCGAGATTAAGGATTTTCCCTGGGAAGCTCAAGTCACATTGGGCCGGCCCTTTTCAAATTGTTAGTGTGACCCCGTACGGTGCCTTTGAACTCCAGAACAAACAAGGCGAAACTTTCAAGGTCAACGGGGCACGTCTTAAAAGGTATAATTCTCATTCCAATATTTCAACTAACCTATCTGCAACTTATTTTGTCCAAGAACAGCAGGACAATTCGCCCTCGAATCTTCTCCAAACTAAAACTTGGTCAAATACGTCTAGCTAGAGACGTTAAACCCGGGCAGCTCGGTGGGAGGCAACCCACTATCTATCTTTTATTTTCCTTTAATTTAATATGTTTTTCCTTTTTGTACTATATTTCCCTTTTATTTGCTATAATAAAATGCAGGCTTCACTTGAGTTCTTCTCGCTGTGTAGAATATTCTTTACAGGTTAATTCATGACATTCCACAGCAACACTCAAGTGTGGGGGAGCTCTACACACTCTACGAAATCTGGGGAGTACACTCTTTCCTTTACTTGCATGCCCTATTAATTTTATTTCATCTACGCAATGAGGGCATTGCTTAAGCTTAAGTGTGGGGGAAGAGCCTTTCAGGACATTATGCTTAAATTGTTAATCTCTCTGCTTATCTTCTGCTTACCTCGCATTTGTTCAAAATTGAATTATGTACCCTGCTAATGTAGGTTGTTCTCTTTAAAAACTAATACTATTATGAATTGTAGGATAAAGGGTACAAATTTTTAAAATTTTACATTTGATTACTTTTGAGGAGCATTTTATATGCGGTGTGACCAAATAATCTGCAAATTGGTTGGATTTTATTGCTCAGGGTTTCTTTCTGTCTTCTCTCTTAGGGATTGCTAAGGGGTATTTCTCTGTTAAAAAAAAAGAGAAGAAGTATACAAAAAATAAGGGACTTTCGAGACACCATTGGTAACCAACAAAAGAGAGTTGAGTGTTCTTGAATACAAAGGCGTGATGCCTATATTTCTCATCTCTTATGCAAAAGTGAAGCAAATGCATAAATCTATTTTTCCTTTTGTTTTCTTCTCAATACCCATGAAATACCCCAAACCTTAATAAGTTTTTAAATATTAAATAATAAATTATTAAGACTAAAAAGGGTCTCAGAAACATTAGTAAATAATTTAATAAATAGTAAATACAATTAATTGCCTAAAAGGGCAATATGGGCAAAAATATGCTCTAAGCTTGGGATAGTCTTGATTAAGACTTGATAAACTAACCAAGACCTATATATATTAATGAGCTTATTAAATCAATTACCAAAGAAAACTGAGCTTGAAAACAAGTTAAAACACAAAATGTGCTTTAATGAGTCGTAAAGCATGTTTTCGGAAAATTGTCTTGTAAATGAGTTTTGAATGGCTAAATGACCATCAATACTCTTTAATTAATATGTGTACTATTTAGTATCACATTTGGAAGTTTAAATCAATGGGAAATCAAGAATTTCGCTTCAAAGTGCCTTGTTATTATGAATAGTAACTAAAATAAGCTAGTTTGTAACATATGTTAACATATGTAATTTAATTGGGCAATAAAGACTAATTAATCCTTGTATTTAATGGGGTCGGTTCTGCATGGAGTGGGTCGACACCCTTGCTTACTGATTGAACAATAAGTGAGTAGTTTAAGAAAAAACACTATTTGCTTTACGTAATTAATATCTTAAAAGCAACTACAATCATTCATCCTCTTCATTCTTCATTTGCTCTTACTTTCTCACGTAGCCATCTTCTTCCTTTCTCTCTTTCACGATCGAACAGCACACCACCAACATACAACTTCAAATCCTTAACTTCTTGCTCACTTGTCCAAATCAAAAACCGAGACCACCGATCTCTTAGTTTCATCAAAGCTCTTCGACTTAGTCCTTTCAAATCTTCAAGAGCTCCATTTTGGTGCCAAGAGGAATCTCCATGGAAGGGGCTTGAGTTCATCTTTTTACGTATTATTCTTCTCCTTTGCTTCAAGGTATGGAAACTCAAAGAAAAATGGTGTTTCCTCCACGTTTTATGTTAACCAAGAATAGCTTAAAATTCCTTTGAAATGAACGTACGTTGTCTACTGAAACTACCTAAAGAGCCAATGGTAAATGACTTAGAAAAATGCTCTCAGAGAGGTTAGTAAAAGACATACGTACTGCTGTTTGTATTTGCAGGTGAAAGGCAAATATATTGTGGAAATTCAGTGTTTAAGATTATTGCATTTTAAGAGCCTAAGTGCTATGCAAATTTAAATTGTGCACTATGTTGTTATGTGGTGTATATTTGATGAAGTTTTGAGTATAAGAGTGTACGTAAAATCATTTGGGAAGCTATACATTTGATGGGTGTAAATAACTTACGCAGCAGGACATGATAAGTGCGAGTACGTCAAATTCTGTAGTTCGGTCCGGGACTTGGGGTGTGGATGACATCCCGGACCATATATCAAATTAAGGCCGTGAGTTGTACATAGAGATAGGTCCGGGACTTGGGTCATGTACAAGGACCCGGACCAGCCCTTAAAATCAACCGAGAGAAATTGCATAGAATGGTCCGGGACTTAGGACCTGGGTGAAGTCCCGGACCACCCCAATAAAAGAGACCGAGAGGTTTGCTAAGTATAGGTCCGGGACCTAAGTTAGGGAGCAAGTCCCGGACCACTATAAAACTTGGTTTCTAGGTTGATAAACGATGTCTAATGATGGGTATAAGTTAGTAATGATATTATAAGGTTGTTCAAGACATGTTAGGAGTGTTATAATGACATTTTAAAAGATGAAAAGTTGGAACAAAATGTGGAAATGAAATAACTAGAAATGTTAATATGGACTAGTACGTTAATTGACCGACGTTACTAAATGTGTTTAGGATTCTCTCAAGGTGGGAACCAGTCGAGGCAGGGACCGAGGTATGGTTTTCTTGCAGTCTGTTGCCTACCGGTTTACACCGGCTTGTGTGTTGTTTGTTTCTGTGTGTTTATGACTTTGTAAGACTTAAGTCATGTAATGAGTTTACAGTTGTTATATTATTATGTTGTTGGGATACGACTAATTTCCCTTGTGTGTCTAACAAGACTTAAACACTTGATTGTGTTCTGTGTACTGTGTTGCATTGTTGTACTACTAACAAGTGCTAACGGGGAAGTGAGGAGTCCGGTAGTTCCGGCCACGCGTGTGAGTATGGGAGTCGATGTCATTCACCGGTTCGATTCTCTTTGTATGTTTAGGTTGTTTTTCCAATTTGGTTTCAATCTTCCCTTTAGCTTATCCAAGGCTATTTTACTGACTCACGTCGGGCCACAGGGGCATACTATGTTTATTCGGTGTGCTTGGGATCACTATATCCGACACGCCTGGTGTTTAAGTTGTCCGTTCAGTTCTAAATGACGGTGATGAGTTATGTAACGAGCTTAGTATGAGTATGGCAACATCCTCTATGCTCTCAATGTGATCTAACATTGTTGGTTCGTTTCCTAAAAGGATTCGTTCTTGTGTGTCATTTGTGAAGTTATTTGCTATGCGATATTCTTGCTATGCTATTGTATATATGATGATATTGTGTAAAATGAATGCCATGTCATCATGACAATTGGTTGCGCGTATCCCGGTAGCCGATGGGCTGCGCGTTAGCCATACCAGCCAAGGGTTGCTGACCCCCTCGGGGGATCCATATTTCTTTTACTGCAGGATGAGGATCGAAGAAGCGGAGTGGCTCTAGATCCCAGGATGTAGTTTGCTTTTGAGTACCTTTGGATGTTGGCCCGGGATGCGCCTGTGCTCCCGTGGCAATATGTATTTCAGTTATCGACAGTGCACAATGGAAGGTTACAGCGACAGTGTATATTATGGGTTGTAAGCTAAATACTCGGTTATGTGTGTATGTACTCATGGTTTTAGTTCTATGCTCGGGAGTCTGATCATCAGACCGGTACACTTGTATCTATTCAGCCTTGTTAACCACGTGGGTGGTTGACGGCGTTGTAGCACCAATCGTTTAGTTACTGTTTAGTTGTTCATATTCCGCTGCGATTCCAATATTTATTAAGTACGTAGTAGGGGTGTTACAAAAAGTGGTATCAGAGCGAAGTATCGCTCTGATGACTAGAATACCGAGCTTAGGTAAATACCGAGTTAGGAAATCTAGCAATAGTTACTAAAGTGAACAGTTATGGATAGGTTAAACACTAACTAAGTGTGGAAAATACCTTTTAGTCGGGAAAGCGATACAACCGTTGGACCGATAAGTGTAAGCATATTAATAAATGTTCGTGTGAATTCAGATGGCAGGTAGACCACGTGGTAGAGGCCGCGGACGCGGTACTGATGAAACTGGGGACCTGGGAGAAAACCCTACGGCGCAAGTTATGGCCGATGCTGTTGCGGCCGCCGTAACCCGATGGTCCCAGTTAGTAGCTGCGGTGCAGCAGGGGCAACAGCCCGGAGTACAACCACCACCACCGCCACCGCCAAGAGAGACCAACTGGGTCAAGGCGTTGGCTGATTTGAGACCGCCGTCATTCGGAGGGGAGACCGACCCTAGTAAGCTGGAGGCATACATCTCTGAGTTGGAGACTGCCTACGAGACCTGAATGTGCCTGAGGAGGTCAAGGTTCGTCTTGCCGCTTACTACCTGAAGGGTTCGGCACAGACCTGGTGGAAGCTAGTAAGGGAAGGCAGAGTTGCTGACCCGACCTTTCAGTGGAGGGAGTACACGGCTCTGCTGCGAGCGAAGTACTACCCGATACATGTGCAAGAGGCTAAACGCCTAGAGCTGGACAATCTGAGGCAAGGGGATAAGATGTCGGTAGATGAGTACTACTCAGCCTTCATCGGACTTATCCACCTGTTACCGTATCTGGGTTACTCAGACCGAATCCTAGTGAACCGTTTCTACAACGGGTTGAGCTACCGCCTACGCTGGCATGGGGCCAAGTGGATATACTACATTGCAGGTAATAGAACAACAGTGTGATGTGAATAAGTTGTACAATGTGTTAACGTGATTGTGAGTTCATTTTTGCGGGGCATAACTAACACCCTAAATGATAGGAGTGCTATCATGCCGCTGCAATAGTTGAGATCGCCGTCCGTCTTAGGGACGAGGAAAATGCGCTTAAGCGCAAGGCCACGAGCGAGGGTCAAAGCACGCAAGGGTTTGGGGGTGGAAGAAGAAAAAGCCATACCCTCAACCCCAGAAAGGACAGCAACAGGGTGGCAAGGGCCAGGCCCAGACCACCTACTGAGGAGCCATTGCAGCTCACCACTTATGCCTATGCGGCTAAGCCCCTGCGCTCTCAGCCATTCAAGGCTAGCACGGGCTCTGGACCGGAGCGCCACTATTACTGTAAGTGGTGCAATGGTGACCACCCCGGCAAGGACTGCAAGGGAAATGATGTGCAGTGCAGATTCTGCAAGAAGATGGGGCATCGTGACTACGAGTGCTTCCAGAACCCGAATGGTAGAAATTACAAGCCTAGGGGACAGTGGAAGGGTAAGGCTGTTGCGATTCCGAAGGCCCAAAGCCGGCTAATCAGCCACCTACCGACCAGAGGTATACTGATGCCCAGAAGGGGAAGGGATCGGGATCCAACAAGGCCGCCCTGAATGTGGTGGACCGGTCTGAGGCAGCAGAACCCTCTTCTAGACCAGGAACCTTCAATATTTGCTATCCAATCCCGCCACACCAAGCCCTGAAGAAACCGCCATCAACATCACCGACTTTCCAATGGAGAAATTCAGGTCATCCAGCAAGGTATGATACTCTTAAATGGATACCTGACACCGGAAGCACAAATCCACATCATCAGGCGATGCAACGAACTTGGAGCAGCACCAGGAAGTTTCTACACACCCGAATACCCGAGTGGGTCAAAAATGAAATTAAAGATGATGTGCATGGGTAAGGACTGGAATCCTTACACCAAGTCATATCAAAACAAGCGAGCTGAGGATGGAGCACTGTACCAAGTGTACCTGAGGAGTTCCTCGCGGTCGTTAACCACGCCGTGGGAATTGCTCAGCAAGTTGAATCTGATTCAATACCAAGTGTGAAAGCAGATTTATGTGTTGTGAACTTCTACCAAAAAGGAGGACGCTTAGGTTTACACCAAGATAAGGACGTCACCCGAGTCTCACGTAAGGGAGTACCCGTGGTGTCTTGGTCCATTGGTGATACGCAGTTTTTATGTACGGCGAGCAGAAGCGTGGTGACCTCGCAAAGAAGCTGATACTGAAATCAGGAGATGTGTTAATCATGGGTGGGCAGTCAAGGATGTTTACCACGGTATCAAGAAGATCAAATTGAATACCGCACCTTCGACAGTGATCAATGCCACACACATGAAACCTGGACGTTTGAATTTGACCTTCAGACAGTTTTAGCCCTGTGTAATATTGTAATGTGTTAAACCAGTGAAGTTGGGGATGTATATGTGTTAATTGTGTCAGCAGTGTAAACCAACTTATGAAGTGAAAGAATGTTAATAAATAAGTGGAGTTGTTTTGAAATATGTGAACCGTGCTGTTACTATATACTTATGAGTTGCCAATAATCAGGCTGTGCACTCGGAACGGGAGGAGTACTGAGTGTCTGCAGTGAAGCAGAAGCCAGCAAAGGCGGCACAATCCTCACCGGTACCTTCCCAGTTAATGGCGTGGATGCATCGATCTTGTTCGACTCCGGAGCCTCACACACATTTATTTCGCTGTCTTTTGCGAAGAGGCTGGGGTTAGACGGTGAAGAGATGCCTGACTTTCTAGTCACTCTCCCGTCGAAAGAGCGGATCAGGTGTGCCCGCTACCACCGAGGTGTTGTTATACGAATCAGAGATGAGGAGTTTCCAATCGACCTGATAGAGTTCGATGGACTTGGTTTTGATGTGATTATCGGGATGAACTGGTTGGAGCGGTACAAGGGCAGAATCCTGTGTGCCGAGCATCGACTGCTTCTTCGGAGTCCGTCTGGGGTTACTATATCATACCGCCAGAGGCCCAGGGAGCCTTCGACTCAGATCATCACCGCCATGGCTATGTATCGTGAACTACGACGAGGGAATGATGTATACTCTGCTATGTCCAGGACATAGAGAGAGACCCAGAGTTTAGCCCAGATGTACCGGTAGTGTCGGAGTTTCCCTGATGTATTTCCTAAGGAACTGCCGGGCATGCCGCCAGCACGGGAAGTTGAGTTTGAGATTGATTTGGTTCCGGCACCGGACCAATAGCGAAGGCGCCCTATCGTATGGCTCCAGCAGAGATGATTGAGCTCAAGGAGCAGCTAAGAGACCTACTTGACAAGGGATTTATTCGCCCTAAGCGTTTCACCATGGGGAGCGCCGGTCCTCTTCGTGAAGAAGAAGGATGGTAGCCTCCGCCTTTTGTATTGACTATCGAGAGCTGAATGCAGTTACGGTGAAGAACCGTTATCCTTTACCACGCATCGACGACTTATTTGATCAGTTGAGAGGAGCATCAGTGTTCTCCAAGATAGATTTACGATCAGGTTATCATCAGATTGCAGTTAAGGACAGTGATATTGAGAAGACAGCGTTCAGAACCAGATATGGACATTATGAGTTTACGGTTATGCCGTTTGGTTTATCCAATGCACCAGCTAAGTTCATGGACCTAATGAACCGCTTGTTCCAAGATCAGTTGGACAAGTCAGTGGTAGTCTTCATCGATGACATACTTGTGTATTCAAAATCGAGAGGTGAGCATGAAACCCACTTGAGAAATGTGTTACAGATACTGAGGAAAATCAGTTGTATGCAAAATTTTCTAAGTGTGAATTTGGTTGGACCAAGTTTCTTTTCTTGGCCATGTGATTTCTGAGGCTGGGATCGTGTGGATCCGGCAAAGATAGATGCAGTACGCACCTGGCCTAGGCCAAAGACAGTTACCGACATTCGAAGCTTCCTCGGTCTGGCAGGATATTATAGAGATTTGTGAGAGACTTCTCCAGTGTCTCGAAGCCGATGACTTCCTTGATGAAGAAGGATGCACCATTCGAGTGGACAGAAGACTGTGAGATTCTTTTCAGAAGCTTAAAGATGCTCTGACATCTGCACCAGTCCTGACTATACCAGACGGTCCAGATGGTTTTGAGGTCTATTGCGACGCATCAGTAAGGGTATGGGTTGTGTGTTGATGCAACACGGGAAGGTCGTAGCATACGCCTCCCGACAGCTGAAGAAACACGAAGAGAACTACCCTACCCACGATTTAGAATTGGGTGCCATTGTCTTCGCACTGAAGATATGGCGACATCATTTGTATGGGGTAAGTAAGTGTAACGATCTATTCTGACCACAAGAGTTTAAAGTACTTGTTCACTCAGAAGGAGTTGAACATGAGACAAAGAAGGTGGGTTGAGTTCTTAAACGATTATGACATTAACTTGCAGTACAAAGAGGGGAAAGCAAATGTGGTAGCTGACGCACTGAGTCGCCGAGCACACTCTCTCCATTCGCTGGTCTCTCATACTAGCTGGTTGAAGAGGTGCGGAGTGCTCAGATGACGGATCAGTATATGTTGGAGATTAGACAGAAACTTATTGATGGGACATTCGAGGGCCAGAAGTACGACTTAGACTCCATGACGATGAATTGATTAGGCTTAATGGCCGACTGTGTATTCCAAGGAGTAGCGCTGAGCTGAAGGAGCGCATACTAAGTGAATCCCATTGTTCTACGACATCGATTCACCCGGAGCTTCAAAGATGTATAAGGGTATGAAACGTTATTTTTGGTGGGCTGGGATGAAAAAGGATGTGAATGACTATGTGTTGAGGTGTCTCACTTGTCAGAAAGTCAAGTTTGAGCACCGAGCCTGGTGGTTATGGTGCAGCCAATGCCAGTGCCTGAGTGGAAGTTCCATGACATTTCTATGGACTTTGTAGTAGGGCTTCCGCCTACAAGGGGAGGTCTGAATATGATTTGGGTTGTTGTTGACCGACGACCAAGGTGGCCCGATTCATACCGATGAAGGACACCTGGAAAGTGGCAAGACTTGCAGAGCTCTTTGACAGAGAGATTGTTAGACATCATGGGGTACCGAAAACGATTGTATCTGACAGGGATACAAGATTCTTATCGAGGTATTGGAGATCCACAAGAGAAGCACTGGGTACTGAACTGAAATTGAGTACGGCGTTTCACCCACAGACAGATGGTCAGAGTGAGCGCACTATCCAGACACTTGAGGATATGTTACGTGCATGTGCACTTGACTTTCAGACCAGCTGGATTGATAAGTTACATCTGATCGAGTTTAGTTAACAACAGTTACCATGCTTCGATCAAGATGTCTCCTTTCCAGGCATTGTACGGTAGACCATGCCGCATGCCTTTATGCTGGGATGAGTCGAGTGAGACGGTCATTATAGGACCAGAGTATCTGGAACAGGTTCAGGCAGAAGTTCGCCAGATCCGGGCTAACATGAAGGCAGCTCAGGATAGACAGAAGTCGTACGCTGATGTACGCAGACGTGACCTGGAGTTCGCTGTAGGCGATCAGGTATTTCTTAGGGTATCCCCCATGAAGGAGTGTTTCGTTTTGGCCAGAAAGGCAAGTTGAGCCCAAAGTATGTGGGGCCTTATGTTGTGACGGAGAGGATAGGACCAGTAGCTTATAGACTTGATTTACCTGTTGAGCTGGGCAAGGTACATGATGTATTTCATGTGTCCCAGTTAAAGAAATATATGTCTCATCCGTCTCATGTACTTCAGCCTGAGAGGCTAACCTTAGAGCCGACCATGCGATCAGTGGAGACTCCCGTACGGATTCTGGATACTAAGACTCGAGACACTCGCCATAAGTCTGTACGACTGGTGAAGGTCCTCTGGTCTAACCAGGACGTCGAGGAGGCCACTTGGGAGCTGGAAGATAAGATGAAGGCGAAGTACCCGTTGTTGTTTACTTCTTAGTGTTTATATGTATAGGGTACGGGGCGTACCCCTTTTTAAGGGGGGTAGAGCCGTTTCAGTTATGAGTGTACGGCATGTATTGAATACATTGTCTATGTTGTTGTTTATGTCATGTTGTGATATTGTTATGTTACAGACCGTTGTGTCTGAGTGATGTTATGTTGTTAGGACCTTGTGTCCGATATTATGGAAGTATGTTATTGATGTTGTTATGGAAGTATTGTGTCATAAGTGATTCTCATGTTTTAGAATTTAAGATATGTGGGAAGCATGTGGGAAGTATGAACTTTGGGGACAAAGTTCTTTTAAGGGGGGTAGATTGAAATACCCCAAACCTTAATAAGTTGTTTAAATATTAAATAATAAATTATTAAGACTAAAAAGAGTCTCAGAAACATTAGTAAATAATTTAATAAATAGTAAATACAATTAATTGCCTAAAAGGGCAATATGGGCAAAAATATGCTCTAAGCTTGGGATAGTCTTGATTAAGACTTGATAAACTAACCAAGACCTTATATATATTAATGAGCTTATTAAATCAATTACCAAAGAAAACTGAGCTTGAAAACAAGTTAAAACACAAAATGTGCTTTAATGAGTCGTAAAGCACGTTTTCGGAAAATTGTCTTGTAAATGAGTTTTGAATGGCTAAATGACCATCAATACTCTTTAATTAATATGTGTACTATTTAGTATCACATTTGGAAGTTTAAATCAATGGGAAATCAAGAATTTCACTTCAAAGTGCCTTGTTATTATGAATAGTAACTAAAATAAGCTAGTTTGTAACATATGTTAACATATGTAATTTAATTGGGCAATAAAGACTAATTAATCCCTTGTATTTAAATGGGGGTCGGTTCTGCATGGAGTGGGTCGACACCCTTGCTTACTGATTGAACAATAAGTGAGTAGTTTAAGAAAAAACACTATTTGCTTTACGTAATTAATATCTTAAAAGCAACTACAATCATTCATCCTCTTCTCTTATTTGCTGCTTACTTTCTCACGTAGCCATCTTCTTCCTTTCTCTCTTTCACGATCGAACAGCACACCACAAACATACAACTTCAAATCCTTGTAACTTCTTGCTCACTTGTCCAAATCAAAAACCGAGACCACCGATCTCTTAGTTTCATCAAGCTCTTCGACTTAGTCCTTTCAAATCTTCAAGAGCTCCATTTTGGTGCCAAGAGGAATCTCCATGGAAGGAGCTTGAGTTCATCTTCTTACGTATTATTCTTCTCCTTTGCTTCAAGGTATGGAAACTCAAAGAAAAATGGTGTTTCCTCCACGTTTTATGTTAACCAAGAATAGCTTAAAATTCCTTTGAAATGAACGTACGTTGTCTACTGAAACTACCTAAAGAGCCAATGGTAAATGACTTAGAAAAATGCTCTCAGAGAGGTTAGTAAAAGACATACGTACTGCTGTTTGTATTTGCAGGTGAAAGGCAAATATATTGTGGAAATTCAGTGTTTAAGATTATTGCATTTTAAGAGCCTAAGTGCTATGCAAATTTAAATTGTGCACTATGTTGTTATGTGGTGTATTTTGGTGAAGTTTTGAGTATAAGAGTGTACTGGGAAGGGAAGTTTATACAAGTGATGGGTGTAAATAACTTACGCGGCAGGACATGATAAGTGCGAGTACGTCAAATTCTACAGTTCGGTCCGGGACTTGGGGTGTGGATGACATCCCGGACCATATATCAAATTAAGGCCGTGAGTTGTACATAGAGATAGGTCCGGGACTTGGGTCATGTACAAGGACCCGGACCAGCCCTTAAAATCAACCGAGAGAAATTGCATAGAATGGTCCGGGACTTAGGACCTGGGTGAAGTCCCGGACCACCCCAAAAAGAGACCGAGAGGTTTGCTAAGTATAGGTCCGGGACCTAAGTTAGGGAGCAAGTCCCGGACCACTATAAAACTTGGTTTCTAGGTTGATAAACGATGTCTAATGATGGGTATAAGTTAGTAATGATATTATAAGGTTGTTCAAGACATGTTAGGAGTGTTATAATGACATTTTAAAAGATGAAAAGTTGGAACAAAATGTGGAAATGAAATAACTAGAAATGTTAATATGGACTAGTACGTTAATTGACCGACGTTACTAAATGTGTTTAGGATTCTCTCAAGGTGGGAACCAGTCGAGGCAGGGACCGAGGTATGGTTTTCTTGCAGTCTGTTGCCTAGCGGTTTACACCGGCTTGTGTGTTGTTTGTTTTCTGTGTGTTTATGACTTTGTAAGACTTAAGTCATGTAAAGAGTTTACAGTTGTTATATATTATGTTGTTAAGATACTACTCATTTCCCTTGTGTGTGTCTAACAAGACTTAAACACTTGATTGTGGTCTGTGTATTGTGTTGCGATGTTGTTACTACTAACAAGTGCTAACGGGGAAGTGAGGAGTCCGGTAGTTCCGGCCACGCGTGTGAGTATGGGAGTCGATGTCATTCACCGGTTCGATTCTCTTTGTATGTTTAGGTTGTTTTCCAATTTGGTTTCAATCTTCCCTTTAGCTTATCCAAGGCTATTTTACTGACTCACGTCGGGCCACAGGGGCATACTATGTTTATTCGGTGTGCTTGGGATCACTATATCCGACACGCCTGGTGTTTAAGTTGTCCGTTCAGTTCTAAATGACGGTGATGAGTTATGTAACGAGCTTAGTATGAGTATGGCAACATCCTCTATGCTCTCAGTGTGATCTAACATTGTTGGTTCGTTTCCTAAAAGGATTCGTTCTTGTGTGTCATTTGTGAAGTTATTTGCTATGCGATATTCTTGCTATGCTATTGTATATATGATGTTATTGTGTAAAATGAATGCCATGTCATCATGACAATTGGTTGCGCGTTATCCCGGTAGCCGAGGGCTGCGCGTTAGCCATACCAGCCAAGAGTTGCTGACCCCCTCGGGGGATCCATATTTCTTTTACTGCAGGATGAGGATCGAAGAAGCAGAGTGGCTCTAGATCCCAGGATGTAGTTTACTTTTGAGTACCTTTGGATGTTGGCCCGGGATGCGCCTGTGCTCCCGTGGCAATATGTATTTCAGTTATCGACAGTGCACAATGGAAGGTTACAGTGACAGTGTATAATTATGGGTTGTAAGCTAAATACTCGGT
Source organism: Limonium bicolor (assembly GCA_023374045.1). Taxonomy (NCBI): domain Eukaryota; kingdom Viridiplantae; phylum Streptophyta; class Magnoliopsida; order Caryophyllales; family Plumbaginaceae; genus Limonium; species Limonium bicolor. The sequence continues at coordinate 393,818,542 of CM041777.1, read as the reverse complement.
TATGTGTGTATGTACTTATGGTTTTAGTTCTATGCTCGGGAGTCTGATCATCAGACCGGTACACTTGTATCTATTCAGCCTTGTTAACCACGTGGGTGGTTGACGGCGTTGTAGCACCAATCGTTTAGTTACTGTTTAGTTGTTCATATTCCGCTGCGATTCCAATATTTATTAAGTACGTAGTAGGGGTGTTACACTTTGTAATTGGAAGTACACCAGTCAGCAAGAAGCTAGATTTGGTTAAGGCAAGAAGGCATTGTAAACCATGAGAATTTTTCTTTCAACCCAGATTTATACAAACTCTTTTCTTTTCAGAACCAAATTTTCTTTCAAACCAACACTTCTTTCTAACCTTCTTCTAAACCAAACCAGTAAAACTAAGGGCAATTGATAAAGATACAACAGTGGATAAACTTTCCCTCGATTAAGTTCGGGAAACACGGAATGAACATCGTCACAAGACAATACAAGGGAGTTGACAATAGAATACTTCACCTAGGCGTGTGACAGACACTACGAGTGTACCAACTGTAATGTGGGACGACCACACTCCGTGAGGAGCTTGTGGGCCTGACAGACCTATATATGGGTTAGTTGGGTAAGTAGCAATGTATCAGTAGGATACCCCACATATGTATACGAGTAGAGTCCGAAACACGGGAAGTAGTCGACTCCGTACTACGGTCAGCAGTATAAGTCAAACAAGAGCTAAGGATTACAAGGAATGGTTGAAGTTAAGGAACTCAGTTAAGTTAACGAGACTAAAGGAATTAGTGAATTCCTTTCAACGAAATGTTTAAGAGTCAGGAGGTGCGAAGTGCACTAACTGTAATGTAAAGACATCGTATATGTCTTAAGGATCCTCAGGGATAAACATGATAGCTGGAATGGTGACCCAGCCTGTGCATGGCAAGCAGATACCTAATGTGGACACATTAGTGTACAATGAACGGGATGAAACTCCCAGAATGAGTACCTACACTACCAGGAAGTGTTGATCTTCACAGAAGAAGATAATAAGCCAGTTAAGAATGCAAACGGCGTGGCTAACCGAATATACCAATAAGTGCAAGCCAGATGTGATGGAATAACTTAGCAACACCCAGGAGCAATCCTTGAAGAGTGTTTACATCAACAATAATGGCACGAAATGACATGACAGAAACACAAGGGTTGAAACTAACACCCAGTTTAGACATAAGTTGTCAGGAGACGGACTGGCAATCCTAAGGGGCATCCCGTGAAAGGAAACGTGATGCAACGACCTTGTCATGGAGCCCAATACAACCTCTAACCATGTAATGTTGTATAGAGAAGTACATGTGTGTGGACAGCCTACAATGAGCGCAGCTCAAGGCAAATAAGGCTTATAAGCCATAAGCATGATATGTTATATAAATTAGATGCATAAGTTTATGTTGTATAAGTGAATAGAGCGGAGAACAAACCGCTGCATTAAGAGTGGGGATACCTCTCGATATCGTGAGACCGCAGGAGCGGTAGTTATGTGAACCAAGTCCAAGAAATATGTTAAGGATGGACGATATTATTATTGAAAGAGAGCAATTAGTTTAGTAGTATGTGTGTATAAAGTGAAACACCGAGCTGAATAATGCCGGCTTGTGACTCGAATGATCAATGCTCAAGGAGCATTCGGTAGTCATGCAAATGAATGACGACCATAGTGTGAATAATGTAAGTATATGTGTGGAAGTTAATGTGACAGTAAATACCATGTAAGTTAGTGTTATGTTATACAAGGAGCACGGTGCGCAGTAAGCGACCGTTGTATAAGTATTGTTAAACGGTAATATAGCAACTAAGCGCAGTTACGAGTTAAACCCAATAGAGAAACAACAGTAAGTGGTACAAAACAACTAGGCGGTAAGCCATTAGCCAGTATTACGAGATCAGAATCTCAATGAAACACAGTGTGAATTCCGTTGTGAACCGCATGAGAGATTTGCTGCCAAGAGTTTACGCCTCTACACTCTGTATGACTGAGTGTTTTGGTATTGCATTTGAGCAGTAATGATCGAGTGCGATAGCTGGGATTCGGGAAATGTTAATTGTGGTGGAAACAGAAAGCGGCTTATAACACCATAGTGACTGATGCATAGGAAATGCAAGGACGTACCAATGGAAGAGTACTTGTACAGAACCAAATGTGGAGGCATGATTAACAGTAAGTGACTGTAGTAACACGGGATACCAAATATCGGTATGGAATATACCCCAAATGTTGGAAATAACCAAGAGAGCGCTACACATTATGTAGCATCTCAATCTCAACCGACACTAAGTCGGAAGGGAACAAGTCAATCATTGTGAAATACATAGCTGTATACACAGTAAATTGTTATGGAAGTGGATAGAAAGTTTATAACTCACCGAATTCGCTAACGGTAAGACATACCACGCGTCGGTTGAGAAACCATTGTTACCAAGGTAAAGGTGATAAATGGGAGGTGAACAATACAGTAACAATAATGAATAGGGCAAACTGAGCCCTACAGTTATTAGTGTTTCGCAGCAGAAACTAGTGAGCCAGTAATTCAAGTGTTGAATGTGCATGGTAAACATGAGTGAATGGCTAATTATTAATGCCTAGAAGCCTCACAGGCCAGAACCGAAACCAGTTAAGAGTTAAAGCAAGCTCCAATGAGAATTCTTGGTTTAGGAACTAAACCGCTAATATGGTTAAGATCCTCTAATCAGATTCCATTGTATAATAGACCGCGTGGAAGTTGAAGTACTTCACGACGGCAGAACGTTTTAAACCAATGATTAAGTGATTGATTACGTGGGCGTAATCCCTTTTAAGGGGGTAGAGCGCAAAACCACTTAGTGTGTATTATCGTACAAGTGTACGTAGTGCACGTGACTTATGTTGTGCATAGCAAAAAATAATTTGTTTTGATGATTGGTGTGTGTGTTACGTAAACATACGCATTCATTCATGGTTAATTGTGGTAATTGCGCACAGAAGATGCGAATACCATTGTGATAAGTGTGTTGATTTATTAACAATTGTGTGTGATGGTACAAGTGTGGGGAGTAGAGAAACTCCCGGGGGAACAAAAAACCCCGACAGTGTATAAATGTGAAACTGTGTGTTGTATTTTGATAAAATATATGCGTATATATATACTATATAGTGATTTATGAAAGGGTATGAAATCGACATAGAACCTAGTGAGAATAAGATTCCCTAGGTAACAACATTAAAGTGAATGGAAATAACTGATAGACGAAGTTCTATCCCTTGGAGATGTATGATCATGATTAGAATGATTAAAAAGATAGAAAATTGGAAATGAGTGATTTATTTGATGCTTGAAAATGAAGTGGGAGGTGGAACCTGATTTGCATGTGATCAAGGGAAGCCGAACACAAATTGGGGTTGAAGGATAGTTCAACACTGATGCTGATCACATTAGGGTTGAATGATTCTTGAAGCTCCCCTTAAATGGTCACAAATAACCACGCTAAGAAAAGAAGCAAAGAGCATAAGTTGGACTTGGAGTTGTGTGTGTTTTCAAAAAGGATTTTGAATTGGTATTTATAAAACGTCGATAGATACTTTACATAATTAAAGTTCTCTTACTTAACCTCACATGGAAAAATTTCAAATTTAAGTGATTGTTTTGATCTCCCAAAGGCACAGGGACGGAAGATGTCCATCGCGACCGGGTTCTGCGGGTTCACAGTGTATATCAAAGATATTTTTGGTTGCCATACATGCTAAGACATGTTGTGTGGAATGTGTAATAAATATTATTTTGACCTTGAGTTCCAAAAGTGTACGTTATCAAGACCTATGAGTCTAAATGTTGTTGTGTTACATAGACCTATGTGTCTAAAGGCTGTTATGTTATCAAGACCTATGTGTCTAAATGTTGTTATGTTACCCAAGACCAGAGAGTCTAAGGGTTGTTATGTATGTGCAAATATTGTTAAGATACCCGGACCATTGAGTCCGAGGTTATCATGTAAGTATGATATGTTATGTTATGTTATGTATATATGTGAATATGTTACCTGGACCATTAAGTCCGAGGGTGCGATGTAGAGTATGTTTGGTTATGTAAGTTTATTTCCAAGTGATTCATGCGTTCTAATCTAATGATGTGTGGGAAGTGTGAACTTCGAGGACGAAGTTCTTTTAAGGGGGGTAGATTGAAATACCCCAAACCTTGATATGTTGTTAAACATTTAAACTATGGTATGTAAAGGCTAAAAACTGCCTTAGAAACATTGGTGAACAATTTAAACCATAGTAAAATGCAATAAAGCACTAAGACACAGCTTGAGCAAAAACATGCTCTAAGCTTGGAGTGAACTTTGTTGGGACCCAAAGAACCTACCAAGACTTAATAACATTCAATTATGATTTAATAAGGCAAATTAAGTCCTTAGGAAACCTTGGTAGACAATTAAACCAAACAAAACACAAATAAATGCCTTAAAGTCAATATGAGCAAAAATGTGCTCTAAGCTTGGGATAAATTTGTATAAGACCTAAAGGTCTTATCTATACCTTATAAATATGTTAATGAACATATTAAATTAATTACTAAAGAAAACCAAGCTTGAAAACAAGTTAAAACACAAAATGTGCTTTAAGGAGTCTTAAAGCACATTTTTGAAAAATTGTCTTGTAAATGAGTTTTGAGTGGCTAAATGTCCATCATTACTCTTAAATAAATATGTGTACTACTTTTTAACACATTTGGAGGTCTAAATCAATGGGAAATCAAAATTTTCACAACTATGCGCCTTGTTTTTGTGAATAGTAACTATTATAAGCTAGTTTGTAACATATGTTATAAGTAATTTAATTGGTCAACTAAGACCAAAACACCCCTAAGTAAATGATGGGGGCCGGTTTTATTAAGGTGAGTCACCACCATGTAAAAAAAACAATTAAAGAAAGGAAGGAAAAGTAAGTAAAAAGAAGAAAGTTACTTTAGTACATAAATATCTTCTAAAAGTAGACTCCAAACTTCATCCTCTCATTTCCTCCACTTCCCACCGTCTTCTACCCTTCTCTCTTTTACGATTTGCTATAGTTCCACATAAGAACTCCATCTTTGAATGCTTGTAACTCCTAGCTCCATGGTCCAAATTCAATTTCAAGACCACCATTCTTCTAGCTGGAGCAAGCTCTACACTTCTATCTTTTCAAATCTTCAAAAGCCTCATTTTGGTGCCAAGGAGATTCACCATTGATGGAGCTTGACCTCAACTTTTCACACCTTGTTGTTCTGCTTTGCTTCAAGGTAAGGAAACTCAAAGAAAAACCATGTTTCCTCTCATTTTGGTACATGTCTGAAAATTCACCTCACACTGGTGTCTTTACCTTGCTTGTTTTAGCTTCATTTGAATCTTCCAAGGGCTAGGAGGAGCCCTCTCTTGATACTTATACAAGCTCTCTTCCAATTCCAAGGTAAACCAATTACCTTAATATGTTAAGACAATATATATAACCTAGGGTTTGTAAATGAGTTTAAGCATGACGCTTGAATGCTCATTGGTGTTACTTGTATATTGATTACAACATTGACAAGTAACCGAGTCCTCTTGCCGATTTCCAAACAAGGAAGAACAAGAGTGTTCAAGTAAAAATCTTGAAGAAAAGAGGTAAATGTGCTAACCTAATGTAATTTATTCCAAAGGAAAAGTGAGCTTGTATTGCTTAATAAAATACCTAAGGAGCCAATGGTGAATGACCTAGTAAAATGCTCTCAAGGAAACTATTAAAGGGCATATGTGTTGTTGAGTGTATTTGCAGGTTAGAGGCAATATGTTATGTGGGAAATTCAGTGTTTAAGGTTTATGCAATTTAAGGGCCTAAGAGCCATGTTATTTAAGGGCCTAAGAGCCATGTTATTTAAGGGCCTAAGTGCCAAGAAATTTAAGTTTATGCACTATATTGTGATGTAGTGTAGTTTAAGGATTTAGATGTGTGTAAAGAACATTCTTTGTGAAGATGAGTGTCTTGGATGGTTAATGAAGGAAAAACAATATGTTTGTGTGTAAGGAATGTGCATTAAGTGATTAAGTGGTTTTGGTTGTAAAAGGGTGAAAACCTAAGTGTTTGAGTGTGAGAATACTCTTGATGGATTTTAGGTGTTCTTCAATGTCTAATGGTGAAAGCTATGTGCTTTGGTATAGCAATGTGCTAGAAGAACCCATGTCAAAATTTAGATGATATAAAAGAAGTTCTAAGTGTTGAAAAAGAGTTTTGGTGAGTTTGGAAGTGTTGAGAATGATTAAATGTTTTACTAGGGAAGAAAGCATATATTAAGGTGTTTAGAGTGCTACAAGGATTTAGACATTGTTTTGGAAGTTCTAGAAATCAAATGAGTGTTTTGGGACAGACCAAATTCATTTCGGAGTTGTTCTAGGACTTAGGCAAACTTTGGAAAACAAGGAGAAGGAATAAACTTGTAAAAGGACTACAAGGATGACATAAGGAATTTAGTTGTAAGAAAATATGCTTAAGAGTGGATGTTCAAATGGAGAAGAAATATTATGGTATAATGGTTACAATAGGCATGAGACACCACTTAGAAACCTAAGGAGGAAATACTATAAGTGTTAGAGATTTTGGTTAAGTGTTTAAAGGCTTGGAAAATGAGTGTTTTGGCTTGTCCGAACATTCGTCCGGACATGGACGTTCGGACAGGCCCTGTTGCGTAAAAATTCTCAGAGTCTCAAACTGTGTCCGAACTTCGGAAGTCCGGACACAGTTTCGGACAAATGAGATTTTACTTTGAAATTTTCCTCGACCCATGTCCGAACTTCCGAAGTCCGGACACATGTTCGGACATGCGTCTGCTTCCAGTTTTAAGTCACGGCTTGCGTCCAAACTTGGGAAGTCCGGACACAAGTTCGGACATGCCACTGTTTTGGCCAAAAATGTTGTTTAAGGTTAGGAAAAGTTGTCTAAAAATGGTGATTATTAAGTAATGATGTTATAAGATTGTTAAGGACATGTTAAGTGAGTTATAATGACAATTTAGTGAGGGAAAAGTTGTATTAAAATGTAAAAGTAAAACAAGTTAAAATGTGAAGTTATTTAACTAAGTTAACGGGGATAAGTTATGGGTATTAGACTTTAAACAATCATGTTACCCCGATGTTAATAAAAGTACATGTAATGTTATCAGTTGTTCGAGAATTGCTTGAGGAACATAAGTGGATGTGATAGAGCGGACTCCGGTGACAGGTATGGTTTTCTTGCAACCTGTGTCCTACCGGATTACACCGGCTTGTATGCCAATGTGTTTTTCTGTATGTTTGCCACGTTATAAGATAAATCATGAAACGAGTTTACAGTCGTTAATGTTGTTGTGTGTTTACGTGCCGATACCGGTAACCTCGAATGCGCATAAAGGGCTAGTTGACCACTATTAGGTAAACGCAAGAGAACGGTATCCGGTGATAACGTTTCCGACCTAAGGAACGTTCTAACCACGGCTATGCGTGAGTTAGTCATGTGATGTTTATGTGTGATGTCTGTGTGAATGTATGACTCTCTCTTCCCTTGTGTGTGTCTAACAAGACTTAACCCAATGTTTGTGATTATTTATTAAGTTCAAGTGCTAACGGGGGAAGTGAGGAGTCCGGTCTGTTCCGGCCACGCGTGTGAGTGTGGGGGTCGTTGTCATATCAGGTTCGATCCTCTCTGTATGTTATGGTTGTTTTCCAATTTGGTTATCAACCTTCCCTTTAGCTTAACCAAGGCTATTTACTGACTCACGTCGGGCCACAGGGGCATACTATGTTTATGTTTGTCCGGTGTGCTTGGATCACTATATCCGAGACACCTTGTGTTAAGTTATCCGTTCATTTAACGATACGGTAACGAGTTATGTAACGAGCTTATCATGAGACTGGCAACATTCTCTAGGCTACAAGTGAACTGACTATGTTTGGGCCGGTACGTAAAGGGAACCGTTCCCGTTATGTTATGTATTGTTGTTGTGCTGCAATTCTTATTGCGATGTAATGTGATATGTTGTTAAGATGTGGAGTATGTGGATTATGGATATGAATTCTAGTTGATTGTAAGAGGCGTTTAAGGATAACCCGATTGGTGGGTATGTGTCGTCTATTAAGGAAATAGCTCTGTTAAAGGAGAAACACTCTAGGGATTAAAGGTCACAATTCATGATTTGTTAAGTGTAGTTGAATTGGCTGTTTAATGAGCCATTGTTGTGTAGTGTAATGTGTTGTGTATTTGTAGTTCACATGCATGATTCTGATATAATCAACCGCATGCTAAGACGACAAATAGTTGTGCGTGGCCCGGTAGCATGCGGGCTGCGGGATTACCATACCAGCAAAGGTGTTGAGCCCCTTGGGGGCCACCCTTTCTCTTCTTTTCCTATTTCAGGTACAAAGAGCTGGAAGCCGTTCGAGTGTAGGACGGGGTAGTCGTTGTACATGGGTAATCATTTAAGTTGTATATATACAGTAGGTGTAGTGAGACCGAAATTGTTATCGGCATCTGTTGTAAATACTCGGTACAGTTGGAAGGTATGTGTTGGTTTTGTTGTCAATGGAAAGGGATAATAATGTGTAGTCGCTCGGGAATCTGGTCCATCAGACCGGTACAATGTATATGTAATAGCCTTGTTAGCCACGTGGGTGGTTAACGGCGTGTAACACCAACGAGTTAAGTAATGTGATGAAGTTATTTTTCCGCTGCAGTTTAATTGTAAGTGTGTTATTGTTGGATGGGGTGTTACAGGTTGGGTTAGGTCGGAAACACGACAAGGTTTGACAAAAACGGAGCAATTGATCGGAAACTTACCGGAGTGGTGCGAATCGAGTGAACTCGAAACCGGATTCTGGAAAAATGCCCCCTTTACAACCCGACTGAGTAGCCTACTTTGCAACGCTATAATTTACAGTACATAACGAGTTAGAACTAGTTCTTGGGCTTAATCTAAAGAAGAAACTTAGCTCTACACAATGATAGCAAGAACTCACCCTAACTTGCACTACACAGAAAGAAATCGAAGCTGGAAGTTGTGAGTTTACATTGCGTTTTCTGGAAAGAAATCTATGATTTTATGTTGTGACGAATCCGAAACTTTAGACACCTTGTTCTTCCAAACGGTTGGGAATTGGCTTAGGTCATCAACATGAAAGTTTTAGTGGGATTAGAGCTCTTCAAAACGAGCTAAAAAACATGAAATTTGGCTGAGAAACGAAGATGTTATGGCTAGACGAATTTACCTGATTCGAAGGAAAAACTGGAAACTATAGTTTCGGTTTTGCAGGGTGGCTACTTTGGCTCGAATATCCGGTTGATTTAGGATGAATTAGGGTTAGTATGAGTTATGGTTGTTTAGAGGAAGTGTAGGACAAGACAACAAAGAAGACGGCACTCAAAAATTCCAAAAGATGAGAAAGTTATGAAGGTCACAAGTTAGGGCAAAAACTGATTTCTGTTACAGGAAATCTAGAAGATAGAAACGACTAAGTACTGAGCGCGTATCCCGAGGCGCGTGATGAGTCAGCAAACCTTGCCACGTCAGCTTTTTTTTCAAAATTTTGGCTCTAAACTTCATTTGATCATAACTTTGGCTAGGATGATCCGTTTTTGACGTTCTTTTTATCGATCTTCATGGTTTTCTATAACCTATTTTTGGTATAGGTTTCATGGTCTGGTTTGACCATTCTCAAAAAGTCAACCCTAGCAAGGCTTAAAAGGCTTTAGGGTTTCTAGAATTTTATATTGACTTTTATGTTTCAAAACAAAGTTCCAACACTTCCTAAAATCTTTATAATATAGTTGAAGTGTTTATAAATTTTCCCAAGATTTATTGACTTATAAATCTTATTATTAAATTCATAATACTATATAATATATAATAATAATTAAATATTTTATTGTATTCCTTAGGGTTAAATAGGAGAAATCCCCTAAATAAATTTCATAATTCCATATAATAATTTAATATTTAAAAGTATTATTTAAGATTTAATAAAAGAAATCCCCTAAATTAAAATTAATTTAGGGGTATTTCAAACAAGGCCAGTTACAATACTACATACTATCGGTCTGATGAACTTGAACATACCGAGTACTCTACACAATGCATTACTTCCCATTCCATACTTAAATCGTAATCCAAATACAAACTCCAATACAATACTATACCGAGTCTACTACAATCCTCAAACACCGATACAATTTGGACTTACAATTTCGCATTACAATACAAATACAGTTCCTATTACTCAACTACCCATGCTTATACAGCAACCCCGTCCTACAATCTCGAACGGTGGTCAGCTTTGAAGTACCTGTAAAAATAAAAGCGGTGCCCCTAGGGGCTCAGCAAATTGCTGCATATGAAATTCGCATACCCCGCGTGCTAACCGGGGTATGCCGACTACTTTGGTCGAATAAATGGAGTTCGTTTTCATGCATACATACATACTAATACTACAACATCATACACAAGATTCGACAACTACGAGGGAAGACAATTCATTAGTCAACCGTTCACGTTAGTTATTCATTCATCCGGTTTAATCGGGTGCTCTCTTTCTCCTCGCTCGGGTTCTTAAGGCTTACACCAAACTTAGTCTTACTTACTTGTTGCTTTACTCACACTACACTCATTACCTTACTCATTACTTACTCGTGTTTGCTCAATACTCGTTACTATACTAGTATTTACTCCTTACTCACTACTCGATACTTTGCTCGTACATACTCATTACTTAATACTCAATACTTACTCATGCATACTCATTACTCAATACTCAATAGTTACTCATACGTACTCATTGCTCTATTCTCATTACTCATAGCCTCCGGGCTGAGTCATATACAAGACTCGCCACCGGGCTGAGTCATACACAAGACTCGCCACCGGGCTTACAAATACAAGCGGAGCTATACACTTAGCTCCTCAAATACTCAAGGGACCGTTTCTACCGGACTACTCAAATTCCCAACACTCATCTCTCGGATTTATTTTACAATCTCATGGATTAGCCTAGAAGCATCTCTCTCGATGACCTCTACTAGCTTAGGGAATTACCAATGCCTAGTATTCTCAGATTTAAGGGTTCCCCCAACGTATCGAATAATCTCATGTTCAGGATATTGTTTACATTAGTCGGGTCCTGTCATTGTGGGTCAACTAATTTTCTAAGGGGTTGGAGATCCCTCATAATTCTTTACTACTCTCAAGATTTATGTCTTGCACCATCATCGATTCCTCTAATAGAGGTTACTTATATACTTCCACTCTTTATTGTTTTGTGGATTATTCATTTCGGTTCTCTTACCGTTAACGGGAGTTTACTAGTCCCGTACACTCTCTCACATTCTAGTGAGTTCATAGGTTTGTGTTATCACCACTTGGTTCATTAGTTCTAGTGTGTTTGCATGTTTTCACTAATTCACTACATGACTCTTTGTACGAGTCACTACTCAACAAGACTCATCTATGAGTCGGTCTACACACTAAGTTAGGCCACACAATCATTCAAGAAGGGTTAGCTCATACATCATACAACAAGACATACAATCAAATGCAATAAACCATTTTCATGCTTTTATCTTGATTAGCCGGCATACAAGCACACAAATCAACGTAGCACGGTTAGCATACGGGCCATGAGAAAATCATACCTTTCACCATGGATTACTTTACCACATCACCTTACGTTTCTTGGTTCGCACTTGATTCACTGATGACATTTCAAGTGTTTCTATTATAACAAATACTACAGTATGTAACAATTAATACTCCCGTAATTTAACCCCGTTAATCGTAGGTTCTTATGTGCATATTATTTTATTTTATTTTTTCTTACCATCATTATTCTCCCCATGGTCTACTGCTTAAGCCCATATATATATTTTTTGCCCGACCTACCTTGCCAAGGTCGGTCGCAAGGTAGGTCGAAGTCAGAAGGTTGCTGGTCGTAAAATTTGTTTTATTTGACCCGACCTACCTTGCCAAGGTCGGTCGCAAGGTAGGTCAAAGTCATAAGACTCCGGAATTGAAGATTTCAGCCTGACCTACCTTGCCAAGGTCGGTCACAAGGTAGGTCGAACCTAGTACCCATTTTAACTACTCATTTTGAACTCCAAATTCACCTTAATTCTTATCCAATCATTTCCTAATCATTTCCACATGTTTTCTACATGTTTAAGTACCTTAAAACACTCCAAGTCATGCTCTAAACGTCCTCAAATCATTACTCAAATTCTTTACTCAAATCCTTGCTCAATTTCTACAAACTTCAATACTCATCTTTGCACTTATGCACTCTAGTGCATTTCTAAACTTCTTTTGACAGCCTACCTCTTGTTCTCACCCATTTTGACCATTCCAAATCCTTTATAACCATGTGCAATAACTATACCCGAGTTCTTTATTCATTTCCAAGGTTACAAACACTAACTATTTTTCTTAAAATTCTAAGGTCTTCACAACCCATTTTGCTACAGATTTTTCTCACTACTTTACTCACCTCTAAAATAGCTCTTAAGGGGTTAACTAACCAAATTGGTTTCTCTCCAAACACCAAGTTAACCCTTGGTCATTCCTTACTCATAACATATCTTAAAACACCATTAGTTCTACCAAAATTTTGCCATGACTTACCTACAATCTTTACATATCCAAACTCATCTATTTTCATCCAAATCAATCCTAATCTAGCCACATCCACAGGGGATCCTACCAGCACACACAATTCCTCAACATTTCATCCAACAACAATACCAACATATATACACAATTCACTTGGCTAGAAGGCCCTTGCTTCACACAACAATTTACAAATTCCTTTCTAATTCATCCAACTACATTTCCATTCTAGTTTTGGGTTCATTCATTCCTTTAACCATTCCCAAAATCCTAATGCATTATAATTAGCATTAAGAAGGTTTTCTTACCTTAAGCTCAAAAATTCTTCTTTTCTTTTCCAATCTCCTCCTTCTCTCTTTCTTGATCCAAATCGGCCAAATGGGAAATGGAGTTGCCAAACTCCATCCCAACACCCAAGTTACACAAAATGGATATAATTAAACTTCTAATCCCTTGGAATAACATTAATCCAATGAAAGGCTTAAAACACCAAATCTAGGGTTTACCTTTGAAGTCTTTTAAGAGTGGTTTTTGCCCTTGATTCAAGAAGATGATCCCACCACCATTGGAAGGTTGGAATGATGCTCAAAAGAGAGAGAAAAACAGAGCATTACAATGGGGGGAAAATCGGTTACACTAAGAGATGGAGGAAGAGTGAGTCTCTCTTGGAGATTTTTACCTTGAATGAAAGAGGAGACTCCAAGCTTCAAGAATATGCCATTTTCTCTTCAAATGGGCAAAACCCATGGACATTAAGTTCATCCTTTTGAAATTCTAAAAAGAGGGAATGATAGCCCTTGGTGAGGGGAGTTCAAATATGTAATTATTTTTTAGTTTGGAGCATGAATGAAGCTTGGGCATGAGGAGAAAGTGAGGAGACACCATGGAAGCTGCTTGGAGGAGCTCCAAAACTTGGAGGAAGAAGGAGAATCAGAAGAAGAGGAAAGAGTGGAGCTGCTCATGATGGGAAAAGAAGGGAATGGGAGGAGAGAGAGTGCAAAATGTGTTTTTATTACTTTTCTACTTTTTGCTTTTTGACTACTTTTACTTATTTGACTCTTAGCTTGTTAGTGTGTGTGAGAGGGCTGATTATCAGCTAAAAACCAGCCCCCACATAATATACAAGCTGGAGCGTTTTTCATCTTTTACAGAAAACGCTCGTTAATTTACCCGGTTTTACATTGAAAAATTATATAGCTAACAAGTGGCTTATATAGCCTAGAGCTACTCCACCTAATGCCAATTGGTTTTAGGATGGAACCTCATGGGTTATTGGGCCTTGCTAGTCTATATGAATATTTTATATAATTCCCTCTGTAGGACCTATTCCTCCCCCCACAATATTTCTAACATGGTATCAGAGCGCGGGTTCTGCCCTGGGTAATGCACCACTGCCTCCAAACAGGGTGCTGCCTTGGGTAATGCACCACTACCTAATGGATACCCAAGTGGGGTCGAAACAGGGTGCAATATGGGAGGCCCGTGGAGGTAAGAGACTCACACTTGAGGGAGGATGTTGAAGATCAAGTGTAAGTCCCACATTGAAAAATTATGTAGCTAACAAGTAGCTTATATAGCCTAGAGCTACTCCACCTAATGCCAATTGGTTTTAGGATGGAACTTCATGGGTTATTGGGCCTTGCTAGTCTATTGGATATTTTATATAATTCCCTCTGTTGGGCTTATTCCTCCCCCCACAATATTTCTAACATCTATTCACTAACCGGGCCCGTTTTCTGGAATTTTCTCTTTTCTTTAATCTTAATGGTTTTTAAGCTTCCATTAATGTTTAATTATAGTTATTTGGTCAACCATAATTTTTACGGGTCTGCTTGACCACTTAAATTCACGTTTTCGAGTTTTCTCAAAAAACGTGCTTTAAGGCTCCGTTAGCGTTTTAACACATTATTTGGATCCGTTTTCATTGGGAATCGTTCCTGTATATTTATTAGGCATGAATAACCTGTGTACATCCATCTAATACCCTGTTCGAGGTTGTATTCCTCGTACGGTCACATAACGCTCATTTTAGCGTTTTTCGCTTTTTAAGCGTTTCTTCATTTCTTTTGGATTTATTTTCCTTACCAAAATTATTTAGGCACTAATAGTCCCTTAAATACCATATTAAAATTATTCAATCACCATATTTAAGTTTGGGGTATTTCAATCTACCCCCCTTAAAGAACTTTGCCCTCAAAGTTGGTGAATCTAATATCGTTACTCACATAAGTACTCTATGCAAAGGTTATAACCTCTACATAATCTGACAGACTTCAAATGTTTGACTCGATGTATATCACACATCCAAACAGCATGTCAATGCATGCATAACAATCAAAAATATTCGTTCCAAACTCTCCATGGGGTCCATCCGCAGATAAAGAAGGTACCATCCTCTCCCATGTCGAGTGATCCCTCAGGTACCGGTCACGTTTGAACACTTACGCTTTCTGGTTCACGGTCTTCATGATATTGAGCACTTACGCTTTCTGGCTCTACGGTCCTTTGATTCTGATCAAATTCATTTGCATATATAGAGATCCTCAAGCCCTATTACTCATACTTACTTACGCATACTTACTATGGGACTGCACTATCCCAGTGCCCTTGGAAAAATACAAAACACGCACTACAAACATCATACCGGTTACTTAGTACCGTTGCTCATCCATTGTAGTGGTTTCAAAACTACTCATCACTTCCACCGGCTCACAACTAGCTTCACCTCCATGGCTTTGACCCGATACCGGCGCCTAGCCATGGGAGATCCACTAGTGCCCGTGGGAGCGGTTTCAAAACTGATCCTCATTCTCAAGTGTGAAGAAAATCATTGTACCAAATTAGTTTTTGAAATTCATTTTGAAAACTTGCATACATCTCCCAAATCCCATTTATGGTAATTACACCTATTACTAGCGTTATTACTCGTGACCACTTATAGGGAGCTTCCAGAGTCCTTGAACCCCAATGTGATCAGCATTGGTGTTGAACTATCCTTCCACCCCAATTTGTGTTCGGTTTCCCTTGATCGCTAGCAAATCAAGTTCCACCTCCCACCTCAATTCGCACAGTCAAATAGTCAAACATTGTTCCGTTTTCTATCTTTTTATCTTTCTACTCATAATCACACACATACATTTTCCAATTTCTAGAATTCACTTACTCACTTACTAATCATCTCATCAATTATTACTACATTATCTCCAACTACTATACTTAAGAAATTCAAAGATATAATTTCCAATTAATTTCCAGTCCTTAAATTTATACTCATCAAATACCTCGGTTTCATACCGATTTATACTCATAAAATACATCGGTTTCATACCAATTTATACTCATCAAATCTCCCAAACATACTCATTTCTCAAACTATTACCAATCACGATTCTTTTTGTAACACCCCTACTGTTAATACTGTCATTACCGTCCAATCTCCTCGTGCTTCTAGATTCACGCAGCGGATACATACTTACATACGGTGGGTGATACAATGTCGTTAGCCACCCACGTGACTAACAAAGCTACTACTACATACAGCATCGGTCTGATGGACCGGAATATCCGAGTGCTACACAAATAAAATCTTCACTACAATTACCATTTAGGTATTACAACTTCCCATTCAATACAATACTCCATAAGTCCAATACATGTTAATACACCGAGTTTTACTAAGATCCTTATACAAATACAACACCTCTTTCAATTGTATAAATACTCATTAAGAGTCTACATCTACCCATTCCTCACAACTACTTACTTCCTAAGTACCAAGGTGTGCCGTTTAGTACAACTCTACATTCTACTTCTAGCTATCCAAGTGTAGCCACCGGTCTCTTACCTTGACCACATCCGTTCCGGGTACCTGCACACTAAAAACGTTCCCCCGAGGGGGTCAGCTTTCGCTGAGCATGATAACCGCATACCCCGCGTACTAGTGAGGGTACGCCGACCACTTGGTCGAATACATGCGATTGATTTCATTCAACATACATGCATACATGCTCTTATACATAATATTACAATACATTACCCAAAGAATGCATACATACACGTCAATACATGCTCTTCAATACATACATGGTAACCCATACAAGCCATCAGATACATTCTTACCTTCCCGAGTTCCGCAATACACAATACACATACCATACCTACGCAATACATACACAATACACCATCCTTGTTAGCTCATGTTGGTCCACCCGGGTTAATCGGGTGGAGATTACTCTTTTACTCGTTCCACAGTACTTACGCATACATACTCATTCTGATACATACTTACTTACTTACTCTTACTCATGTTAAGTCGTCGGGACCTCCGGCCCGGGGACTACTCCGTCCCACCACCGGGATTACTTGACTAACCAATCCGGGATGCTACCCATTTAAGGGATTTGGGCCGCGGACCAGTTTAAGAGTCAGGAATCGGATCCAACCTCTTGTGTCTCCTCATCCTCACGCGTGGCCGAAGCTATATCGGACTTCTACTCATTCCAATTTATTCCTTACTTATGTTAGGAGTTAGGTAGTTAGGAATTAGCAGAAGTCATTCATTCAAGCCACATACACAATACATTGCTCATATACACATCCATACAAAATACATTACAGTATACAAGTACACTATGAAACACAATACACTTCATCATCATTCATATATTTCATGAATTATACAAACTATTATTCAAGACAAATATCAAGAACAATGTAAACAAGCACAAGTAAGGGCAATATAGTCCGATTCGTGCATTTATCTTATTAGGTGATCAAGTAAGCACATAAATCGGGGTAACCAGATTAGGATATAGGGCATAAAGAAATCATACCTTTTTACCGGAATTTACTTTACCGGGTGCTCCCTTGTTCCTTTGGTTCCCTCTTGTTCCTTGATTCTTATCCTCGAACCAATGACTACATGTCAAATGGTTCAATTAATACTAAGCATCACAATGCATACTTAACTACTACTCCCGTACTTCCCCGTTGTCCCATTGTTTTGGTTTAACTTAATGTTCATATACTTACTACTCCCTTACTTAATTCTCCCACTTATGTATACCTTTAATGACCCTTAAACATCACTACTTACGTACTCATTATCTTATACTAACATTACCATTCACTTCCTTACCTTAATACCCATTAAATAAGCTTAATTTTAACATTTTTGGTTGGTCCGGGACCTTGTCCGGGTCCTAAGTCCCGGACCAACACTTGGTCGCAATCCTCGGCCTGATTTCAACTATGGTCCGGGACCTTATACCTAAGGTAAGTCCCAGACCTAGGCTTTTGAAAACTCTCGAATGAATTCTACTAATGGTCCGGGTCTTTATACTCCTCTTAAGTCCCAGACCTTTAAGTTGTAATACTCTCGGCTGATTTATTAGGGTGGTCCGGGTCCTTGCACTGGACCTAAGTCCCGGACCACCACATGAGTCCTACTCTCGGCCTTATTTTGCACACTGGTCCGGGACTTAGTCCTGGACTAAGGTCCCGGACCCTGCCAAATTTCTACAGATTTTAACTTTCTCTTCATCTGTTACAACCCAAACTTTGCCTAATTAATTCCTAATGGTTCCTACACTTAATCTCACATGTTTGAGCACCTAATTAAGCTCCTAAACATGCTCAAATCCATTACTAACTCATTACTCCTTTTCATACCAATTCACACACATATTTTCTACATTTTCATTCCAGCACTTACCTCTTTTCCTTAGTTGTGTTTTGCTACAGATTTTGGTTCTTATTTCCTCCATACCTAGTTCCCTCTTCTAATGCCAATTTACCATCCCAATCCATTTCCAAGCAATTACAATATCTATACCCAAGTCCAACACTCTTTTTACCAAGTCTTGCACACTAATTCTCCTAGTTTCCCCAACACATTTCAACAACTCTTGCTACATATTTTGCATCCTAGTATTCCCTCACTACAAGTACCATCCCATGGTCATTAACATCTCTACTATCCCCAATACATACCTTGGTTCTCCCATTCACCAAGTCATCCATAAATGCACACATTCCTACCAAAATTTCGCCATAGTTTACATACAATTCTAACTTCTCCACATACACACTTTTTCATCAAATTCATTCCTAATCTAACCACACCCATGCAAGGGTCCTACCAGCACACAAAGTTATATCAATCCATCCCAATACATCAATACTCCACCAAACATCAATACCAATACTCATACACAATGTACTTGGCTCTAAGGCCTACAATTTACTTACTAGTTCCCAAATACTCAAAGCTTCATAAACTTCAATACTAATACAATAGTTTAGGTTCTTTTATTTGTTTACCCATTCCCTTTACTGTAATGCAATTGAATTTAACATTAGGAAGGAGCTCTTACCTTGAGCTTGTTTTTCCTTCATTTCTTTTCCACTTTTCCTCTTTTCTCTTTCTTGCCCAAATCGGCCATATGGGGAATGGAGTTGCCAAACTCCATTCCCATCATCCAATCACACAAAACAATTACAATTAATATACTAACCCTTATATTAATGCTAGTTCATTGAAATTTTTAAAGCAAGATTTCTAGGGTTTACCTTTGGAGTGTTTTAGGAGGGGTTTTAGCCCTTGGTTCAAGAAGGTGAATCCACCTCCATTGCAAGGTTGAGTTGATGCTCAAATGAGAGAGAGAAAACAAGGTATTACAAAGGGTAAAAATCGGTTGTAAAAGGAGTTGGTGGAAACATGAGTTTTTCATGTAGATTTTTACCTTAATGGAGAGAGAGGACTCCAAGCTACACATTGATGCTATTTTCTTCACCAATGGGGTATACCCACGAAAATGAACTTCCTCGTTTTTGGATTTTGAAAAGAGAGAAGTGTAGAGGAGGATGAGGGGAGTACAAATATGTAGTTATTTTTACCTTTGGAGTTCAAATGAGGGTGGAGCATGCAAGAGAAGGAGGGAAGCCATTGGAGCCTCTTGAAGCTCTTCAAAATCGCCCAACCAGAGGGAGAGAAGAGAGAGAAATCGGTGGAGGGGAAGAGGGTAGGAGAGAGATGAGGGAAATGAGAGAATGAGAGGTGAGAGTGTTATTTACCTTTTTGTACTTTTACTTTTTGCTTTATGATTTACTTATTTGTTAAGTAGTTACATGTGTGTGTGAGGGGTTTTTAACTTATTAAAACCGGCCCCCTTACTGTTATACTAGCTGGAGCGTTTTTTCGTCTTTTACAGAAACGCTCATTATTTTACCCGGTTTAGGTACTATTCACTAACCGGGCCCGTTTTCCAGAATTTTCTTGTTTAATTATTTTTATTGGTTATTAAGCTTCCATTAATGCTTAATAGTTATTATTTAATGATTTACAATTTTTACAGGTCCGTTTGACCACTTAAAGTCACGTTTTCGAGTTTTCTCAAAAAACGTGCTCTAAAGCTCTATTAGCGTTTTAATTCATTATTTGGATCCGTTTTCTTCGGGAGTTGTTCCGATATATTATTTAGGTCTTATTAAACCTTTAGAATCCATATAATACGCTAACCGAGGTCTCATACCTCCTATGGTTATTTAACGCTTATTTAGCGTTTTTCGCCTTTTAAGTGTTTCTTTATTTCTTTTGGATTTATTTTTCCTTACCAATATTAATTAGGTACCATTAGGCCCTTAAATACGTATTAGATTAATTTTAAATCCCTATATTTAAGTTCGGGGTATTTCAACTTACTCACTTACTAATCATCTCATCAATTATTACTACATTATCTCCAACTACTATACTTAAGAAATTCAAAGATATAATTTCCAATTAATTTCCTATCCTTCAATTTATACTCATCAAATACCTCGGTTTCATACCGATTTATGCTCATCAAATACATCGGTTTCATACCAATTTATACTCATCAAATCTCCCAAACGTACTCATTTCTCAAACTATTACCAATCGGGATTCTCATTCCCCTGGAGGTCTTCTACTCCTTTCCTATTCTTATTTCCCAAATAACCACAGTTTCACGATGAGTGAATACAAATGTTTATGTAACATAAGTATCAATCATCAGAACAAATTCTTTTGCGCTATGCGCATTCTAGTTAACACACTTATCACGTAAAACATACATTTCCCAGTTTTCGCTCTACCCCCCTTAAAAGGGATTACGCCCACGTAATCAACCATGTGTCAACATTGGACATTGGTCGAAGGCATTCAGCCGTCATGGAGTGGTTCAGCCTCCATGTGGTCTATTATACAATGTTCCTTGATCGATGGGTCTTAACCGCATTACCGGTTAGTCCCTGCGTCAAGAATTTACATCGGAGTTGTTCAACTCTTAACCGGTTCGGTTCTAGCCTAAATGACTTTAAGGCATTGATGATTAACCTTTAATTCACTAGGTGTATTTCACTTAGAATTCTATGCCCACTAGCTTCAGCTGCGTGACCCTGATAACTTAGGTTATTCGCCCTTCTTGTTATCCTTAACGTGCTACACATCACCCTTTTATCCCTTTTTATCATGGGAATGAGGTTTATTAACCAAGTGTGGTATTCCTTTACCGTGCGCAAATTCAATGAGCTTCGGATTTTCTATCCAGCTCTTTGGGAATCTATATAGATAATGTTCGTACTCCCATGATTATTCACTGGGTTTCTCCGACTTATTGTCAGTTGAGATTAAGCCACTACTTAGTTGTAGTGCTTCCTCTGTTGTCAGTAGCTTCTGAATTATGCCAGTTCATCTGGTTCTGTACAAGTGTTCTTTACTTGTATGACCTTGCATTTTCTATGCGTCGGTCCTTGTGACTTTCATAAGTCTCCTTTCACTTTTTATTCCGATGGAATTCACATCTTGTGATTGTTAGTGTGTTTCACAATCTTCGTGCTTCTTTGGCCTTAGGCCGCACGGTTTGTTTTAAGGTTTCCGCTTAACTGGCATGCGCCATGTTCGTTCGTGCAAGGAAGGATAACCACGATTGACATTTTTCCATATTCCTAGCTATCCCACTTGATCATTAACTGCACAAGTGCGATACCAAAACACTCAGTCCTACAGAGTGCAGAGGCGTAAACTCTTGGCAGTAAATCTCTTATGTGATCGCAATAGAAATGAACATTACTTCCTTTGTGAGGTACTTCATCACTTGGTGTAGATTCTTGGCTTGTTGTCTGGTCTGTCTGCCACCTCGTATTTAACAACTCCATAGCATTGTATGATTACTGAGGTACATTGGTCGCTTACTGCACACCATGTTCGTACTTGCTTACGACCTTGGTTTCCATGGCATCTGCTCATGTGTTTCCACCATTTATATAATGGTTCGCCATTCATTTGGCTATTTACTAAATATACTATACTTGTGTTCCTGTGCTCCTTGAGCTTTATTGGTTTTTTCCACTTCTAATTTCTACATACGGTATTTCTTCTTAGCCGATTACTCCCCGGTTTCCAATAATTGCTTTCAAAGCTTGTTTCACATTGCTTGGCAATAATTGTATGCTCGAGCTTCACTACATTAGTAGTTTTGAAAGAGATATATTTCCAGACGTTCACTGATGGCATCCTCTTCCTTGGACTCTATGTGTTCACCGCTCTCGCGGTCTCACATTAACGAGGGGTATCTTGCTCGTTATTCATTAAATATTTTACTCGTGCCATTATCGACAATTCTCTTTATGATTCTCATTATGTTTTGCAACCGTTGGATCTACGTATTGTAGTAGGTTCATGGCTTACAAGCCACGTTGCCTCGAGCTTTGCTCATCTTAGGCTGCTCCCAAATGGTTACTTCTTCGTATACCATCACTGGGTTTGGAGGTGATACTGGGCTCCATGATAAAATTATCGCATCACGCTTCCGTTTATTGAAGACCCTTTTAGTATCTTGGTATCGGTACCATTTATTAATTTTGGGTATCCCCTGTCAAGTGGGATCCCTTCGGTGTTCTAACCGAGTGTTTGTTCCAATACTGATGTTCTTATCACGACATTTCGTTCCACTATGTTGACTTGGTACCCTTTATGGATTGCTCCTGGGCGTTGTTGATTATGCCATTACATCTAGCTGACATTTATGAGTATGTCCAGTTTGTTATTTTACCTTGCGGTTCTGGATCCGAGTCATCCCGTTGAGGGTTATATAAAGTCTCCCGTTCTTAGGGTAGACCATTGATGTTTTTCCTTATGTTTATAACTGGTTTGATATTCTCTTCCGTGATGAATGGTATTTTCCGGTACCTTATATGATCACTCTGGGTATTTTATCTTGTTCATTGAACATTGGTGTGTTCATATTAGGCATTTGCCTGACCGGGTTTAGACCGGTTATTCATTCCAGTTGTTCCATGCATTTACTTCAAGGTTTCTGAGACATATCCAATGTCTATATTCAGTTGTTAGTGCTTCTCACACTTTTAACTCTTAATCGTCCTCCTGGGGTGAGTTCTTGTCCCTTTTTCTTGTGAGCTTATCTGAGCTCTTCAATCATTCAAGGTGTGAATTTACTTATTGAAATACCCCCTTATTATGTTGTTTAAACACCTAAATATGGTATATCAAGACTAAAAAGAGTCTTAGAAGCATTAGTAAACAAATCTAAATGATAGAAAACACAAAATGTGCTTTAAGGTCAATAAGAGCCAAAATGTGCTCTAAGCTTGGGATGAGCTTGGTTAAGACCCAATGAACTTACCAAGACCTTATTTATATACTAATGAACATATTAAACCAATTACCAAAGAAAACCAAGCTTGAAAACAAGTTAAAACACAAAATGTGCTTTAAGGAGTCTTAAAGCACATTTTCGAAAAATTGTCTTGTAAATGAGTTTTGAATGGCTAAATGTCCATCATTACTCTTTAATTAACATGTGTACTATATAGTATCACATTTTGAAGTCTATATCAATGGGAAATCAAAAATTTCACTTCTATGTGCCTTGTTTTTTAAATAGTGATTTTAATAAGCTAGTTTGTAACATATGTTTGTATAAGTAATTAAATTGACAAATAAAGACTATAATACCCCTAAGTACTATTGGGGGCCAGTTTTCTTAAGTGTGGTGACTCACCACTCTCTTGTTAACATGTTAAGTAAATAAAGATGACTAATGGTTACTATTTGCTTTAAAGGCATAAATATCTTCAAAAGGCAAAACTAATCTCATTCTCTTCTTTCCCTCCTCATTTCACACGGTTCCATGCTCTCTTCAACCTCTCTTCTTCATTCTCTTTTACGGTTTGCAATAGTACATACCACCATCTCCATCTTTGACCTCTTGTAAAGTCTAGCTCACTTAACCAAATCAAAAACAAACACCACCATTCTCTTCCTCTCATCAAGCTCTTCATTCCTATCTTCTCAAAACTTCAAGAGCCCCATTTCGGTGCCATGGAGTTCCACCATTGAAGGAGCTTGAGCTTACATTTCTACATATTATTATTCTCCTTTGCTTCTAGGTAAGGAATCTCAAAGAAAAATCATGTTTCCTCCATGTTTTTACCTTGACCGAAAATGCCCATTAATGGTGCTCTTTGTGTGACTTTGTTCTAGCTTCATTCCAACCTTTCATGGACTAGGTGGAGTCCTCTCTTGATAGATATTCAAACTCTCTTCAAAGACCAAGGTAAAACAACTACATTAATGTTTTTGAAATAATGTAAACCTAGGGTTTACAATGAGATGAAGCACAAGGCTTGTATACTCATTACATTGCTGTATATTGTTTAGTAGTTGACAAGGAATCAAATACCTAGCCGATTTAAACAAGGAAACAAGAATAAAGTTGTGAGAGAAAAAGAGGTAAATGTGCTAACCTAATGTGGTTTAAAGTCTTAGGAGAAATGAGCTTGTATTTCTTATGAAAATGATCTAAGGAGCCAATGGGAAGTGACTTAGAAGAATGCTCTTAAGGGCTTAGTAAAAGGCATATGTGTTGTTGAGTGTATTTGCAGGTCAAAGGCAAATATATTGTGGAAATTTAGTGTTTATGATTTATGCATCTTAAGGGCCTAAGAGCCATGTTATTTAAGGGCCTAAGTGCCATGCAATTTAAATTATGCACTATATTGTGATGTAGTGCTATATGTGTGAAGTTTGTGTATAAGAAAGTGTTTGATGGATTTCTAGTGTTCTTGGTTGTTTGATGGTGAAAACAATGTGTTTTGGTTTAGTAATGTTCTAAGAGAACCTATGTCAAAATTTAGGTAATAAGCAAGAAGTTCTAGGGGTTTAAAATGAGTTTGATAAGTTAAGAAAATGTTTAGAATGGTTAAGTGCTTTCCTAGTGAAGAAACATGCATTAAGGTGTTTAAAGATGTAAAAAGGGCTTTGGTGATGTTCTAGAGGATTTAGAATGCAAAAGAATGCTTTGGGACATTTCAAGATTCTTGATGAGATTGTATTTAGGACTTGTGTATTGTTGGTGAAAAAGGGATGAGGCGGATTGTTACATGATAAGCTATAAACTTGTGAAGATGTTTAAGAAATTGTTTAGGAAGAAAAGATGTTTGGGAGATGATGTAGTAGTGGTGAGGAAACATTATTGGCATAGTGGTTATCATAGGTATGAAACACCACTTAGTGAACCAAGGAGAAAATAACATAAGTCTTAGGAATTTCGGTATGGAATGAGTAAGTGTTAAGGAGATAGATAATGGATTTTATGGATGTTGTATGAGTGTTTGAGGGTACCAAATGATGTTAGGAAACATTAAGAGGCTTTAGGAGAAGTTTGGTGAAGATTTGACAAAGTTTGGGCAAGTTTTGATGGCGTCCGACCCAGGGGTCCGACCCAAGTTTGGGTCGGACAGCCTCTGTTAGACGTCAGTAAATGGTTCTGGAACGGTCCGACCTAGAGGACTTGGGTCGGACATGGGTCGGACGGTCATGTTTTAGTGGACGGTAAATGTTCTGGAATGGTCCGACCCAGTCGAGTGAGTCGGACATGGGTCGGACATAGTTGTTTGGTAAGGCGGT
Organism: Limonium bicolor; assembly: GCA_023374045.1. NCBI lineage: Eukaryota > Viridiplantae > Streptophyta > Magnoliopsida > Caryophyllales > Plumbaginaceae > Limonium > Limonium bicolor. Next base: position 393,792,955 of record CM041777.1, on the reverse strand, counting down.
GAAAGTTCTGTAATGGTCTGACCCAGTCGAGTGAGTCGGACATGGGTCGGACGTATATGTTCAAAGGGCGATGAAATCTCTGGAATTGTCCGACCCAGATGGTTGGGTCGGACATGGGTCGGACAAGTTAAGTTTTCCAAACTCGAAAATCACTGGAAGGGTCCGACCCAGTTGTGGGTCGGACGGTGGGTCGGACAGACCAAAATTTATAAAAAAAAAACACAGTAAAGAATGTGGCAAATGTAGTTAACCCCCTAGGGTATAATGTAGGTAATGAAGGAATATTTGAGCATTAAAAACATGTCATACAATCATGTTAAACATTTAGTAAGTTTGAAGTTAAGTAAATAATTAACCGACATTCTTAAACATGTATAGGAGTGACCTACGGTGGAAATCAATCGAAGCAAGGACCAAGGTATGGTTTTCTTGCAGTCTGTTGCCTACCGGTTTACACCGGCTTGTGTGTTGTTTGTTTTTCTGTGTGTTTATGACGTTATAAGACTTAATCGTGTAATGAGTTTACCGTTGTTTGTATTATTGTGATGATATGACGCGACTCATTTCCCTTGTATGTGTCTAACATGACTTACCACTTGTTGTGAATTGTTTGTTAAGTTCCACCGTGAACTTCTAACAAGTGCTAACTGGGAAGTGAGGAATCCGGTTGTCCGGTCATGCATGTAAGTTAAGAGTAGATATCGTAATCAGATTCGACTCTTATGTTGTTAAGATTGATCTCCTTAATTTGGCGTTCGATCTCCCGCTAGCTTCCTCCAAAGCTTACCTATTCTGACTTATGATCGGTTTAGTGGGAACATGTGTTTGTGTGGTGTGTTCGGGTCACTATATCCGAACCATCTGTGACTTAAGTTACTCGTTCGAATAACAGAACGGTAATGAGTGTGTGTAACGAGCTTAACATGAGGGTGAACCATTCTCTAGGCTCTTATGTTGTTTAACCTTCTTGGTTGTTATTGTGGAAAGAGTATCCACTGTGTATGTGATGTTGTGCTATGCACTATTGATGCTATGCCACATATTATGTATGTTATGATATGTTTAAAATGAATGCCATGTTATCATGACAATTAGTTGCGCGTATCCCGGTAGCCGATGGGCTGCGCGTTAACCATACCAGCCAAGGGTTGCTGACCCCCTCGGGGATCCATATTTTTACTGCAGGATGAGGATCAAGGAAGCAGAGTGGCTGTAGGATCTAGGCTGCAGTTGTATTTTGGTTTATTTTGGATGTTGAGCCCGGGATGCGCCTGTGCTCCCATGGCATTGTATTTTGATTCCGTTGAAACTACTATGGCGGTATATTGACAGTTTACAGTGAAGGAATGTATTTAAATACTCGGTATTGTATATGATGTATTAATGGTTTTAGTTCTATGCTCGGGAGTCTGATCATCAGACCGGTACACTTGTATTTATTCTGCCTTGTTAACCACGGGGGTGGTTGACGGCGTTGTAGCACCGAAGCGTTTAGTTATTGTTTAGTCGTTTATTTCCGCTGCGATTTCAGTTAGTTGTGAAGTAAGATGTAGGGGTGTTACACTTATGGTCTGTAGAACGGAGTCGACTACTTCCCGTGTTTCATACACCACGTGTATACATACGTGGGGTACCTTATTGGTACGTTAGCACTTACCCGACTGACTCACAAATGGTCTGTCTGGCCCGCAAGCCCCTTCAGAGTGCGGTCGTCCCACATCCCGTATTTGGGTACACTTGTAGAGCTCGTCACATGCCTAGGTGAAGTATTCTATTGTCAACTCCTCTTGTATCATTCTATGATACTTATCGTAATTCCTTTGGTTTAGTTTTAAAAATAAAGGTTGTGTCTGAAAGAAATATCTTGGGTTTGAAAGAAAATTTCCATGGTGTTGCCATGTCTGAGGTCTTGACCAAGTCTAGCTCCTCGCTGACTGGTATGATCGTTAATATGATGGTCGGCCGTCAGGCCTTTCCAAGGTTTCATTACTTCAAATTCTTAGGATTGGTGATCCTATATTTACTCCATTCGTCATTGTGGTACTCTAGTAAGTACTTGTGGATTGTTAAAAATCTTCCAACTGTCTAGCTTTGGCTGCACTTGCCCTAGGCAAGTGCGTGGGTTGGTTGTTTTTTAGGTTAACGCATACCGGTTACGGTATCGTTTCCATCCAAATTTGGAGGTCTTATTAGATCTTCCTTTGATCTTAGTGATCAATCTCTTGAGTTGCTGCTCAGTGTTCTTGACATGGTTGTTGTCAATCCGAATGTCTCACACCTTCACTGTGGTTGTCGAGACTTGACTAAACCTTAGGAGCTACGTTGTAGTCCTATAGGTGTATGTTCTACGAATATTTTCATAGTTATCTGAACTGTGTTGTTCGGTTATTATGGCCTCTTGGCGTGTAGGTTTGGGGTTAATCCAACCTCGACTAATTCCTTAGTCGGTTTGTATACCGTTGTCGGTATTATCAAGCATTACAGTTCGTAGACTCCCTTGCCTTGTGTCTCGTTACTATACCCTTTTTGCTTCATTGTGCGGTTGTGCTTTTCTTCTTGCTGACTACTCATGGTTCTCGCGACTGCGAAGCATGTCGCCCCATGGTGTCGTAACTTTCATTATCCTGTGTTTAGGATCTTCAATCTGTGGTCATTAAATGTGGTTGTTGTTGTTCCAACGGGAACCGTCTTCGGGATTTCCAGTTCCTGGAATCTACCGTATGACTGGTTCTTCTCCTTACAAGATTTATTTGTAACTGCCAGATCAGGTTTTCACCCAAGTGTGAGAGGTCTTTCCATCTCTCTAGCATTCTCATCCCAACTTTATATCGGGTACATGGAGGGCGGGTATGGTTATTGTAGGTTTCCGATTCACCCAGGAGTCCCTATCTAGCGTACCTCACACGCTAACACTCAACCCTTAGCCCCAAGTCTTTAATTCCTAACTCGGTATTTACCTAAACTCGGTATTTCAGCCATCAGAGCGATACTTCACTCTGATACCACTTTTTGTAACACCCCTACCGCTAATCCCGTCATTCCCTTACAATTACTTACCTTCGCAGCGGATATTACATACACAACGGCGGGTGTACAATGCCGTTAGTCACCCACGTGACTAACAAGGCCAGTTACAATACTACATACTATCGGTCTGATGAACTTGAACGTACCGAGTACTCTACACAATGCATTACTTCCCATTCCATACTCAAATTGTAATCCAAATACAAACTCCAATATAATACTATACCGAGTCTACTACAATCCTCAAACTACCGATACAATTTGGACTTACAATTTCGCATTACAGTATAAATACAGTTCCTATTACTCAACTACCCATGCTTATACAGCAACCCCGTCCTACACTCTCGAACAGTGGTCAGCTTCGAAGTACCTGTAAAAATAAAAATGGTGCCCCTAGGGGCTAAGAAAATTGCTGCATATGAAATTCGCATACCCCGCGTGCTAACCGGGGTACACCGACTACTTTGGTCAAATACATGGAGTTTGTTTTCATGCATACATACATACTAATACTACAACATCATACACAAGATTCTACAACTACGAGGGAAGGCAATTCGTTAGTCAACCGTTCATTTTAGTTATTCATTCATCCGGTTTAATCGGATGCTCTCTTTCTCCCCGCTCAGGTTCTTAAGGCTTACACCAAACATAGTCTTACTTACTTGTTGCTTTACTCACACAACACTCATTACCTTACTCATTACTTACTCGTGCTTGCTCAATACTCGTTACTATACTAGTACTTACTCCTTACTCACTACTCGCTACTTTGCTCGTACATATTCATTACTCAATACTTACTCATGCATACTCATTACTCAATACTTACTCATACATACTCATTGCTCAATACTCATTACTCATAGCCTCCGGGCTGAGTCATACACAAGACTCACCATCGGGCTTACAAATACAAGCGGAGCTATACACTTAGCTCCTCTAATACTCAAGGGACCGTTTCTACCGGACTACTCAAATTCCCAACACTCCTCTCTCGGAGTTATTTTACAATCTCATGGATTAACCTAGAAGCATCTCTCTCGATGACCTCTACTAGCTTAGGGAATTACCAATGCCTAGTATTCTCAGATTTAAGGGTTCCCCCAACGTATCGAATACTCTCATGTTCGGGACATTGTTTACATTAGTCAGGTCCTCTCATTGTGGGTCGACTAATTTTCTAAAGGGTTGGAGATCCCTCATCATTCTTTACTACTCTCAAGATTTATGTCTTGCACCATCATCGATTCCTCTAATAAAGGTTACTTATATACTTCCACTATTTATTGTTTGTGGATTATTCATTTCGGTTCTCCTACCGTTAACGGGAGTTTACTAGTCCCGTACACTCACTCACATTCTAGTGAGTTCTTAGGTTTGTGTTATCGCTTCTTGGTTCGTTAGTTTTAGTGTGTTTGCACATTTTCACAAATGACTCTTTCTACGAGTAACTACTCAACAAGACTCATCGATGAGTCGGTCTACACACTAAGTTAGGCCACGCAATCATTCAAGAAGGGTTAGCTCATACATCATATAGCAAGACATACAATCAAATGCAATAAACCATTTTCATGCTTTTATCTTGATTAGCCGGCATACAAGCACACAAATTAACGTAGCACGGTTAGCATACGAGGCATGAGAAAATCATACCTTTCACCGTGGATTACTTTACCACATCACCTTACGTTCCTAGGTTCGCACTTGATTCACTGATGACATTTCAAGTGTTTCTATTAATAACAAATACTACGGTATGTAATAATTAATACTCCCGTAATTTAACCCCATTAATCGTAGGTTCTTATGTTCATATTATTTTATTTTATTTTTTCTTACCACCATTATTCTCCCCATGGTCTACTACTTAAGCCCATTTTTTTTGCCAGACCTACCTTACCAAGGTCGGTCGCAAGGTAGGTCGAAGTCAGAAGGTTACTGGTCGGAATTGTTTTTTTTATTTTACCCGACCTACCTTGCCAAGGTCGGTTGCAAGGTAGGTCGAAGTCAGAAGACTCCGGAATTGAAGATTTCAGCCCGACCTACCTTGCCAAGGTCGGTCGCAAGGTAGGCCGAACCCAGTACCCATTTTAACTACTCATTTTGAACTCCAAATTCATCTCAATTCTTACCCAATCCTTTCCTAATCATTTCCACATGTTTTCTACAAGTTTAAGTACCTTAAAACACTCCAAGTCATGCTCTAAACCTCCTCAAATCATTACTCAAAATATTTACTCAAATCCTAGCTCAATTTTTACAAACTTCAATACTCATCTTTGCACTTATGCACTCTAGTGCATTTCTAAACTTCTCTTGATAGCCTACCTCTTGTTCTCACCCATTTTGACCATTCCAAATCCTTTATAACCATGTGCAATAACTATACCCGAGTTCTTTATTCATTTCTGAGGTTACAAACACTAACTTTTTTTCTTAAAACTCTAAGGTCTTCACAACCCATTTTGCTACAGATTTTTCTCACTACTTTACTCACCTCTAAAATAGCTCCTAAGGGGTTAACTAACCAAATTGGTTTCTCTCCAAACACCAAGTTAACCCTTGGTCATTCCTTACTCATAACATCTCTTAAAACACCATAAGTTCTACCAAAATTTTGCCATGACTTACCTACAATCTTTACATATCCAAACTCAACTATTTTCATCCAAATCAATCCTAATCTAGCCACATCCACAGGGGATCCTACCAGCACACGCAATTCCTCAACATTTCATCCAACAACAATACCAACATATATACACAATTCACTTGGCTCTAAGGCCCTTACTTCACACAACAATTTACAAATTCCTTTCTAATTCATCCTACTACATTTCCATTCCAGTTTTGGGTTCATTCATTCCTTTACCCATTCCCAAAGTCCTAATGCATTAAAATTAGCATTAAGAAGGTTTTCTTACCTTAAGCTCACAAATTCTTCTTTTCTTTTCCAATCTTCTCCTTCTCTCTTTCTTGATCCAAATCGGCCAAATGGGAAATGGAGTTGCCAAACTCCATCCCAACACCCAAATTACACAAAAGGATATAATTAAACTTCTAATCCCTGGGAATAACATTAATCCAATGAAAGGCTTAAAACACCAAATCTAGGGTTTACCTTTGAAGTATTTTAAGAGGGGTTTTAGCCCTTGAATCAAGAAGATGATCCCACCACCATTGGAAGGTTGGAATGATGCTCAAAAGAGAGAGAAAATAGAGCATTACAATGGGGGGGAATCGGGTACACTAAGAGATGGAGGACGAGTGAGTTTCTCTGGAGATTTTTACCTTGAATGAAAGAGGAGACTCCAAGCTTCAAGAATATGCCATTTTCTCTTCAAATGGGCAAAACCCATGGAGATTAATTTCATCCTTTTGAAATTCTAAAAAGAGGGAATGATAGCCCTTGGTGAGGGGAGTTCAAATATGTGATTATTTTTAAGTTTGGAGCATGAATGGAGCTTGGGCATGAGGAGAAAGTGAGGAGACACCATGGAAGCTGCTTGGAGGAGCTCCAAAACGTGGAGGAAGAAGGAGAATCAAAAGAAGAGGAAAGAGAGGAGCTGCTCACCGTGGGAAAATAAAATACCCCGAACTTAAATATGGTGATTATAATATTTTAATATAGTATTTAAGGGCCTAATAGTGCCTAAGTAATTTTGGTAAGGAAAATAAATCCAAAAGAAATGAGAAAAACGCTTAGAAAGCGGAAAACGCTAAAATAAGCGTTAAATAACCATAGGAGGTACGAGACCTCGGTTATAGTATTGTAAGGATTCCTAAGGCTTGTTCATGCCTAATTAGTATACGGGGGCGATTCCCGAAGAAAACGGATCCAAGAAAAGTATCAAAACGCTAAAAGAGCTTTAGCGCACGTTTTTCGAGGAAACCCGAAAACGTGACTTTAAGTGGTCAAACAGACCCGTAAAAGTTATAAATCATTAAATAATAATTATTAAGCATTTATAGAAGCTTAATAATCAATAAAAATAATTAAACGAGAAAATTCCGGAAAACGGGCCCGGTTAGTGAATAGTATCAAAACCGGGCAAAATAACGGGTGTTTTCTGTAAAAGACGAAAAACGCTCCAGCTAGTAGTAGTTTGTGGGGCCGATTTTAATGGGTCAAATAACCCTCTCATACACATGTGACTAGCTAATAAGTAGAGGGAACCAAAAAGCAAAAAAATAAAAGTACAAAAGTTAAACAACACTCTGTCACCTCTCATTCTCACCTTACCCTCATCTCTCTCCTACCCTTCTTTCCCCATCGATTTTTGCCCCTCTCTCTCTTCTGGTTGGGCGATTTTGAAGCCCCAAAGGAAACCTCTCATGGCTTCTCTTTTTCTCCTCATGCTCTAGCTCCATTTGAGCTCCAAATGTAAAATAAAATACATATTTGAACTCCCCTCTTCATCTCTACATTTCTATCTTTTCAAAATCTGAAAATGAGCAACTTCATCTACATGGGTTTTCCCCATTGGAAGAGAAAAACACACCATTATGGAGCTTGGAGTCTCCTCTTTCCAACAAGGTAAAAATCTCCATGAAAGACCTCACTTTTCTCCATCTCTTTGGTATGGCCGATTTTGCCTCTCTCTCTTACCTTGTTTCTCCTCTTGCTTTGGAGCATTGTTTCAACCCTCCAATGGTGGAGTAATCCCCTTCTTGATTCATGGGTGAGAATCCCTCTCAAAGATCTCCAAAGGTAAAACCCTAACTTGTGCTCTAAGCCCTTTTATTTGAATTAGAGTTCTTTAAGGGTTTAGAAGGATAATTAAAATGCATTTTTGTGTTTCTTGGGTGTTGGGATGGAGTTTGACAACTCCATACCCATTTGACCGATTGATGCAAGCAAGGGAGGAAGAAGAGAATTGGAAAAGAAAAGAAGGAATCAAGAGCTCAAGGTAAGAGCTCCTTCTTAATGCGTAAATTTAATGCATTAGTGTAATGGGAATGGGTAACCAAATAAAAGAACCTAAAATATTGTATTAGTAGTGTAGTTATGAAGTTTTAAGTATTTGGGAACTAGTAAGTGAATTGTAGGCCTTAGGGCCAAGTATATTGTGAATGAGTATTAGTATTGTTGTTAATGGAGTGTTGATGTATTGAGCTGAAATTATATTGTATTGAGTGCTGGTAGGACCCTTGAATAGGTGTGGCTAGATTAGGAATGAATTTGGTGGAAAGGTATATATGTGGAGAAGTTGGAATTGTAGGTGAACTATGGCGAAATTTTAGTAGGAATTGTGTATTAAGATTGACTTGGTGAATGGGAGAACCAAGGTATGTATTGGGGTTAGTAGAGATGTTTAATGACCATGGAATGGTAGTTGTGGTATGAGAGTAATAGGATGTGAAATCTGTAGCAAGAGAGGTACCAAAACGCATTGTGGAACTAGGAAGAAATTGGTGTGCAGGATTTTGTAAAATGAGTTTGGAACTTGGGTGTAAGAAGTGCAATGGCTTGGAAATGAATTGGCATGGTAAGGAGAGGTATTTAGAATGCAAGGAATGGCATTGGTTGAGGAAGTATTGGATGGGAGAATTGAATTGTAAAACCTGTAGCATAGGTGCAACAAGAACTGTTACGTGTGTTGTAGAAGAAGTAAGAAAATTGTGTAAGTTGTTTGATGAATTTAGTGTAGAATGGTGTAATGAACTAGGAAATGAATTAGCATGATTTAGAGTGTTTAAATTGTACTAAAACATGTTAGGATGTATGTAGGAAGTTTGGGGAAACAATGGGTGAAATTGGGAAAGAAAAACAAGTCTGTAGCAAGGTTCTGACTTCGTCCGACCCAGACGGTGAGTCGGACGTGGGTCGGACAAGGCGTGAGTAGCGGGACGTAAACATTCTGACTTCGTCCGACCCAGAAGGTGAGTCGGACGTGGGTCGGACAGGGCTAGGATAACAAAACCGAAACTTTCTGGAACTGTCCGACCTAGAGGAGTATGGGTCGGACGGAACAGTGCTGGGTCGGACGGGAAGAATTTCAGAGGACGTAAACCTACTGGAATGGTCCGACCCAGGGCTTGGGTCAGACGGCCTTAACTTATAAAAAAAAATAGAAGGAAACAGTAGTACCATAGTAATCATATGTATGTATGTATGTAGGTAAGTACATAAATAAAGGACCTTAGTAATATACCATTAATGTGACAACAATGGTAAGGAAGTAAGTATGGGAGTAGGAAAACAAGTATGAAAAGTAATTAAGTAGGTTGAGAGTATGAGAACATTAAGTATACCGGGATAACGGGGTAAGTACGGGAATAGTAATTATTTGTGTATCGTAAGAGTATAGTATTAATAATTGTTGGAACATTATCAGTGGAACAAGTGTGAACCAAGGAACGAGGGAACACATGGTAGAGCTAACTCCGGTGAAAGGTATGATTTTCTCATGCCCCGTATGCTAACCGAGTTACGTTGATTTGTGTGCTGTATGCCGGCTAATCAAGACTAAAGCATGAAAACGGTTTATTGCCTTTCATTATATGTCTTGCTGTATGTTGTGTGAGCTAACCCTTCTTGATTGATTGTGTGGCTTCATTTGGTGCGTAGTACGACTCATAGATGAGTCTTGTTGTGTAGTGGCTCGTAGTAAGAGTCATGTTGTGAACTAATGGAACCGTAGCAACGCACTAAACTAACGAATCAACAAACGATAACGCAACCCAACGAAACTCACTAGAATGTGAGAGAGTGTACGGGAGTAATAACCTCCGATAACGGTGGAGACCGAAATGAATAATCCACAAATAACAAGTAGTGGAAGTATATAAGTAACCTCTATTAGAGGAATTAATCTTGGTGCAAAACATGAACCATGAGAGTAGTAAAGAATGATGAGGGATCTCCAAACCCCTTAGTAATTAGTCGACCCATTATGAGAGGACCCGACTGATGTAAGTATGCCCCGAACGAGAGAGTATTCGATATGTTGGGGAAACCCTTAAATCTGAGGATACTAGACGGTGGTAATTCCCTAAGCTAGCAGAGGTTATCGAGAGAGATACTTCTAGGCTAATCCATGAGATTGTAACATGCTCTGAGAGAAGAGTGTTGGGAATTTGAGTAGTCCGGTAGAAACGGACAAGAGTATTTGAGGAGCTAAGCGTATAGCCCTCGTATTGTAGGTCCGGTGGCGAGTCTTGTGTATGACTCCGCCAGAGACCAAAGTAATGAGTAATGAGTATTGCGTATGTATGAGTAAGTAATGAGAGTACTGAGTAAGAAGTGAGTATGAGTATGTAATGAGTACCGAGTATTGAGTAAGTATGAGTAAGCACTGAGTATTGAGTATGTGTGAGTAAGTATGGAGTATTGAGTAGCAAGTATACACAAGTATAGTAACGAGTACAGAGTAGGATCGTGTACGAGTAAGGTACTGAACATGGAGTGATGAGTATGCAAGAGTAAGGAGTGAGTATGAGTAGAGTAACAAATATCGAATATAGTACGAACAGAGTAATGAGTAACGCAATGAAAGAGTATTGAATAAATAATTAGTACGAACGGTTGACTATAGAATTGTCTTCCTTGGCAAGTATTGGACCTTGTGTGTGTATGTAAGTATTGATGAATGTATGGTGTAGTAATAGTATGTGTGTATGCATGTAAAATGAACTCCATGTATATCCGACCTAAAGTAGTTGGCGTACCGCGGTTAGCACGCGGTATATGCGAATTTCATATGCAGCGTAAGCTGACCCCCTAGGGGGACCGTTTTTAGTGTGCAGGTACTCGAAGCTGACCGCCGTTCGAGAGAGTACGACGGGGACTGCTACGTAAGCATGGGTATTTGTATAAAGGGATTGAACTCGTAATGTATTGAGAAATTGGAAGTCCAAGCTGTATCGGTAATTTGAGGATCATAGTATACTCAGTATAGTAAGGTAATGACGTTGTAATTGAACTATGGGTAAGTAAGCAATGGAAAGTATTGTATTGTGTAGTATACTCGGTATGTTCATATTCATCAGACCGATAGTAAGTAGAATTGTAACTCGCCTTGTTAGTCATGTGGGTGACTAACGGCATTGTACACCCGCCGTTGAGTAGGTAATATCCACTGCGAAGGTAAGTATGGTACGGTAATGACGGTATTAGCGGTAGGGGTGTTACAAAAAGTGGTATTAGAGCGAAGTATCGCTCTGATGGATGAAATACCGAGTTTAGGAAAATACCGAGTTAGGAATTAGAGTCTTAGGGCTAAGGGTTGAGTGTTAGCGTGTGAGGTACGCTAGTTAGGAACTTCCGGGTGAATCGGAAACCTACAACAACCATACCCCGCCCTCCGCAACCCATGGTATTAAGATGGAAAATAACGCCAGAGAGATGGAAAGACCTCTCACACTCAGGTAACACCCGATCTGGCAGTTGCAAGTAACCTCATTAGAAAAAGAACCAGTCATACGGTAGAGTCCAAAAGCTGGAAGTCCCAAAGACGGTTCCCGTTGGATGATGATGACCGCACTTAATGGCGGAGGATTGAAGATCCTAGACAAAAGGATAATGGAATTTATGGCACCATGGGGCGACGTAATTCGCAGTCGCGAGAACCATGAGTAGCCAGCAAGAAGAGAAGCACAATCGCGTAATGAAGCAAGGAAGATAGAGTAGCAAACTCGAGACCAGAGAGTCAACGGACTGTAATGTTTGACAACACCGACAACGGTATACAACCCGACTAAGGAGTTAGTCGAGGTAGGATTAATACCAAACCTACACGCCAAGAGGTTGTATTAACCGAACAACATAGTCCAGACGACTATGAACGTATCCATAAACATACACCTATAGGACCACAATATGGTTCCTAAGGATAAGCCAAGTCTCGTTAACCACAGTGAAGGTGTGAGACACCCGGACTGACGACAACCATGTCAAGTATACTGAGAAGCGACTCAGGAGATCGATCACCAAGATCAAAAGATCAAATGAAGACCTAATAAGGCCACCATTATGGATGGAAACGATACCGTAACTGGTATACGTTAACCGAAAAACAACCTACCCGCGCACTTGCCCAGGGCAAGTGCAGCAACTACAAGACGGTTGGAAGACTTTTAACAACCCGCAAACACTTGCTAAGTACCGCTATGACGAATGGAGCAAATACTGGATCACCAATCCTAAGGATGTTAAATAACAACCCTCGGAAGGCCTAACGGCCCGACCATTGTATTAAGGACACACCAATCAGCAAGAAGCTGAACTTGGTCAAGACCGCAAACATGGCAACGCCATGAAGAATTTCTTTAACACCGAACTGTTATTTTAAAAACTAGAATTTTTCTTTCAAAACCACAAACCCTTCTTTTAAACCTTGGATTTTAAACCAAACTAACGGATTTACGGTGTGTATCATAGAATGATACAGGAGGGTTGACAATAGAATACTTCACCTAGGCGTGTGACGAACGCTACGAGTGTACCCAATTACGGGATGTGGGACAACCGCACTCCGAAGGAGCTTGCGGGCCTGACAGATAGTTAGGTAAGTGGTAACGTGCCAAGACGGTACCCCACGTATGTATACATGTAGTGTACGAAACACGGGAAGTAGTCAACTCTGTTCTACGGACCATAAGTAAATTTGAAACAGAACAGTTGGTTACCTCAACCGAACAAAGGAACTCAGATAAGCTACAAGCTAAGGAGTCAGAAACTCACTTCAGGAGAACCATTAAGAGTTGAAAGTGCAAGAAGCACTAACAACGGGATAAGACATTGGATATGTCTTGAGGATATCTAAGTAAAGCATGATAACTGGAGGGAATACCCAGTCTAAACACTGTAAGGCAAATGCCTAACATTGACACATCAGTGTGCAATGAGCGGGATGGAATTCCCAGAACAACTACCACAAACGCACAGGGTGATGTTATAAGGTACCAGAAATACCACTCATCACCGGAAGGGATATCAAGTCCGTTATAACACAAGGAAAAACACCAATGGTCTACCCTAAGAACGGGAGACGTTACAACCCTCAACGGATAACTCAGATCCAGAACCGCAAGGTAGGACAATAAACTGAACATACTCATAAATGTCAGATGCTACCGTATAATCGGTACTACCCAGGAGAAATCCATAAAGGGGTATCAAGTCAACACAGTTAAATGAGATGTCGTGGTAAGAACCCCGCAATCGGAACGAACATCCGGTTGGAACACCGGAGGGATCCCACTTGATAGGGGATATCCCAACTTAACAAATGGTATCGATCAATACCAAGATACAAAAGGGTCTCCAACAAATGGAAGCGTGATGTGACGATCTTATCATGGAGCCTAGTATCACCTCCAAACCCAGCAATGTCTTGTGGAGAAGTAACCACTTGGGACAGCCTATGATGAGCAGAGCTCTAGGAACATGGCTAGTAGACCATGAAACTGTTACCACACAACCCAACGGTTGCAAAACCAGTGTGAACTATATGGAAAGTGGTCAAGGATGACACCGATAAAAGAGTAACAACCAATAATTAAGGATCCCCTCATAAATGTGAGACCGCAAGAGCGGTGAACACATGGATCCCAAGAAGGGGATACCATCAGTAATTGTCGGGAAATATATCCTTTCAGAACTACTAATGTAGTCAGGCTTGAGCATGCAATTATTGCCAAGCAATGTGAAATAAGCTTCAACAGCAATCGTTGACAACCAAGGAGTAACCGGTTATAAAACCAATGATACACAGGGAGCTCAGAAAAATAAAGGAATACCATATGCGGTATTTGCCAATATATGGGGAACCATGGTATAAATGATACAAATGCATGAGCTGAAGCTAGCAATAGCGGATGTCATGTAAACCAATACTGTAGAATCAGTAAGGACATGGTGCGCAATAGGCGACCGATGTGTGCGAATAATCACCCAATACTATGGAGTTGTTAATACAAGATGGTAAATAGACCGGGCAACAAGCCAGAAGTCTGCACCAAATGGTGAAGCACCACCTGAAAGAGTAACGATCAGTCCTATTGCGATCTCACAAGAGAGTTACTACCAAGGGTTCACGCCTCTGCACTCTGTAGGACTGAGTGTTTTGGTATTGCACTTGTGTAGTTAATGATCTAGTGGGATAGCTAGGAATATGGAAAATGTAAGTAGTAGTAAATTCTTCGTTTCACCAGTGATCATGGAATAAGCCAGCTAAGCAAAAGCTCGGAAAACAAACCGTGCGGCCTAAGGCCAAAGAAGCACGAAGAGTGTGAAACACACCAATAATCACAAGATGTGAATTCCATTGGAATAAAAGTGAAAGGCGACTTAAGAAAGTCACAAGGACCGACACATTGAAAATGCAAGGTCATACAAGTAAAGAACACTTGTAATGAACCAGAGAAACTGGTATAATTCAGAAGCTATTAACAATAGAGGAAGCACTACAACTAAGTAGTGACTTAACCTCACCCGACAATAAGTCGGAGGAGCCAAGTGAATGATCACTACCAAACACAACAGTATGTATATAGATTGCCAGAGAGCTGGTTACAAATCTAAAACTCACCGAGTTCGAGCACGGTAAGAGAACACCTCACTTGGTCAATAAACCTTATTTCCACAATAAGAGGGATAAAAAGGTGATGCCTACACGTTAAGGATAACGAGAAGGGCGAATAACCCAAGTTACCAGGGTCGCGCAGCAGAAGCTAGTGGGCCCAAAATTGTAAGTGAAAGACACCTAGTGAATAAAAGGGTAATCATCAATGCCTGAAAGCCATCTAGGCTAGAACCGAACCCGGTTAAGAGTTAAATAACTCCGATGAAAATTCTTGATGCAAGGACTAACCGATAGTACGGTTAAGACCCCTTGATCAAGGAACATTGTATAATAGACCGCATGGAAACTGAACCACTCCATGATGGCTGAATGCCTTCGACCAATGTCCAATGATGACACATGGTAGATTACGTGGGCGTAATCCCTTTTAAGGGGGGTAGAGCGAAAACCACGAAATGTACGTTTTACGTGATAGGTGCGTAAACTACAATGCGCATAGCGCAAAAGAATTCGTTTTGATGGTTGATACTTATGTTACATAAACATTTGTATTCACTCATTGTGTAATACGGTAATTTGGGAAGTAAGTATAGGAAAAGGAGTAGAGAAACTCCAGGGGAAGGAGAACCCCGATTGATAATAGTATGAGGAATGAGTATGTATGGGAAACTTGAGGAGTATAAATCGGTATGGAACCGATGTATGTAATGAATATAAATCGGTGTACAACCGATGTATTTTATGAGTATAAATTGGAGTATAGTAAATTAATGGGACATTATACCCATGAATTTCCTAAGTATAGTAGTTAGAGAAGATGTAGTAATATTCCGTGAGACGACTAGTAAGTAAGGAAGTGAATCATATAAATTGGAAAATGTATGTGTATGATTATGAGTAGCAAGATTAAAAAGATATAAAACGAAATGATTTTGACGAGCTATCTGTTGTATTGAGGGGAAAGTGGAACTTGATTTGCTAGCGATCAAGGGAAGCCGAACACAAATTGGAGTGGAAGGATAATTCAACACCAATGCTGATCACATTGGGGTTGAAGGACTCTGGAAGCTCCCTTAAGTGGCCACAATAATAACATTAGTAATAGGAATAATCATCATAAATTGAAATTGGGAGATGTATGCAAGTTTTCAAAATGAATTTCCAAAACTAATTTGGTACAACAACGTTTTCTTCAAATTGAGAATGAGGATCGGTTTTAAAACCACTCCCACGGGCGCTAGTGGATCTTCCATGCCTAGGCACGGGTATCCGGTCGAAACCATAGGAGGTGAAGCTAGTTTTGAGTCTGTGGAAGTGTAGAGTAGTTTGAAACCACTACACCGTTCGTGCGGTGACAGTGTGTGTTTTGTATTTTTCCAAAGGCACTGGGGCGCGTAGTCCCGAGTAAGTATGAGTAAAGTATGAGTAAGTAAGTATGAGTAAGTGCCTGAGGATCTCTATATGTGCAAATGAATTTGATCAGAACCAAAGGACCGTAGAGCCAGAAAGTGTAAGTGCTCAAGTCATGACGGCCGTGAACCAGAAAGCGTAAGTGTTCAAACGTGACCGGTACCTGAGGGATCACTCGCCATTAGGGGGAGGATTGTACCTAATTGTCTACGGATGGACCCCCTTGGAGAGAAGTAAAACGGATATTTTTGATTGCTATGCATGCAGTGACATGCTGTTTGGATGCGTAGTATGCATCATGTCAGACATTTGGAGTTTGACAAGTTATATGTAGAGGTCATAACCTTAGCATAGAGTATATGTACGAGTAACAGTATTAGATTCACCAACTTTGAGGGCAAAGTTCTTTAAGGGGGTAGATTGAAATACCCCAAACTTAAATATGGTGATTAGAATATTTTAATATAGTATTTAAGGGCCTAATAGTCCCTAAGTAATTTTGGTAAGGAAAATAAATCCAAAAGAAATGAGAAAAACGCTTAGAAAGCGGAAAACGCTAAAATAAGCGTTAAATAACCATAGGAGGTACGAGACCTCAGTTATAGTATCGTAAGGATTCCTAAGGCTTGTTCATGCCTAATTAGTATACGGGAGCGATTCCCGAAGAAAACGGATCCAAGAAATGTATCAAAACGCTAAAAGAGCTTTAGCGCACGTTTTTCGAGGAAACCCGAAAACGTGACTTTAAGTGGTCAAACACCCCGTAAAAATTATAAATCATTAAATAATAATTATTAAGCATTTATAGAAGCTTAATAATCAATAAAAATAATTAAACGAGAAAATTCCGGAAAACGGGCCCGGTTAGTGAATAGTATCATAACTGGGCAAAATAACGGCGTTTTCTGTAAAAGACGAAAAACGCTCCAGCTAGTAGTAGTGTGTGGGGCCGATTTTAATGGGTCAAATAACCCTCTCATACACATGTGACTAGCTAATAAGTAGAGGGAACCAAACAGCAAAAAAATAGAAGTACAAAAGTTAAACAACACTCACTCACCTCTCATTCTCACCTTACCTCATCTCTCTCCTACCCTTCTTCTTCCCCATCGATTTTTGCCCCTCTCTCTCTTCTGGTTGGGCGATTTTGAAGCCCCAAAGGAAACCTCTCATGGCTTCTCTTCTTTCTCCTCATGCTCTAGCTCCATTTGAGCTCCAAATGTAAATAAAATACATATTTGAACTCCCCTCTTCATCCTCTACATTTCTATCTTTTCAAAATCTGAAAATGAGCAACTTCATCTACATGGGTTTTCCCCATTGGAAGAGAAAAACACACCATTATGGAGCTTGGAGTCTCCTCTTTCCAACAAGGTAAAAATCTCCATGAAAGACCTCACTTTTCTCCATCTCTTTGGTATGGCCGATTTTGCCTCTCTCTCTTACCTTGTTTCTCCTCTTGCTTTGGAGCATTGTTTCAACCCTCCAATGGTGGAGTAATCCCCTTCTTGATTCATGGGTGAGAATCCCTCTCAAAGATCTCCAAAGGTAAAACCCTAACTTGTGCTCTAAGCCCTTTTATTTGAATTAGAGTTCTTTAAGGGTTTAGAAGGATAATTAAAGCATTTTTTGTGTTCTTGGGTGTTGGGATGGAGTTTGACAACTCCATACCCATTTGACCGATTGATGCAAGCAAGGGAGGAGGAGAATTGGAAAAGAAAAGAAGGAATCAAGAGCTCAAGGTAAGAGCTCCTTCTTAATGCTAAATTTAATGCATTAGTGTAATGGGTATGGGTAACCAAATAAAAGAACCTAAACTATTGTATTAGTAGTGTAGTTATGAAGTTTTAAGTATTTGGGAACTAGTAAGTGAATTGTAGGCCTTAGGGCCAAGTATATTGTGAATGAGTATTAGTATTGTTGTTAATGGAGTGTTGATGTATTGAGCTGAAATTATATTGTATTGAGTGCTGGTAGGACCCTTGAATAGGTGTGGCTAGATTAGGAATGAATTTGGTGGAAAGGTATATATGTGGAGAAGTTGGAATTGTAGGTGAACTATGGCGAAATTTTAGTAGGAATTGTGTATTAAGATGACTTGGTGAATGGGAGAACCAAGGTATGTATTGGGTTAGTATAGATGTTTAATGAGCATGGAATGGTAGTTGTGGTATGAGAGTAATAGGATGTGAAATCTGTAGCAAGAGAGGTACCAAATGCATTGTGGAACTAGGAAGAAATTGGTGTGCAGGATTTTGTAAAATGAGTTTGGAACTTGGGTGTAGGAAGTGCAATGGCTTGGAAATGAATTGGCATGGTAAGGAGAGGTATTTAGAATGCAAGGAATGGCATTGGTTGAGGAAGTATTGGATGGGAGAATTGAATTGTAAAACCTGTAGCATAGGTGCAACAAAACTGTTACGTGTGTTGTAGAAGAAGTAAGAAAATTGATTAAGTTGTTTGATGAATTTAGTGTAGAATGGTGTAATGAACTAGGAATGAATTAGCATGATTTAGAGTGTTTAAATTGTACTAAAACATGTTAGGATGTATGTAGGAAGTTTGGGGAAACAATGGGTGAAATTGGGAAAGAAAAACAAGTCTGTAGCAAGGTTCTGACTTCGTCCGACCCAAACGGTGAGTCGGACGTGGTTAGACAAGGCGTGAGTAGCGGGACGTAAACATTCTGACTTCGTCTGACCTAGAAGGTGAGTCAGACGTGGGTCGGACAGGGCTAGGATAACAAAACCGAAACTTTCTAGAACGGTCTGACCCAGAGGAGTATGGGTCGGACGGAACAGTGCTGGGTCGGACGGGAAGAATTTCAGAGGACGTAAACCTACTGGAATGGTCCGACCCAGGGCTTGGGTCGGACGGTGGGTCAGACGGCCTTAACTTAAAAAAAAAAAGAGGAACAGTAGTACCATAGTAATCATATGTATGTATGTATGTATGTATGTATGTAGGTAAGTACATAAATAAAGGACCTTAGTAATATACCATTAATGTGACAACAATGGTAAGGAAGTAAGTATGGGAGTATGAAAACAAGTATGAAAAGTAATTAAGTAGGTTGAGAGTATGAGAACATTAAGTATACCGGGATAACGGGGTAAGTACAGGAATAGTAATTATTTGTGTATCATAAGAGTATAGTATTAATAATATTGTTGGAACATTATCAGTGGAACAAGTGTGAACCAAGGAACGAGGGAACACATGGTAGAGCTAACTCCGGTGAAAGGTATGATTTTCTCATGCCCCGTATGCTAACCGAGTTACGTTGATTTGTGTGCTGTATGCCGGCTAATCAAGACTAAAGCATGAAAATGGTTTATTGCCTTTCATTATATGTCTTGCTGTATGTTGTGTGAGCTAACCCTTCTTGATTGATTGTGTGGCTTCATTTGGTGCGTAGTACGACTCATAGATGAGTCTTGTTGTGTAGTGGCTCGTAGTAAGAGTCATGTTGTGAACTAATGGAACCGTAGCAACGCACTAAACTAACGAATCAACAAACGATAACGCAACCCAACGAAACTCACTAGAATGTGAGAGAGTGTACGGGAGTAATAACCTCCCGATAATGGTTGGAGAACTGAAATGAATAATCCACAAATAATAAGTAGTGGAAGCATATAAGTAACCTCTATTAGAGAAATTAATCTTGGTGCAAAACATGAACCATGAGAGTAGTAAAGAATGATGAGGGATCTCCAAACCCCTTAGTAATTAGTCGACCCATTATGAGAGGACCCGACTGATGTAAGTATGCCCCGAACGAGAGAGTACTTGATATGTTGGGGAAACCCTTAAATCTGAGGATACTAGACGGTGGTAATTCCCTAAACTAGCAGAGGTTATCGAGAGAGATACTTCTAGGCTAATCCATGAGATTGTAATATACTCTGAGAGAAGAGTGTTGGGAATTTGAGTAGTCCGGTAGAAACGGACATAAGAGTATTTGAGGAGCTAAGCGTATAGCCCTCGTATTGTAGGTCCGGTTGCGAGTCTTGTGTATGACTCCGCCCAGAGACCAAAGTAATGAGTAATGAGTATTGTATGTATGAGTAAGTAATGAGTACTGAGTAAGAAGTGAGTATGAGTATGTAATGAGTACCGAGTATTGAGTAAGTATGAGTAAGCACTGAGTATTGAGTATGTGTGAGTAAGTATGGAGTATTGAGTAGCAAGTATACACAAGTATAGTAACGAGTACGGATCGTGTACGAGTAAGGTACTGAACATGGAGTGATGAGTATGCAAGAGTAAGGAGTGAGTATGAGTAGACACTAGTACAGAAATGGTCTATCGCAGCGCCCCTACCGCAGCGGTTGTAAAACAACCTCTGAGATAGGCCGGTTTTAAAATCCCGCAAACCTATCTCAGCGGTTGTAAGTAACAACCGCTGCGGTAGGGTCGTTAAAAAAAACAACTCTATCGCAGCGGTTCCTACTAAGAACCGCTGAGATAGGTCTTTTTTACAGACCTATCTCAGCGGTTCTTAGTAGGAACCGCTGCGATAGAGTCCGTTACTATAATTCAGTCGTGCGACTTCTTCTTCTTCCTCCTCACCTGTGGCTAACCCTCTCTGTGTGGACGGCGATTTCCAGAGCGACGAGGAGCTTCGACGCCTGCGACCGCCACCCACTGCCACTGCACCCGTAGTCTGCCACCGTATCTCGCGCGCCACGCTCTGCCTCCGTCGCTGTCACCCTAACAGCCCACCGGTTCGCAGGCGTCGATTTGTTGCGCGACTGAACAGAAAAACGAGGTTAGATCTAACTTCGTTTTTTTTTTTTGTTTATTGAAATGTTATTTGTATTGTAGTAGATTCGAGACTGATTTGTTCTGATTGTTGGATTAGTGCGATTTTTAGGAGTTGTTGAGTGTTTACTGGTTTCTGAAAATTGTGGAACTAGAAACCGTGAGCTATATGTTTGTATTTAGACATTGAAACCAAATTTAGTTTCTGGCTAACTGAAATTATATGTGAAATACCCCAAACCTAAGAATGCTAAGTAAACATCAAATCATGATGTATTAAGGCTAAAATATGCCTTAGAAAGATTGGTAGACAATTTTAACCAAGGAAAACACAAGAAAGTGCCTTAAAGGCAATCAGGGCAAAAACGTGCTCTAAGCTTGGAGAGACTTGGGTGAGTACCCAAATATCATGATAAGACCTTAGTAATATCCTAATGGTCATTTTAAATCAATTAGCAAAGAAAACCAAGCTTGAAAACAAGTTAAAACACAAAAAGTGCTTTAAGAAGTCTTAAAGCACATTTTTGAGAAATTGTCTTAGAATTGAGTTTTGAGTGGCTAAATGTCCATCATTACTCTTTAATCAACATGTGTACTAATTAGTATCACATTAGGAGGTCTAAATCAATGGGAAATCAAAAATTTCCCGATTATGTGCCTTGATTAGTGAATAGTAACTATTTAGTGACTAGTTTAAGTTTTAATCAATATAAGTCAATTAATTGGTCAACAAAGACCATGTTAGTCTTATTTAAGAGGGTGGCCGTTTTTATGTGGGGAGTCACCACATGAGTCATCAAATGAGAAAGGAAAAGAAGAGATAAGTAAAGAAGTTACTATTTGCTTTATTAAGCAAAATATCTTATATAGCTCACTCTTTCTCCTCTTTCCTCCATTTCTCTCTTTCACACCCACGGTTTCTCTCTTTCTTCTCTCTGTTCCAAAACCGAGAGTGCTGCCCTCCATGGTTCTCCATCTTCAATCACTTGCCAAATACAAATCCAAGCTCCAAATCCAAAACAAATTGCATATTTGTCTTAGTTAGGTCAAGACCTATCTTTCTATCTTTTCAAATCTTTCAAAGCTCCATTTTGGTGCCATGAGAAAACTCCATTGATGGGGGAAAATCAAGTTTGAAGAGCTCATTAGCTTCTCCATTCTCTTAAGGTAAAGAAAATGTAAGAAAACCATGTTTCCATCATTTCTTGTACATGGCCGAAAATTTCTTTCTTCATGGGGCTATATTTTTATGCCTTGTTCTATCTTGATTTATTCACCAAGGACTAGTGGAGGTCCTATTTCATTCAATGCCAAGTCTACCTTGAGACTTCAAAGGTAATCAGGATCCACTTTTATGCCTTAGAACCACATCTTCTAACCTAGGTTTTTATTCCTTGAGATTAGATGCATTGATTTTAGTAACTGCATATGGGAGTCCTTAATATTGAATTAGAACATTGGCAAAAGGAATTTAAGTGGGTTGCCGAGATCTATGCAAGGAGAAGGCCTAAGGAGGAGATTAAGATAAGCTTGAGAAAACAAGGTAAAATGTTTACCTAATGGTGGTTTAAGATTAAGGAATGAGTTTTAGATAAATACCAATGTGGCTTAGAGCTTACATTGTGTATTGGGATATATAACCTAAGGAAAAAGAACTTAAACAAGCTTATGAACTTGTGATTAAGGAGCTAATGAGAATGAGTTAGTAATATAAGTTTAAGGTGGATTTTAAGAGCATTATAACTACTATGAGATTGATGAGTGTATTTGCAGGTTGAAAGCTTACATATGTGGGAAATTCAGTGTTTAAGTTTAAGTCATTTAAGGGCCTAAGAGCCATGTCATTTAAGAGCCTTAGTGCTATGCAATTTAAGATTATTGCAATTATTGAGTTTGTCGTGAATGAGTTGGTTTGGGTGATGAGATAAGATGAGAAAGGACTTGGTGTGTGAGATTATTGGGTGAGAAAAACAATGCATTTGGGCATGAGAATATACTAGCGGAGCTATGGCGAAATTTGAGTAGAAAATAAGTGCTTAGGTGATGGTGGTGAATTAATATGACCTAGGATTTACTAGGAGTCATTACAAAGGAATTTGAGTGGAAATGAGTTAACTAAGGAGTTCTTGAGGTTTAGAATGACCTAGAATGGTCTATGAGGAAATTAGAGTTTAGATAGGTGCATTGAACACACCAAAGACACAGTATGAGGAATGATAAGACTTGTGCAAATCTGGAAGAAAAAGGTGTGAGAGAATGTTGTCAAATGTCAAGGAAAATGACTGGGAATGTAAAAGAGAGTATGATCATGAGAATGGTGGATGAGATGCATAAAAGAGGTGGAAATGTCTAAGGAGGGTGTTGCATGGTTAAGGCAAATGAAGAACCATGTTAAGGTGTTAAGGTAATGGAAAACAATGTATAAGTTAGCTCAAGAGTTAAGGAGTGTTGAGTAACAAATGAAAAGAAGAGAAATTGTGCATAGACATGCAAGATGACCTTGGAAGGTTTAACAAGCAAAGATGTAGTGCAATGATGTTAAGGAGGAGTTATATGGGTAGGAAAGAAACACTTTGGTTAGTTGAAGTTTTAGATAAAATTTACAAGTTGGAATGTAAGGAAGCATATGACAAGTGTTAGGAATGTTTGTAAGAATTTAGTAAATTTTGAGTATATCTTTGGAAGTTGTTTTGGAGAGTTTGGTGGAAGTTATTAAGGTGAGTTAAGTGCCTAAATGAGTTAGAAGACATTATGAGGGTAGGGAAGTTTGGTGAATATGGTAAGTGTTTGAAGGCTTAGAAATGAGTGTTTTGCCTTGTCGAACATCCGTCCGGACATGAGATGTTTGACAGGCCCTGTTGCGTGAAATTTCAGAGTACTCGACTTGTTCGACCTTGGGAAGTCCGGACACAAGTTCGGACGTGCCTGCTTCTACTTAGGATTTCCTCGACCCATGCCGAACTTCCGAAAGTCCGGACACATGTTCGGACATGCGTCTAGTTTTCAGTTTTGAGTCTCGACTTGCGTCCGAACTTGGGAAGTCCGGACACAAGTTCGGACATGCCACTGTTTGGCAAAAACCTTGTTTAAGGGATGGGAAATGATGAGGATAATGGAGTATGATGTTATAAGTTGTTTAGGACATGTGTGGTGGGTAACAATGATTATTAAGTGGGATATAAGTATAAGGATGAGAAAGCGATTCACTTAAGATTAAGTTTGTAAGATTAGGTTGTAAGAACTTAAGAAGTGTTAGGTTGGGATCATGAAGAGTTTAAGTAAGTTAAGTACTTAAGTAAGTTGAATTAGTGAGTTTAAGTGATTAACAACCTACTAAACTGAAGACTGAATGTTTAGGACTTGGGAATTTGACAGACTCCGGAAGAGAGTAAGCAACCGAACGACCAACGGTGAACGGTACAGTTGGTTCTTCTATGTGACCTGCTTGCTAACGAGGTGTCCCTCGGCTTGTGTGCTATTGTTTTGTGTGCTCACTAAGCAAGATAAAGCATGCAAACCGGAACATATTATATATATATTGTATTGTTGTGTGATGTTTGAAACTAACACAACAACCGTGAGAACTTACTAACAATGCTTAGTAAGGAGAGTGAGACTAAGGAACGCCCCCTAATGAGGACGATATGAACCGAAGAGGTTAACACAAAACAAGGTCTTGAGATAACTACTAATGGAACTTGAGTGAGTGAGGAACCCAGGACCGATCTCCGGTCATGCATGCTAAGAAAGGGGGTCGTTATCTATAGTAGATTCGACTCCGATTAAGGACTGTCTTCGGACTTGTTGCCTATAGGGCCGGTTGCCGGCTCAGCTACGCTGGTGGCATTCCCGTCCAGAGTAGGTGGCTAAGATGGTGCGGTGGGATCACCTAAATCCCAGGTTCGAATTAGATACGGCCAATCCCTTCCAGGAAAGGTTTGTATTATTAAGATTGAGATTAAGATTAAGATTAAGGTAAGATTAAGTTAAGTTACAATCATTCCTTTTTAAAGGATGATTTGTATTATTAAGATTAAGATTAAGGTAAGATTAAGTTAAGTTACAATCATTCCTTTTTAAAGGATGATTTGTATTATTAAGATTAAGATTAAGGTACGATTAAGTTAAGTTACAATCATTCCTTTTTAAAGGATGATTTGTATTATTAAGATTAAGACTAAGTTTAAGAGAGAACATACTTAAGGAGTTAAATAACTAACTCTCTAATTAAGGGAACGCATTTAAGTCGTTCATTGTGTGTGAACTTTGATTGTTCATATCTGAGTTGTTGTTTACTGCACTTTCTGTGTGTTGTGCATCTAATCAACCTCCATGCTATCGACAATTAGTCGTCGTAGCCACGTTAGCTTGGGGGCCATGAGAGGAGATCGTACCAGCATTCGTGCTGACCCCTTTGGGGGCTGTTTTTACTACACAGTACATCAGGAAGCGATCGTCGCAAGAGTAAGAAGAGGATACAGCGGTTAAGGGTTTAGTGTGGCCTACGAGTTGTGCATGTACACTCGTATGGCAACCTGATTTAGTAAGATGTATAGGATGTGAGGGGGTTGTAAGAAGGTTATGTAAATGGTTAAGGTTGTTAGACTAATGTTCGGTATATTCTGTAGTCAGACCGTGGCAAGATCCTGGATTGTAAAGAATTCCGCTGGGACATGTATATATATATGCTGTTAAGTTGCGAGACCACATTTGGATTGAGTTGGGGTGGGTGTTACAAAAAGTGGTATCGAGCGTAGTTACGCTCTGAAGACAAGAAATACCGAACTTAGGAGAATGATGAGGTTGAGATTGAGTTATGGGTTAAGGGTTGAGAGATAGAGTGAGAGGTGCGTTAGCCAGGACTTCCCGGTGTTTACCGGATATCCATAGTACCTAGGCCCGCCCTCCACATCCCTAACCCTAAATATGTTGGACAAACGCCAGAGAGAAGAAAGCCTTCTCTTACTCGGGAAACCCGATGGCAGTTAGCTAACATAAGCAGTACGAGGAACATCTTGTTGCACAACAGTATGGAGAACTGGGAGATTTAAATGGAGCGCATCACAGAGAAACAAGCGCTACCTATGGAATACTATCAATAAGGAACGGTAATTACCGGCAACATGGGTCGACATGCTACGCAGTCGAAATAACCCGCCATACCAATGATAAGGAAAGCACTACGGGTGCAATAGAAAGGAAAAAGGAAATTATAAGAGACATGAGTACCGGGCAGCGGTCCGAGTGAGCATAACAGTGGGATAATACAAAGCATGAGGATTAAGACATAAGAAAATATTAAGGGGTTTCCCTCAGAAAGAGGAACGCCCTATTAGATGACAGTACTGTCAAACTACAAGGAAACAGCCGGATGGTCGATTATCCAAAATAAGAAATTATCGAAGGAGTCCGAGGACTACCAAGTACATGGGAATTAGAAGGCGTGTCATTACCAATGTACCTTGTACCAATAGCCCATCCTGCATGGCGCACTTGCCATAGCAAGTGCTACCATGATTAAGCTACACGGAAAGCCATCATGGCAAGATAGGAGAACGCTATAGTTGTAACACATGTTAATACCGGATTGTAAATCCATAGGAATGGAAAAATGAGACCTTGGAAAGGCCCGACGGCCTGACCATGATAAGATAAGGGACACACCAGTCAGCATGGAGCTGAACTTGGACAAAATACTAAACAATATGAATATGAGCAACGGTACAACCTACTACAACAACATACATGGAACGTGTCAAGAGATGCAATAAACGCAGTCGACTGGACGACTTCCAACAAGAACGGGATAAGACTCCCAGAGTGACATAAGAATACCGATATCTACAAACTTCGATGAATATGTTAGTAAACCCTGAAAAGGGAAAGCTCAGAGGACTACGCCACAGAGCGGGCATAGTCGAGCCGAACAACTGATGGATGACAGTTAACACTGTTTTTTTAACTCATTAACACCCAAGTATGATTGATCATCAAAGGGTGGCGTAATCAACAGAGGTTGAACGAAGCGTTGAGATGGAAGTATAAGACGACAGGATGATATCCAACTTGGACACCGTAAGGCAAACGCCTAATACGAACTTATCCTTAATTGACAAAAGACATAAGTCTAGTAAAATGACAGTATTGTCAAAGACATTAAGTAACCTCAGATCACCTGAACAACTTCCATAGCAGGAAGCAGGATGTAGCAACTTATCATGAAACCCGATACTACATCTAGGATGTAACCTAACGGTGGATAGTGCTCAAGAACCAGGATCTTATAGGGATGACCTGCAGGTGAGTAAGAGTACAAATAATGAACTGAGACATTAAGTATTAAGAGCTACGAGCCAAGGATGTTAACCACATCAGAGCCCGAGGCGCAGTAAGTTATAAGAGAGCTTGTTTAAGCCACGAAGGGACTACAATTTGTAGATATGAACGGTTACCAAACCTATAACTTAGATTGGGAAGAACATTACCAAGAAAGGGTACCAATGAGAAAATTTAGATAATGCTAAGGACAGGAGCGGAGGACGAACCATGCCTTTTAGGGTGGGGATACCTCTCCTTGTTGTGAGGCCATGAGTGGGAACGAACCCCTCAAAAGGGCTTGCACATATTAGAGATAAAATACACTTTATTTAGGAAATGGAAACTATGAACCTAGAGATTACCTTAGAACATACCAGATACACTTGTGTAATAAGGTAGGTTGCAGAGATAGACCCCATATCCGACACCAGGATGTAAGAATTAGTAATGGTCAGAGATAAACACCGTGACTGCACATTATGGCACGTCAATTAATCAATGCTCAGGAGAGCTTGTGATTCAGTGGATGACTTCTTCAGTAACCAGTTAAATTGTATGGTAGATAACATCACTAAGGATGAAAGAAAGCGAGAGAAATCAGCCTGTTTACGAATCTGAGATTGGAGCATAACATCTTCATATCTAAAGTCAACTATTTTACAACACGGTACGACAACCGCCTATGCCGGAATGAGAGAACTCCCAGTGTGTTTACACCAAGAAGGGATTGAGTATAAGTTAAGACATTAGAATAAGCGAGTAAGAGGTTGCACCATTAATGGGCAACATGGTAAAGGCCAACTACCACAGTAGTAGTGGTCGTGAGTACAATAGTTTGATAAGTGGATTAAGTCATGGTGCGCGGTAAGTATGAGCCGTCAAATATTGACACTGAGACAATTAGATTTATGAGTTAAGATTAGCATAAGTAAGAAAATAAGATGGAAGACGGACTGAGCATTGATGCCAGTAGTCTGGACATGGTTTGGTAAGATTACACAGGAAGCACACAACCCATTCCTTAAGGAACTGGAAGTGCTTT
Source organism: Limonium bicolor (assembly GCA_023374045.1). Taxonomy (NCBI): domain Eukaryota; kingdom Viridiplantae; phylum Streptophyta; class Magnoliopsida; order Caryophyllales; family Plumbaginaceae; genus Limonium; species Limonium bicolor. The sequence goes on along the minus strand of CM041777.1, from coordinate 393,764,854 downwards.
CCTAGTAGAATGAATATGAGAAACAAGATAAGAGGCTCTATGGAAAGAGACCTAAGCTACTAAGAAATAGAATCAATACGGAATACAGAAAGGAGCTGGAGCATACCATACCCAAGAACGCAGTAAATGGATTTTCCTTGATCAACATCAAGAAGAACAATGAATGTTATTATGGAACAATGAAAGAGGAGATCGACAACAGAATACTTCATAATTAGCAATAGCTAAACGTGTGACGGACACTATGAGTTTACTAAAACGAGACGTGGGACGACTGCACCCCACAGGGGCTTGCAGGCCTGACACGCTCATTTATGAGTTAGTTGGGTAAGTAGTAATGTACCAGTAAGGTACCCCATGCATGTGAACGAGTGGTGTAAGGAACACGGGAAGTAGTCGACTCCGTACCACCGACAACGACGCAAGATCAGACAAGAGCAGCTACTACCACAAACAGTCGAAGAGAAGAATTTAGTTGAACCAGTAACGCAAGGGAATCAGAGAACAAATAATTAAGGACTATGAAGTGCGAAGAGCACGGATTGTTAAGTACAGACATTGAATATGCCTTAAGATGTAAGAGATTAAGACTGTAAAGCGCATTATGCACTAAACAGTAGTTTCAGACTAAGAATCATCCTCAGACCAAAGGTCAGTTGGAGAGAACGATTTAGACATTCGAGAAAACACTAAGAGTATGAACATTAGATCTCCAGGGAGACTGGATAGACGGGCTACAACTCATCAAGGCCGTGTATATATAAGATAACACGTGTCCATTGAGAGACTAATATTCCTAAACAGTAAGGATGCAGAAGGATATACAATGCTATTAAAAGCTAAGTGAGGCAGTTAAGCCTAAGAGCATCAGAGTGGTGCAGCGGAAGCTAGCAGATCACTACCTTTGAGATTAGACCAAACTAAGTTAAGGAAACAGTATAAGTACCGTTAAGAATCCTCGATACAGAGACTAAGTCATTTCTGATCGAATTATAAGTAAGATAGATGATGTGGAAGCTAGAATGCTTGGTGAGAATTTTAATACCCCGGATCTAAGAATGGCGATTAAATTACTCTAATATGATTATAAAAGGCCTAATGGTGCCTAGAGAGTATTGGTAAAAAGAATAAAACCAAAAGAAAAGAGAAAACGCTTGAAAAGCGAAAAACGCTAAAATGCGCGTTAAATGAGTATAAGAGATATATGATCTCGAGAGGGTCCGAGATGGATTCCTAAGGCTTAGTTAGGCCTAATAAGTATACGGGAATGATTCCCGAAGAAAACGGATCCAAATAATGGATTAAAACGCTAACGGAGTTTAAAGCACGTTTTTCGAGAAAAACCCGAAAACGTGACTTTAAGTGGTCAAATGGACCCGCAAAAATTATAGTTGATTATATAACTATAATTAAGTATTAATGGAAGCTTAATAGCCATTAAAAATAAAGAAACGAGAAAAATCCGAAAAACGGGCCCGGTTAGTGAATAGTGCCAAACCGGGTAAAATAACGAGCGTTTTCTGTAAGAAAACGAAAAACGCTCCAGCTTACTAATATAGTGGGGCCGGTTTTATAAGTGAGTCATCCCCCTCACTCACACACAAATAAAGAAAGAAAGAAAGAAAAAGAGGAGAGAGTAAAGTAAAAAAAAAACATAAAAGCACCTTTTACTCTCTTTCCTCCCATTTTCCCTTTCTCTCTCCTTCCTTTCCTTCTTCCACCGTGAGTTCCTTTCCTCCTCCCCATCTCTCGCGATTTGAGCTGCACCAAAGAGCTTCCATGGCTGCTCCTCTTCCCTTGCTTCCTTAAGCCACATAAATGCTCCAAATCAAAAACAAAACACATATTTGTGTTCCTCTCATCAAGCTCCACACTTCCCTCTTTTCAAAATTTGAAAAGGATGAATTTCATTTTGATGGGTGTTGGCCATTTGAAGAGAAAAGCACACCATTTAGAAGCTTGAAGCTTCCTCTTCCATCCAAGGTAAAAATATCCAAAGAAAATGGCATTTTTCTTCATCTCCTTTTGTTGGCCGATTTTGGCATGTGTTAATGCCTTGCTTCTCTTTGTTTTGAGCTACTCTCCAAGTCTCCAATGGTGGGTTGGAGCTCCTCCTTTGATTTGTGGGCAAAACCAATTCTAGGGTTTCTTAAGGTAATGTCCAATTCTATGCCTTAAGCCTTTCTTTGAATTCATGAGTGGTTGCTACAACTAAAAGAGCTAACTAGCACTCCTCATGTCCAATGGTATGTTGGTCTAGAGAATGGGGCAAGTGAGTTGCCTAGACCGATTTTGGAAAGAGAAGATGAGAAGAGGAGAAGTGTATTAACAAGGAAATTTAAGAGAATGCAAGGTAAGAAACCAACCCTAAGTATATTCTATATGTATTGGAAATTGGGATGGGTTAATAAAATAAATGAACCCCACATGAGTGTGGTAATAATGTGCTTGTATAGAAATAATGCAAGTGAGAAGCATTTGTGAAATTAATGTTGATTTAAGAGCTAAGAGCTATGCACTTTATGAATTGTGTATTGTGTTGCATTTGGAGGATTTGATGAGTATTGATGGTTTTATATGTGTGCTGGTAGAACCCATGTGGGTTTGGCTAGTTTTAGGATGAATGATGTGAGGAAATGAGCTTTGGGTAATGTTAGAGAAGTAGCCAAGTTATGGCAAAATTTATGTGGAAACCTAAGTGGTTTAAGTGATGTTTGTGTGGAGAATAACCTAGGGTTAGCTAGGTGTTGTTGGAGTTTGAATTGGGAAAATGATCACCCAAGAATATGAGAGGATGATTGTGGTGAGATGTGCAAAAATCTGTAGCAAAAGAGGTGTGTGAGTGCCTTAGGAGTTTTTAGAAAACAGGAAGATATTAGGTTTTAAGAGTGAGTCTTGGACTTGGTATGAGGTGTGCATTATCTTGGAAGTTTGGGTTGGTCAAATTAAGAGAGAACAAGATGCAAGTGCCAAGAGAGGTTTGAGAATGCACAAGTGTGCATTAGTGTAGAAATGAGAGAATGAAAGAAATTGTGACTTGGAGCAAGAATTTGTGTAAGGGTTTAACCCATGATTTGAAGAGGTTTAGAGCATGTTTTAAGGTGATTAATCATGTAGGAATCTTGTGGAAAGATTAGGCAAAGATTGGGTGTGGATTAAGGATTGAATTGGGGTTGAAAAATGATGTATGTTGCAGGTTTTAGCAGGGTCCGGGACCTAGTCCATGGACAAGGACCCGGACCACCCCATTTATTTAGGCCGAGAGTGCAGGCTGTGTTTGGTCCGGGACTTATAGGACAAGGTCCCGGACCAGTGTGTGAAATTCCACCCGAGAGTTTTGACGAGTATTGGTCCGGGACTTAGGGTAAGGACCAAGTCCCGGACCACCCCCAGAAACCTACAGAGATGTTTTAAAGGTTGTAAATGATGGGGGTTGAATGTTAATGATGTTATAAGATGTTAAGGCCTTGTTTGGTGGCATGTAAACCCTAGGAAGTGTAAGAAGTGTTGAGAAGTGAGAACTCAAATTAATAAAAGTGAAACCAAGATAAGGGGGGGTAACTACGGGAGTAACATTTTATTATGTTCCGTATGATTAGTATTAATAATAATGTTGAAACATTATCAGAGAACCATGCGTGACCCGAGCTTGGTGAGATGACACGGTAAAAGTAAAAACCCCGGTGAAAGGTATGATTTTCTCATGCCCCGTATGCTAACCGAGTTACTCTGATTTGTGTGTTTGTGTGCCGGCTTAATCAAGATTAAAGCATGAAAATAATCCCTTGTTTGATTATGCATGCATTGTTGTATGTTGAATGAGCTAACATACTTGTATGCCGGTGTGGTCTAACTTAGTGCAAAGACCGACTCTTAGTGAGTATTGATTGACTAGAAACCCGTTGAACGGGTAGTCACATAACCAAAGGTATTATGCAAACACACACAAGCTATCGATTAAAGTATAACGATAACACAAACATATGAACTCCCTAAAATGCGAGGAGATGTACGGGTTGAGTATATACCCGATAACGGTTAGAGAACCTTATTGAAACAATCCACGAAATAAATATGAGTGGAGAGATAAATGACCTCCATCGAGAGGATTGAAGTTAGTCCAATAATGTAAACATATAAAAAGGTAAAAGAGACCTAAGGGACTATGTGACTCCCTTGAGATACGGTCGACCTCTTATATGAGGATTTTACCCGGTATAAGAAAATATCCGAATGTACAGCATATGATTGTGAGGGTAACCTTAAACCTAAGATTACCCGAATTTAAGTAAAGTTCCCAAAGTCATTAGAAACATCGAGAATGATGCTTCTAGACTAAATACATGATATTATATAACTCCGAGAGAGGAGTGTATGGGAACGAGAGTAGTCCGAGAGTAGTCGGACCTAAGTAAAAGAGATAGGAACTAAGAGAGAGTTCCGTGAGCTAGTTGAACCTTCCCACCATGCTAGACCCAGAGTAGGGTCGAAACCGGGGAAGTAAGACTATGCTAGAGAGCCATGAGTTTTGGCTTAAGTATGTATAAGAGTAACAAGCGTGACGTAGGAGACCTGTAGTGTCTCGAGAATCTACAAGAGCTTGAGTATGAATAACCCAAGAGTGGGGTGAGATAACGAGTATAAATAACCCGAGAGAAAGGGGTGAGTATATGTATGAGTAACCCGAGAAAGGGTAAGTAAGAATGAGTAGCCCAAGAGAATGGGTGTGTATACGAATGAGTAACCCAGAGAAGGGAGTATAAGAATGTAACCCGAGAGAGAGGGTGAGGTATTGAATAAGTAAACAAGGCATAGTGAGGAAAACCCTCAATGCCTAAGAGTAACCAGTTACCACTAACAACATTGTTATGTTAGTTAGGAATCGTGTTCCGTGATTGGATGTAGATTCCTTGTGTGATATACATATATATTGTATTGCCATGATGCATGTTGTTTTTAAAATGAACTCCATGTATATCCGACCCAAAGTAGTCGGCGTACCGCGGTTAGCACGCGGTATATGCGAATTTCATGCGCAGCGAAAGCTGACCCCCTAGGGGGAACGTTTTTAGTGTGCAGGTACTTGAAGCTGGCCACCGTTCGAGAGAGTAGGACGGGGACTGCTGTGTGCATGGGTAGTTAGATTGTAATTACTTATGCTTTGAAAGAGGTGTAAGTCCGAGTATGTTATCGGCATCCGTATATTGTAGACTCGGTATAGTAAAGAAGTAAAATGATTATGGTATTTGTATGAAGTACTCGGTAGTTCCAGTCCATCAGACCGTTACTGTATGTGAGTCAGGCCTGGTTAGCCACGAGGGTGGCTAACGGCGTTGTATCACCCTCTGTTGTATTTGAATTCCGCTGCGAGCTTAATGGTAAATTGTAACAGTTTAAGAGGTAATGATGAGATTAGCAGTTGGGGTGTTACAAAAATGGTATCAGAGCGAAGTATCGCTCTGATGACTGGAAATACCGAGCTTAGGAAATACCGAGTTAGGATATAGAGACTTAGGGCTATGGGTTGAGTGGTAGCGTGAGAGATGCGCTAGTTAGGAACTTCCAGTGATCTGGATACCTACAATACCAGACCCGCCCTCCACAACCCCCGCATTAAAAGCTTGGGAAAGAACGCCAAGAGACGGGGAAACCCAATCTGGCAGTTACTAATATTTCATTGAACCAGAACCTGTCATGCGGTAAGATCCCGAGAACCGGAAATCCCGGAGACGGATCCCGCTGTGAATGACAATAACCGCACATAATGGCGAGAGATCGAGAAATCCTAATCCAAGGAGACCGAAATCTGTGGCAACTTGGGGCGACATGCTTAGCAGTCGCGAGAACCTAGCTGGCCGAGCAACAGCAAAAGAAAGCACCAACCGTGCAACAAGGCGGACTCAATGATAATAACAAAAACCGGGACACATGTCTACGGACCGCCATAGTTAACTAATACCATCCATGGTATACATATGACTGAGAATCTAGTCAAAGGTAGATGCACCCACCCTGCCACACCCAAGAGGTTGCAATACTTAACTGACAGCTTAGACAGCTACGAGCATAACTACGGGATATACCCGAATAGGACTACAAAGTAGTACCTAAATAAGCTAAACCTCGGTAACCACAGTAAAGACGTGGGAACGAGCAACGAGGAAAGCTAGAATTAAAGTAATTAAGGAACTCCGAGAGTGGAGGAGCACCTAAATGAATGACAGTCATGTCAAGAGGAATGAGAAGCAGCTCCAAGGAGCAGTTATCCAACTAGGGGATCAAGGAAGAGCCAACGAGGCTACCAAATATAATGTGAACAATACCGTGACCGGTATGAGTTAACCCAAAAACCGCCAGTACCGCGCACTTGCCACGGCAAGTGCAGTAATAGCGGGACCAATAAGAAGAGCTTTGACAAGCGACCAGTACTTAGCAAGTACCAAATGGCGAGAGAAGCCAATATAGCAACAACCCTAAGAATTCTGAAATGAAACCTTGGAAAGGCCTAACAGCCTGACCACTGTATAAAGAACATACCGGTCAGAGAAGCTAGACTGGTAAGAAGCAACCGGCATTGAAATGCCATGAAGATTTATTTTCTAAACTCAAATTTTCTTTAAAACGAATTTTCCAAAAACCCCCAAAGTTTTAAAACCAAACCAGAACCACGATAAGTCATAGGACATATAAGAGGAGTTGGCAACAGAATACTTCACTTAGGCGTGACCGACACTACAAGTGTACACAAATGAGACATGGAACGACCGCACTCCAAAGGAGCTTGCGGGCCTGACAGACCAATTATGAGTTAGTTGGGTAAGTGGTAACGTATCAATAAGATACTCCATGTATGTATACAAGTAGAGTACGGTACACGGGAAGTAGCCCACTCCATACTACGGACGAAAGAGCCAATTCAAACCAAGACAGTTGGACACTTCGAATGATCGAAGTACACAAAGAAGCTTACTAAGCTAAAGGAGTTAAGAATCCAGTAGGATGATGGAGCTAAGAACATAACGTTAAGAAGTGCGAGAAGCACAGAGTATTAAGTGCAGACATTGGATATGTCTCAGGAAATACCTAATAACTGGGTGAATACCAGTGTAAATAATATGGCGAATGCCTAAATGAACTTATGAATGTACGATAAACGGGATAGAATTCCCACTTTATACCTCACTGAAGAGAATAATGACCAGACCTAGAAGGTATTTGAAGGTACCAAGGATCTACCCAATAATGGGAGACATTACAACCCTAAACGGGATAGTCAAGGACATAGCCGCAAGGCGAAGTCACAACTGAACATAACCATGAGTACAAGCCAGATGTAATGGCATTACTCAGTAACACCCAGGAGCAATTCAAGAAGGGTGCCGGAGTCAACAGTAGTTGAACGAAATATCGTGTTGAGAACACAAGTGTTTAAGCAAACACTCGGGTAAAACCCGAAGGGATCCCACGGTACACGGGATACCCTAGATTGCCAGAGGGCATCAATAAATATCAAGTAAAAAAGGGCCTTCCAAGTACGGAAGAGTGGTGAGACAACCATATCTAAGAGCCCAGAAATACCTCCTAACCATTTAATGGCATACGGAGAAGAAGAAACCTATATAAACAGCCGCATGGAGCATGACTCGAGGCAAGGTGGCTTGTAAGCCAATAAAACCAACTACAATACGTAGAACCAAACATTGTAAACATATGCATAAAGGCATAATAGGAACAGTGGTGAATGAACCACTACCTTAGAGTGGGGATACCACTTGTGATTATGGGGCCTATGGAGCGGCATTTGCGTGAATCTCCAGAGAAAGGTTCCCACCTAAGTATGTAATGTGAAACCGCTAGCGGTGTAGCAAAAACTTGAGCATGTGTATATTGCCAATGAGTAAACTATAGTAGAGTAATCAGTTGAGTAGTAAACACTGTATGTGTGCAATATGAACTGCAGAGTAAGCAGCGCGCAAGTGCGCAGAGAAATTTTAACAATAACGTATGTTGTTGAGCCAAGTGAATGGCAAGCCATCGTGTAAATGGCGAGAACACCCGGGCGGAAGCTAAAGTAGTAGCGGATGCCATAGAAATGAGAAAGAATATGGTACGCAGCAAGCAACCATTGTAAGAGTATAGCCAGTTCATGATATGAAGTTGATGAGAAAATGTGGTAAAGGAGACATGTTCATTCCTATCTCATGAGAGATTTACTATCAAGGGTTTACGCTTCTGCACTCTGTATGACTGAGTGTTTTGGTATTGCACTTGTGTGGTAATGATCAAGTGGGAGAGCCAGGAATTGAGAAATGTCAACTAAGCCTGTTGTGTGAGAATCTAGAGAGATAACCGTACGGCCATTGGCTAAAGATGCACAAAGAACGTGGGCAGTAACCCACAGGGCCCAGGATCGATATGTGGAAAAATACAGAGTAGTATGAATGAAGAACTCTGGTACAGAACCAAGAAACAAACATAATCCATGAGCCACTATAAAACGAGGAAGCACTACATGCTAAGTAGTAGCTTGACCTCAACCGACAACAAGTCGGGAAAAAAAATAAGTGAATAATCACAAAGGTATACAGTGTTATACGAAGTAGATTCCCAGAGAACTGGTGAGACAATCTAAAATTCATCGAATTCGCATACGGTAAGAGATACCAAGCGACGATTGAAATACATTGAGAATACCAAAGAGCGAGTTAAGCTCTAGTTATCAGGTCACGCAGCAGAAGCTTGTGGACCATGATTCAGGGTTAAGTATACCTATGTCATAAACCCATTGAAGCCTTAGAGGCTAGAACCGAACCCGGTTATGAGCTAATTAACTGTACTGAAGCTTAAACACTTCATAATACTCGAATTTATGAACCAATGTTCAGTGATAACATATGGTTGGTTACGCGGGCGTAACCCCTTTTAAGGGGGGTAGGGCGAGAAACCGCTTAGAGTATGTTTTACGTATTGGTGCGTAAACTACTATGTGCATAGCACGAAAGAAATTATTTTGATGATTGGAACTCATGTTACGTAAACATGTCTACCCATTCATCGTGTAAGTATGAGTATTGTGCATGAGAGATGCAAGTAATGAGTAATATATATGAAAAGAGGAGTAGAGAAACTCCTGGGGAATGAGAATCCCTATAGTATATGTCTAGTGAGATTAGACATGAGTTATGATGAGTATGAATCGGCATGAAACCGATGTGTAACCTAAGAGGGAGTGAGTTCCCTAGGTGATTTTATTTGAGAATGATAGATGGAGTGAGTTCCATCCTTTGGAGTTGTATGTTATGTGTTTTAAATTGAGCATAATTTGAGTAAAAGAAGCCATAAGTATGGAATACCTGGGTAAAGTAGTGAAGCAATGAGAATGACAAATGACCTAAGTACTAGGAACTAGAGATTAATTGAAACGAATTGTTTCGTGAATATAACTAGAAAGAGTAAAAGATAGAAAACGAAAATGTTTGACTATCTGTTTGTTTGAAACTGACGTGGGAGGTGGAACTTGATCTGCTAGCGATCAAGGGAAACCGAACACAAATTGGGGTGGAAGGATAGTTCAACACTGATGCTGATCACATCAGGGTTAGATGATTCCTGAAGCTCCCTATAGTGGTCGCAAGTAATCACGCTAAGAAAAGATACAACTACCATGAACCGGATTTGGAGTTGTGTGATGTTTTAAAAAGAATTTTCAAACAGATTTTGAAAAAAAAAAAAGAATTTCCTTCAAGTATGAAGATGGAAATGAAACTGGTTTTGAAACCGCTATCACCCGCTGATGGCTGAGCCTTAAGTCTTGATGACCGGTAGAACGGTGGGCGTGTATTAGTTTTGAAACCATTGCACCGTACGTGCGGCGGTCCTAAGTGACCGGTTGGGGCGGTGTCAGTGTGTGATTTTTTCCAAAGGCAGCGGGACGGGGAGAGTACCCTGAGATGTTCCTGTGTTGAGTGAGTCAACCAGAGTGCCTGAGGATATGTATATGTGTAACGTTTTGATCAGAACCGAAGGGACCGTGGGCCAGAAAGAGTAAGTGCCCATTTGTCATGAAACGGCCGTGAACCAGAAAGAGTAAGTGTTCAACGTGACCGGTACCTGAGGGATCAGTAGTATATCACTCAACATGGATTCGAGGACTGTAGTGCCTTCTTGTCTTCGGACCGATTCCATGGAGAGAGAACAAAAAGTATTTTTGATTGCTATACATGCTGTGAGATGTGTGTGGTATGTGTAGTATAAAATGAGACTGACTTGTGGAGTCAGTAAGGTTATACATGTATTATAACCTTGGCATAGTACGCCATGAGAGTAACCATCTAGATTCACCAACTTTGAGGACAAAGTTCCTAAGGGGGGTAGATTTTAATACCCCGGATCTAAGAATGGCGATTAAATTACTCTAATATGATTATAAAAGGCCTAATGGTGCCTAGAGAGTATTGGTAAAAAGAATAAAACCAAAAGAAAAGAGAAAACGCTTGAAAAGCGAAAAACGAAAATGCGCGTTAAATGAGTATAAGAGATATATGATCTCGAGAGGGTCCGAGATGGATTCCTAAGGCTTAGTTAGGCCTAATAAGTATACGGGAATGATTCCCGAAGAAAACGGATCCAAATAATGGATTAAAACGCTAACGGAGTTTAAACCACGTTTTTCGAGGAAAAAACCCGAAAACGTGACTTTAAGTGGTCAAATGGACCCGCAAAAATTATAGTTGATTATATAACTATAATTAAGTATTAATGGAAGCTTAATAGCCATTAAAAATAAAGAAACGAGAAAAATCCGAAAAACGGGCCCGGTTAGTGAATAGTGCCAAACCGGGTAAATAACGAGCGTTTTCTGTAAGAAAACGAAAAACGCTCCAGCTTACTAATATAGTGGGGCCGGTTTTATTAGTGAGTCATCCCCCTCACTCACACAAATAAAGAAGAAAGAAAGAAAAAGAGGAGAGAGTAAAGTAAAAAAAAAAACATAAAAGCACCTTTTACTCTTTCCTCCCATTTTCCCTCTTCTCTCTCCTTCCTTTCCCTTCCACCGTGAGTTCCTTCCTCCTCCCCATCTCTCGCGATTTGAGCTGCACCAAAGAGCTTCCATGGCTGCTCCTCTTCCCTTGCTTCCTTAAGCCACATAAATGCTCCAAATCAAAAACAAAACACATATTTGTGTTCCTCTCATCAAGCTCCACACTTCCCTCTTTTCAAATTTGAAAAGGATGAATTTCATTTTGATGGGTGTTGGCCATTTGAAGAGAAAAGCACACCATTTAGAAGCTTGAAGCTTCCTCTTCCATCCAAGGTAAAAATATCCAAAGAAAATGGCATTTTTCTTCATCTCCTTTTGTTGGCCGATTTTGGCATGTGTTAATGCCTTGCTTCTCTTTGTTTTGAGCTACTCTCCAAGTCTCCAATGGTGGGTTGGAGCTCCTCCTTTGATTTGTGGGCAAAACCAATTCTAGGGTTTCTTAAGGTAATGTCCAATTCTATGCCTTAAGCCTTTCTTTGAATTCATGAGTGGTTGCTACAACTAAAAGAGCTAACTAGCACTCCTCATGTCCAATGGTATGTTGGTCTAGAGAATGGGGCAAGTGAGTTGCCTAGACCGATTTTGGATAAAGAGAAGATGAGAAGAGGAGAAGTGTATTAACAAGGAAATTTAAGAGAATGCAAGGTAAGAAACCAACCCTTAAGTATATTCTATATGTATTGGAAATTGGGATGGGTTAATAAAATAAATGAACCCCACATGAGTGTGGTAATAATGTGCTTGTATAGAAATAATGCAAGTGAGATAGCATTTGTGAAATTAATGTTGATTTAAGAGCCTAAGAGCTATGCACTTTATGAATTGTGTATTGTGTTGCATTTGGAGGATTTGATGAGTATTGATGGTTTTATATGTGTGCTGGTAGAACCCATGTGGGTTTGGCTAGTTTTAGGATGAATGATGTGAGGAAATGAGCTTTGGGTAATGTTAAGAGAAGTAGCCAAGTTATGGCAAAATTTATGTGGAAACCTAAGTGGTTTAAGTGATGTTTTGTGTGGAGAATAACCTAGGGTTAGCTAGGTGTTGTTGGAGTTTGAATTGGGAAAATGAGTACCCAATAATATGAGAGGATGATTGTGGTGAGATGTGCAAAAATCTGTAGCAAAAGAGGTGGTGTGAGTGCCTTAGGAGTTTTTAGAAAACAGAGAAGATATTAGGTTTTAAGAGTGAGTCTTGGGACTTGGTATGAGGTGTGCATTATCTTGAAAGTTTGGGTTGGTCAAATTAAGAGAGAACAAGATGCAAGTGCCAAGAGAGGTTTGAGAATGCACAAGTGTGCATTAGTGTAGAAATGAGAATGAAAGAAATTGTGACTTGGAGCAAGAATTTGTGTAAGGGTTAACCATGATTTGAAGAGGTTTAGAGCATGTTTTGAGGTGATTAATCATGTAGGAATCTTGTGGTAAGATTAGGCAAAGATTGGGTGTGGATTAAGGATTGAATTGGGGTTGAAAAATGATGTATGTTGCAGGTTTTAGCAGGGTCCGGGACCTAGTCCATGGACAAGGACCCGGACCACCCCATTTATTTAGGCCGAGAGTGCAGGCTGTGTTTGGTCCGGGACTTGGGATAGGGACAAGGTCCGGACCAGTGTTGAAATTCCACCCGAGAGTTTTGACGAGTATTGGTCCGGGACTTAGGGTAAGGACCAAGTCCCGGACCACCCCCAGAAACCTACAGAGAATGTTTTAAAGGTTGTAAATGATGGGGGTTTAAATGTTAATGATGTTATAAGATGTTAAGGCCTTGTTTGGTGGCATGTAAAGACCCTAGGAAGTGTAAGAAGTGATTGAGAAGTGAGAACTCAAATTAATAAAAGTGAAACCAAGATAACGGGATAACGGGGTAACTACGGGAGTAACATTTTATTATGTTCCGTATGATATTAGTATAATAATGTTGAAACATTATCAGAGAACCATGCGTGACCCGAGCTTGGTGAGATGACACGGTAAAAGTAAAAACCCCGGTGAAAGGTATGATTTTCTCATGCCCCGTATGCTAACCGAGTTACTCTGATTTGTGTGTTTGTGTGCCGGCTTAATCAAGATTAAAGCATGAAAAATCCCTTGTTTGATTATGCATGCATTGTTGTATGTTGAATGAGCTAACATACTTGTATGCCGGTGTGGTCTAACTTAGTGCAAAGACCGACTCTTAGTGAGTATGATTGACTAGAAACCCGTTGAACGGGTAGTCACATAACCAAAGGTATTATGCAAACACACACAAGCTATCGATTAAAGATAACGATAACACAAAATATGAACTCCCTAAAATGCGAGGAGATGTACGGGTTGAGTATATACCCGATAACGGTTAGAGAACCTTAGTGAAACAATCCACGAAATAAATATGAGTGGAGAGATAAATGACCTCCATCGAGAGGATTGAAGTTAGTCCAATAATGTAAACATATAAAAAAAGGTAAAAGAGACCTAAGGGACTATGTGACTCCCTTGAGATACGGTCGACCTCTTATATGAGGATTTTACCCGGTATAAGAAAATATCCGAATGTACCAGCATACGATTGTGAGGGTAACCCTTAAACCTAAGATTACCCGAATTTAAGTAAAGTTCCCAAAGTCATTAGAAACATCGAGAATGATGCTTCTAGACTAAAATACATGATATTATTATAACTCCGAGAGAGGAGTGTATGGGAACGAGAGTAGTCCGAGAGTAGTCGGACCTAAGCAAAAGAGATGGGAACTAAGAGAGAGTTCCGTGAGCTAGTTGAACCTTCCCACCATGCTAGACCCAGAGTAGGGTCGAAACCGGGGAAGTAAGACTATGCTAGAGAGCCATGAGTTTTGGCTTAAGTATGTATAAGAGTAACAAGCGTGACGTAGGAGACCTGTAGTGTCTCGAGAATCTACAAGAGCTTGAGTATGAATAACCCGAGAGTGCGGGTGAGATAACGAGTATAAATAACCCGAGAGAAAGGGGTGAGTATATGTATGAGTAACCCGAGAAAACGGGTAAGTGTAAGAATGAGTAGCCCAAGAGAATGGGTGTGTATACGAATGAGTAACCCGAGAGAACGGGTAAGTATAAGAATAAGTAACCCGAGAGAGAGGGTGAGGTATTGAATAAGTAAACAAGGCATAGTGAGGAATAGCCCTCAATGCCTAAGAGTAACCAGTTACCACTAACAACATTGTTATGTTAGTTAGGAATCGTGTTCCGTGATTGGATGTAGATTCCTTGTGTGATTAATATATTGTATTGCCATGATGCATGTTGTTTGTTTAAAATGAACTCCATGTATATCCGACCCGAAGTAGTCGGCGTACCGCGGTTAGCACGCGGTATATGCGAATTTCATGCGCAGCGAAAGCTGACCCCCTAGGGGGAACGTTTTTAGTGTGCAGGTACCTGAAGCTGGCCACCGTTCGAGAGAGTAGGACGGGGACTGCTGTGTGCATGGGTAGTTAGATTGTAATTACTTATGCGTTTAAACGAGGTGTAAGTCCGAGTATGTTATCGGCATCCGTATATTGTAGACTCGGTATAGTAAAGAAGTAAAATGATTATGGTATTTGTATGAAGTACTCGGTAGTTCCAGTCCATCAGACCGTTACTGTATGTGAGTCAGGCCTGGTTAGCCACGAGGGTGGCTAACGGCGTTGTATCACCCTCTGTTGTATTTGAATTCCGCTGCGAGCTTAATGGTAAATTGTAACAGTTTAAGAGGTAATGATGAGATTAGCAGTTGGGGTGTTACAGAATTAGACATCTTGAACTTACGTTCAAGGATGATATAATGCAGATTACGTGGGCGTAATCCATTTTAAGGGGGGTGGAGCGAAAACCGCTTAGCGTATGTTTGTGTACTGAGTACATAAACTACGGTGTGCATAGCACAAAATAATTTGAGAATATGTTTTACATAAACATTTGAGATAAATCATGGTTATTACACACAGAAGATGTGAATACCATACATATTAAGTATCTATTTGTTAACTCCGGTGTGAGTACAAGTTAAGAGAATTAAGGAAGAGGATTAAGGAGACTTAAGGAATAAGGAATATATGAGGTATAAGTCGATATGAGACTATGTGTGAGATAAGAATAAGATAACACTATGAGATATTATTTGATATGAGCATGAGTTAGGATATAGTAATGCTATGTGGTATGAGACAGTGGAAGTTGGTATGAGACTGATATAGAATTTAGTAGGAATTTAAGTCTTGAGGTAATTACTAAGAGATGAATTGGGAATGTTGATGGACTGAGTCCACACTTTGGAGATGTATTGATTATGATTAGAAGAACTAAAAAGATAGAAAATTGGACATGAGTGAATTATTTGGATGTTTGAAAATGACGTGGGAGGTGGAACTTGATTTTCTAGGGATCAAGGGAAACCGAACACAAAATGGAGTGGAAGGATGGTTCTACACTGATGCTGATCACGTCAGGGTAGGATTATTCCTGAAACTCCCTACCAGTGGTCACAATTAAATCACACTAAGGATAGAGGCCTTAGGATAAAATGAAATTGGAGTTGATTGTATTTTAATTAGAGGAATTATTCCTCACATGACCTCGTAAAAAGGATTACCTTTTTACTGAGTCTCGCCCATGAAGTCGAGGACGCACGAGCCTTTGTCTTCGGACCGGTGACATGGGGAGAGCAGCGTGTTTTGTATTCTGGCCCATGGTGACGAGGACGAAGGAGCCATTGTCTACGGACCGGTGACATGGAGAATACGTTGGAAGTTATGTGAATGTTTTAATCATCAAAAGGAACAAAAGGAATTTGAGTGCTGCACATGCTTAAGCATGTTGTGATATTTAAGTATGAGAATATGGGGGATCCAATGATCCAATGAGATTAAGTATACATAAGTACGATCTATATGATCTAAGGAATGAGGTAAGACATGCATTCTAATAAGAAAAGATGCATGGGAACCTTGGGGACAAAGTTTTTTAAGGGGGGTAGATTGAAATACCCCAAACCTAAGAATGCTAAGTAAACATCAAATCATGATGTATTAAGGCTAAAATATGCCTTAGAAAGATTGGTAGACAATTTTAACCAAGGAAAACACAAGAAAGTGCCTTAAAGGCAATCAGGGCAAAAACGTGCTCTAAGCTTGGAGAGACTTGGGTGAGTACCCAAATATCATGATAAGACCTTAGTAATATCCTAATGGTCATTTTAAATCAATTAGCAAAGAAAACCAAGCTTGAAAACAAGTTAAAACACAAAAAGTGCTTTAAGAAGTCTTAAAGCACATTTTTGAGAAATTGTCTTAGAATTGAGTTTTGAGTGGCTAAATGTCCATCATTACTCTTTAATCAACATGTGTACTAATTAGTATCACATTAGGAGGTCTAAATCAATGGGAAATCAAAATTTCCCGATTATGTGTGATTAGTGAATAGTAACTATTTAGTGACTAGTTTAAGTTTTAATCATAAGTCAATTAATTGGTCAACAAAGACCATGTTAGTCTTATTTAAGAGGGTGGCCGGTTTTTATGTGGGGAGTCACCACATGAGTCATCAAATGAGAAAGGAAAAGAAGAGATAAGTAAAGAAGTTACTATTGCTTTATTAAAGCAAAATATCTTATATTAGCTCACTTTTCTCCTCTTTCCTCCATTTCTCTCTTTCACCCACGGTTTCTTCTTCTTCTCTCTGTTCCAAAACCGAGAGTGCTGCCCTCCATGGTTCTCCATCTTCAATCACTTGCCAAATACAAATCCAAGCTCCAAATCCAAAACAAATTGCATATTTGTCTTAGTTAGGTCAAGACCTATCTTTCTATCTTTTCAAATCTTTCAAAGCTCCATTTTGGTGCCATGAGAAAACTCCATTGATGGGGGAAAATCAAGTTTGAAGAGCTCATTAGCTTCTCCATTCTCTTAAGGTAAAGAAAATGTAAGAAAAACCATGTTTCCATCATTTCTTGTACATGGCCGAAAATTTCTTCTCATGGGGCTATATTTTTATGCCTTGTTCTAGCTTGATTTATTCACCAAGGACTAGTGGAGGTCCTATTTCATTCAATGCCAAAGTCTACCTTGAGACTTCAAAGGTAATCATCCACTTTTATGCCTTAGAACACATTTCTAACCTAGGTTTTTATTCCTTGAGATTAGTGCATTGTTTAGTACTCATATGAGTCCTTAAATATTGATTAGAACATTGGCAAAAGGAATTTAAGTGGTGGCCGAGATCTATGCAAGGAGAAGGCCTAAGGAGGAGATTAAGATAAGCTTGAGAAAACAAGGTAAAATGCTTACCTAATGGTGGTTTAAGATTAAGGAATGAGTTTTAGATAAATACCAATGTGGCTTAGAGCTTACATTGTGTATTGGGATATATAACCTAAGGAAAAAGAACTTAAACAAGCTTATGAACTTGTGATTAAGGAGCTAATGAGAATGAGTTAGTAATATAAGTTTAAGGTGGATTTTAAGAGCATTATAACTACTATGAGATTGATGAGTGTATTTGCAGGTTGAAAGCTTACATATGTGGGAAATTCAGTGTTTAAGTTTAAGTCATTTAAGGGCCTAAGAGCCATGTCATTTAAGAGCCTTAGTGCTATGCAATTTAAGATTATTGCAATATATTGAGTTTGTCGTGAATGAGTTGGTTTGGGTGATGAGATAAGATGAGAAAAGACTTGGTGTGTGTGAGATTATTGGGTGAGAAAAACAATGCATTTGGGCATGAGAATATACTAGCGGAGCTATGGCGAAATTTGAGTAGAAAATAAGTGCTTAGGTGATGGTGGTGGAATTAATATGACCTAGGATTTACTAGGAGTCATTACAAAGGAATTTGAGTGGAAATGAGTTAACTAAGGAGTTCTTGAGGTTTAGAATGACCTAGAATGGTCTATGAGGAAATTAGAGTTTAGATGGGTGCATTGAACACACCAAAGACACAGTATGAGGAATGATAAGACTTGTGCAAATCTGGAAGAAAAAGGTGTGAGAGAATGTTGTCAAATGTCAAGGAAAATGACTGGGAATGTAAAAGAGAGTATGATCATGAGAATGGTGGATGAGATGCATAAAAGAGGTGGAAATGTCTAAGGAGGGTGTTGTATGGTTAAGGCAAATGAAGAACCATGTTATGGTGTTAAGGTAATGGAAAACAATGTATAAGTTAGCTCAAGATTTAAGGAGTGTTGAGTAACAAATGAAAAGAAGAGAAATTGTGCATAGACATGCAAGATGACCTTGGAAGGTTTAACAAGCAAAGATGTAGTGCAATGATGTTAAGGAGGAGTTATATGGGTAGGAAAGAAACACTTTGGTTAGTTGAAGTTTTAGATAAAATTTACAAGTTGGAAATGTAAGGAAGCATATGACAAGTGTTAGGAATGTTTGTAAGAATTTAGTAAATGTTTGAGTATATCTTTGGAAGTTGTTTTGGAGAGTTTGGTGGAAGTTATAAGGTGAGTTTAAGTGCCTAAATGATGTTAGAAGACATTATGAGGGTTTAGGAGAAGTTTGGTGAATATTGGTTAAGTGTTTGAAGGCTTAGAAAATGAGTGTTTTGCCTTGTCCGAACATCCGTCCGGACATGGATGTTCGGACAGGCCCTGTTGCGTGAAAATTTTCAGAGTCTCGACTTGTGTCCGACCTTGGGAAGTCCGGACACAAGTTCGGACGTGCCTGCTTCTACTTAGGATTTTCCTCGACCCATGTCCGAACTTCCGAAGTCCGGACACATGTTCGGACATGCATCTGTTTTCAGTTTGAGTCTCGACTTGCGTCCGAACTTGGGAAGTCCGGACACAAGTTCGGACATGCCACTGTTTTGGCCAAAAACCTTGTTTAAGGATGGGAAATGATGAGGATAATTAGGTATTGATGTTATAAGGTTGTTTAGGACATGTTTGGTGGGTAACAATGATAATTAAGTGGATGAATAAGTATAAGTGATGAGGAGAAGCGATTCACTTAAGATTAAGTTTGTAAGATTAGGTTGTAAGACTTAAGAAGTGTTAGGTTGGGATCATGAAGAGTTAAGTAAGTTAAGTAATTTAAGTAAGTTGAATTAAGTTAAGTGATTAACAACCTAAAACTGAATGAATGTTTTAGGACTTGGGAATTTGGACTCCGGAAGAGAGTAAGCAACCGAACGACCAACGGTGAACGGTACAGTTGTTTCTTCTTGTGACCTGCTTGCTAACGAGGTGTCCCTCGGCTTGTGTGCTATTTGTTTTGTGTGCTCACTAAGCAAGATAAAGCATGCAACCGGAACATATTATATATATATTGTATTGTTGTGTGATGTTTGAAAACTAACACAACATACCGTGAGAACTTACTAACCAATGCTTAGTAAGGAATTGAGTGAGACTAAGGAACGCCCCCTAATGAGGGACGATATGAACCGAAGAGGTTAACCAACAAACAGGGTCTTGAGATAACTACTAACTGGAACTTGAGTGAGGAAACCCGGGACCGATCTCCGGTCATGCATGCTAAGGAAAGGGGGTCGTTATCTATAGTAGATTCGACCTCCGATTAAGGACTTGTCTTCGGACTTGTTGCCTAGGGCCGGTTGCCGGCTCAGCTACGCTGGATTCCCGTCCAGAGTAGGTGGCATTAAGATGGTGCGGTGGGATCACCTAAATCCCAGGTTCGAATTAGATACGGCCAATCCCTTCCAGGAAAGGTTTGTATTATTAAGATTGAGATTAAGATTAAGATTAAGGTAAGATTAAGTTAAGTTACAATCATTCCTTTTTAAAGGATGATTTGTATTATTAAGATTAAGATTAAGGTAAGATTAAGTTAAGTTACAATCATTCCTTTTTAAAGGATGATTTGTATTATTAAGATTAAGATTAAGGTACGATTAAGTTAAGTTACAATCATTCCTTTTTAAAGGATGATTTGTATTATTAAGATTAAGACTAAGTTTAAGAGAGAACATTACTTAAGGAGTTAAATAACTAACTCTCTAATTAAGGGAACGCATTTAAGTCGTTCATTGTGTGTGAACTTTGATTGTTCATATCTGAGTTGTTGTTTACTGCACTTTCTGTTATGTTGTGCATCTAATCAACCTCCATGCTATCGACAATTAGTCGTCGTAGCCACGTTAGCTTGGGGGCCATGAGAGGATCGTACCAGCATTCGTGCTGACCCCCTTTGGGGGCTGTTTTTACTACACAGGTACATCAGGAAGCGATCGTCGCAAGAGTAAGAAGAGGATACAGCGGTTAAGGGTTTAGTGTGGCCTACGAGTTGTGCATGTACACTCGTATGGCAACCTGAGTTAGTAAGATGTATAGGATGTGAGGGGGTTGTAAGAAGGTTATGTAAATGGTTAAGGTTTTTAGACTAATGTTCGGTATATTCTGTAGTCAGACCGTGGCAAGGTCCTGGATTGTAAAGAATTCCGCTGTGACATGTATATATATATGCTGTTAAGTTGCGAGACCACATTTGGATTGAGTTGGGGTGTTACAATATGACTGCAAAATTGAGCCCATAAAATTGGGCTAGGATCTCGAAATGGTAGAAGTTTGTGGCTGTTATTGATTTCTGAAAATTTGATTCAACATTGGTGTTGTTATTCTGTGCAGAAATTATGGTTCTTAGGTTATTGAAGGGTTCCGAAAATTAAGACCTTGTTTTGTTAGACCCTTGTCATTAACACGTTGCAACTTTATTTAATTTTGTTTTGCTTTCCTCCTCATAAATTTCAATGGATTGGTTTAACTATTGAAAATTTTCTTTTCAGTTCATTATTCTACAATAAAATAATTTTTGATATTTTAAAATTCACAATATAAATTTATGTAAGAAAATACAAAAAGATATTCATCAAGAGTTTAATTATGAATAATTGTTTTTATGGATAAAAAAAAAACATTTTTTTGAAAAAGTAACTTTTGTGAAGTCATATTAACATATTCAACTATATATGACAATTAAAATTACTATAACTCATAATGAAACAATCCATAGAAAACCACACGATAAAAATTTAAGTAAAATAATCATTACTATGTGTATAGTGTCTAATATGATATTAATTTTATATACAGAACATAAATAGATCACATCTTTTGATATTTTTAAAATTCACAATATAATTTTAAGTAAGAAAATAAAAAGATATTCATTAAGTTTTAATTATGAATAATTATTTTTATGGATAAAAGTAAAAAAAACTTTTTAAAAAAAGTTTTAACTTTTTGTGAAGTCATATTAACATCTTCAACTATATATGACAATTAAAAATAACATAACTCATAATGAAAATGACTATAGAAAACCACACGATAAAAATATAAGTAAAATAAATATTACTTTGTGTTTAGTTTCTAATATGATATTAATATTATATACAGAACATAAATAGATCACACCTTTTGACTATTCATATATGCAAAAAACAATCTTCTAAGTTTTATTTTTATGTGTTTCTTAATCTATTAAATGCATATATAATCATCAACTAAGAAACATTTTGATTTTAAAGTACACAAACGCATTATACTATATTACAATTATATAGGAAAGTATTATGTTTAACTTCCAACTATTAATAATATACAATGTATTAATTTAAAAAACAAACCACTATAAAATACAACACAACAATTATTGATTTAATTCTTGTAGTTTCAATTTGTCAATTTGGTTTATTGAACTATAGGAAACTAAATAGAAGAAATCTAAAACTTAATTTTAATATAAAAATTCTTCAATTATCAATTAACCGACGCTTACACTAGCTTGGTTAATCGAAACTGAATCCTCAATTGGTGTATTTTTTTATTGTAGCGCAGTTGTTGATTTCTAATTTATTAGTGTGTGGATAATTGTATATAGTTATATTGTTTGCGATTAAGGATGGATGTTGCCAATTGTTGAATTTGTTTGTCGTGGTGAATAAGATATTGGTGAATGCTTAATGATAAGCATGGGATTAGCATGATTACACAAAGGTCATGCCGAATTTTTTCAAGAATTGTATTAGTTTCATTAATTAACTTCAATTATTTGTTTTTTGTGTAGCAATTAATCTACGTCTCTTTCTTCCTCATTCCTTGCTTCCCCGCTGTCTGCACTAATTGGGGTGGTCTCTGCTTCTTCTTCCTCATTTCTTCTGCTGTGGAGTAAGAGTGAAAAGGTAACATCTTCATCTATCTTTTCTCTATGTTTGTTTAATTAATTAATGCGAAAAAGTGGTTGTGGTTAATATTGAGTGATTGTGAATAAGGATGGTTGCTGTCAATTGTTGAATTTATTTGTCGTGGTAAATAAGATATTGGTGAATGCTTAATGATAAGCATGGGATTAACACGATTACGCACAGTTCATGCCGAATTTTTTCTAGAATCGTATTAGTCTTATTAATTAATATTATTTGTTATTTGTACCAGTACTTTCCCAGCCCATCACCAAAGCAGTCTCCTAGCTTCCCCCTCTGTACAACCTTAAAACAAGTAAGTAATTAAACTTTTTTTTGTTTTAATAATGCAATGATTTGTTGAAGTTAAATTAAATGTGTTAGAATTGTTAGAATAAGGCTAGATTAGTTACGTTGGAACGTTAGAGTACTTAGGCTACGTTAGTTAGGTTGTAACCATAGAGTAGTGCTGAGTTTGGTTGCAACCGTACATCCAGTAGAAACATGCTCCATATACAAATGCAGACGAAACTGAAAGACAAATCAATTAAACATTGTTTTGTTTTCACATATAGAATGGAGCGTGACTGGATGTACGGTGATCGAGGGGATAACTATTTTGATGAGAAGCTGAAAGAGTTTCTCAAAGCGGCAGTGCAACACAAGGACATAACAAAGGCGGACAATATTTCATGTCCTTGTGTTGACTGTGGGGTCGTAAGGAAATATGAAGACATTGAGGAAATTAGATTTCATCTTAAGTCCCGTGGATTCATGCCACATTACAAAGATGGAATTTTCATGGAGAAACTGTTGCAGCTAGTGCTTCAACATCATCAAGTGCTCATGATCCACGTTACGCAAGTACCGCCCACACCTTCAATACCATCAATGAGTCGGTACCGTTAAGTGATTCAGGATTCGATGACAGCGTGAGACCACTCACCATGATGAGCAAATGGATGAAATGTTAGAAAATGTTGCGATACTTTTGTCGATAAGCCGGAAGAGTATCAAAGATTGTTGGACGCATCAAAGACACCTTTGTACCCTTCGTGCGTTAAATACACAAAATTGACTGCTGTACTTAATTTGTTCAACTTAAAGGGGAAATATGGAGTTGGTGACAAGTGTTTCACGTCATTTCTAGAGCTG
This sequence comes from Limonium bicolor, assembly GCA_023374045.1. NCBI lineage: Eukaryota > Viridiplantae > Streptophyta > Magnoliopsida > Caryophyllales > Plumbaginaceae > Limonium > Limonium bicolor. The sequence continues at coordinate 393,741,502 of CM041777.1, read as the reverse complement.
ATACATGATATGCTTCCTGATGAGAATGGTCTTCCTACATCCACCTACGAGGCAAAGAAATGGATGTGTCCAATGGGAGTTGAATATAAAAAGATTCATGCTTGCCCAAATAACTGTGTGCTTTATAGGGGTGAATACGAACATCTAGACAAGTGTCCTAAATGTTTGTTGTCCCGGTACAAGGACAAGGATGAGGATTCCTCCTTTCAGAAAAAAAATCGTCCAGTGAAATTATTGTGGTACTTGCCGATAATTCCTAGATTCAAACGGTTGTTTGCCAACCCGAAAGATGCGAAGAACTTACGATGGCACGCGGATGGTAGAAAAATGATGAAAAATTAAGACATCCTGCAGACGGACCTCAGTGGAGAAATATCAACAGAAAATTCAAACATCATTTTGGGGATGAGGATAGGAATCTGAGACTTGGATTGTGTACCGATGGGATGAACCCGTATGGCACGTTGAGCAGTCAGCACAGCACTTGGCCGGTGCTACTAGTGATCTACAATTTACCGTCATGGTTGTGCATGAAACGAAAATACATTATGTTATCACTCCTAATTTCTGGTCCAAAGCAACCTGGTCATAACATTGACGTATATCTTGCACCACTGATCGACGATCTGAACTTGTTGTGGAATGAAGGGACAGTGGTATATGATGCTCATGCGAAAGAAAATTTCACACTGAAGGCGATGTTGTTCTGTACTGTTAACGACTTTCCTGCCTATGGGAACTTGTCAGGATACTCGGTGAAAGGATTCAAAGCGTGTCCGGTATGTGAGGATGACACATGTTCAGATCGTCTGAAGCACTGCGGCAAAAATGTTTATATGTGTCATCGACGGTTTCTTCCAGTAGACCATCCTTACCGTTCGAGAAAGCGAAAGCTGTTCAACAATGAGCCCGAGACTCGTGTGGCTCGTCTGCCTTTGAATTCAGAGGAAGTGTATGCAAAGGTAAAAGACATTGAAAATGTCTTTGGAAACACATCCAAGCCGCCGAAGAACATTTGGAAAAAACGTTCCATTTTTTGGGATCTACCGTATTGGCGGCATCTGCCTGTTCGACATTGTTTGGATATCATGCACATTGTGAAGAACGTCGGTGAGGCAGTGTGTGGTACTTTGCTCAACATACCCGGCAAGACGAAAGACGGATTGAAGGTGAGGAGAGATATGCAAGAGTTGCGCATACGGAAAGAACTACACCCAATAGAGGATGAGAAGCGAACATATCTACCTCCTGCGTGTTATACCCTCTCTAAGAGTGAAAAATTAAGTTTTTGCAAGTGTTTGCACACATTGAAGGTACCATCTGGGTACTCTTCAAACTGGAAGAACCTAGTTTCTATGAAGGATTTGAAACTGTTAGGCATGAAATCTCATGATTATCATGTGTTAATGTTGCATCTTCTTCCAGTTGCAATACGAGGGATATTACCAGAAAATGTCAGAAATGCTCTAACTCGATTATGTTTCTTCTTCAACGCTGTCTGCTGCAAGGCAATTGACTCAGACACCCTCGATGATCTGCAACATGAAATTGTTGTGACAATATGCCAGCTTGAGATTTATTTCCCACCATCTTTCTTCGACATAATGGTGCATTTAGTAGTGCATATTGTCCGAGAGATCAAATATTGTGGTCCGGTTTACTTACGTTACATGTATCCTTTCGAACGATATATGGGGATTCTGAAGGGTAGAATGAAAAACAGATATAGACCGGAAGGCAGTATCATCGAAGCAACAGTGACTGAGGAAGTCACAGAATTCGTAACAAGTTATTTGAACGATGCAGAGTCAATTGGTATTCCCAAACCACGTCACCATGGTAGATTTGAGGGTAAAGGAGTTATTGGCAAAAAGGTTGTTCGTATCTCTCGTGATCTTATTAATCAGGCACATTTGTTTGTACTACAACACCTTGAGGTTGTTGAACCCTACTTCGATATTCACATTGCTGAGTTGAGTCGACAAAACCCTACCAAAAACCGTATCTGGCTTAAAAAAGAACAAAATCGAGTATTCGTCCAATGGTTTAAGGAATATGTGTTTGAGCAAGCTTCATTGAACCCCGAAGATGTCAGTGAAGAAATCAGATGTCTAGCTGTTGGTTCTGGAACAGATGTTTTATCGTTTGAAGGGTATGACATTAATGGATGCACATACTACACTGCACGCCAAGATGCTAAATCAATACATCAGAACAGTGGGGTAAAAATTGAAGCATCGGTGACTGAATATGGTCTAGGTAACCAGGTTCAACCAATGAGCAGTAGTAGTTGGTATTATGGTGTGATAGAGGACATATGAGAACTAAACTATCACATTGATTCGTTTCTATTGTTCCGCTGCAATTGGGTGGACAACCGACATGGACTCCAAAATGATAAAGGACTTATTTTGGTTGATCTTTCACGTGTTACAACTAATAAGGAAGATCAGTTTGTGTTGGGTAAAGACTGTGACCAGGTGTTTTATGTTGAAGACCCAAAAGCTAGTAGATGGCATGTTGTTCTTCCAGGGAGAAGACCGGTTTTGTTTGAGGATGAAAACAATGACGATGATGATAATGAGATGATAGATGAAACTGTATCGTTGCATACAGGGTTGCATGATTCAACTGATGATTTACAAAATGATGATGTTCAGACCATCTACGCTCGATCAGACCATAATGAGGGGGTTTGGGTAGAAAACAGATCATGATATATGTTACTATGTCTAGGTAACACCATTGGTTGAAATTACATTATATAATCGTATTATTGTTGTTATTGCAAATTATACATATTAATTTTTATGTTTATTTTTGCAATTATACATCGTTCCATGAATATTGATCTAATGTGTGTGTGTTTTTTTCCTCAGTGGATGATGATCCTATTGATGATCCTATAGGACAGCTGCTCCTGACTGGGGATAGTAGACCGGCAAAACGCACCACACGAGGTGGTAAAAAGAAATCAAAGAAAGCAGACGTAGAGACCACCCCACAGCAGACCGAGACAGCAGGGCCTTCACAGGAAGGACAAGAGATACAAGTTGCTCCTCCCCTCTCAAGAAACCCAAAAAACGAGGGGCAACCCGTGGGCTGAAAGCAAATAGAGGCCCCCCGACAAAGCCTTTGGAGTTCAATGAATTTAATCAGCCCCCGGTACTGGAAAAATGATTTCACTGCTCTAGCCAGGCATTTGGTGAGTACATATTTCAATAAAACCACAATTGGAAGCAAGTGCCTCAGGCGTTGAAGGAGCAGATATTTGAACGTCTCAAGGTATTTGTTACACTTAATAGTTTGTTTTAAGATTTATATAGTTTTTTTTACACTAATCCATTTTTTTTGCATATAGGACCGATTCTGTATAGATCCTTCTCTGAAGGATGATGTGATGAAGGGGATTGCCACACAATTCAAAGACTTCAGATCTCTGCTCACGAGGCAGTACATTTACTGTGAGGAGCCCGCAGAGATAGAGGAGGCAGAAGGTGAAGATGTGGATGATCGGAGACCACCGTGGCAAAAATATGATGGTATTACTGAAGAGCAGTGGAATGAGTTTGTTGCGAAGCGTTTGACCCCTGAGTTCAAGGTGAGTTTCACACTAGTAGTTGTTCTTTTGTATGATAAATGTTTAAAGTGTCCTTAGAGTTCATTTGGTTAATTCGTCTTTTTCATATATTATTTGCATAATTTGTCTTTTCATACATATATGTAGGCTATACGTGAGAAACAACAACAAAATGCAAAAAAAAATCGTTACCCCCATCACATGGGGAGTACAAGTATTGCTCAGCGTGTGCCGCAGTGGGAGAAAGAGGGGTTGCTGCCAGCTGGCTCGAATGTCAGCGAACGAAGGATGAAGGTTTGGGACTTAAGTCGACGGAAGAAACCTTCAAATCCGGCGGCACCTGCTGAGTATGATGACGCCACGAGAGAGGTCATCAACCAAATGGTAAGTGATTTTTAGTTTAAAAAATGTTTATTATATTTATAGAGTAACAATAGCAGTTAAATAAACCGAAGTATCCTTATTGACTTATTAAACTCCATAACAGGAAGAGTTAAGCTCCCAGATCACCCAGGGCCTTGGCAGCCCGTTAGGCAGGATGATCCACTTTCCCGCGCTCTCGGGAAGAAGGATCATCCGGGTCGTGCAGTAGGCTTTGGTGGTCATGTCGGTATACGCCAAGCCTTCGGTAATCCTGGGTCGAGACACGTGCTGGAGGGAGCATTACATATGAGGAGCACTTACGCCAGAATGCGGAGCTCGAGCAGCGACTACGAAATGAATTTCAGCAGTCAATCGCTCAAGCTATGGAGATGATCGTTCTGAGGATGAGTCAGGAGGTTTCTAGACCGCCAGATCAGGCACAAGCATCAGAGCCCGCAGCAGTGCCTCCCAGTAGTGTTCACTCCGTCAACCCATTTCCATATTCATCTCTCAAGGTTAGAACAACATGTTAACTACAAATAAAAAAAAAACAAATTATACACTTGTTTATGTGCATCTAAAATCTTTAATTTTGAAAATTTAGCAACCAATTGACTGCACATTGTTCCAAGTGATTGGCGTTGACGAAGTCGAAGTAGGGTGGGGAAAACTTTTCAAGTCTTGTGCTGGAGACACCGTGAGGAATACAGCGCTCCGAGAGTACCATGCCGGGTGCTTGTTGAAGGTTACGCGCCTGCTTACGCGGATTGTCAGATACCGGTGCCCAGTGCAGACATATCCACCCTTCGTCAAGCTGAATCCAATGCAGTACAGTGGCCCTGTAGATTGATTAGGCTTGGGGAGCAGCAGGTAACCCCATGAAAAAACTTATTCTTTAACATATCCTAGAGTAGAAACATATACTTATTAAATTAATATATTAGGAACACATTCAATCAAATTCTGATAAGGCAAAAGGAAAGAGAGTTGTTGTTGCACCAGCTAATCCTTCGATGGCATCCGCGACTAGAGTTGTGATGAGATCGAATTTGCTACAACCGGCGGTTCTGAATGCCTTACCCCCCATGCTGAAACTGTTGCACTCCACACTATTGATGACGCCGCCAGGAAGAGATTCGGTTACAATGGAACCAAGACCGGATCTTTTTCACTATAGAGGCGCTCAGAGTTTTGAAATCTATCTTACTGATTTTGTGGAGTTGTTCACGAAGGATTGGTTGAGTGCGTCGATTCTCAAATCGGCTTGCATGTGAGTAATTAGCATGTTGTACACATTTTACTCTGTATATTTGAAAATTAAATTCATAATATTGGTTTCTTTATATTGTGCAGGTTTATTGATGACAAGGCGGTCCAAGTACATGAGAATAGTAGTTTCGGGTCCTATGCCCTGACTACTGTTCCGAAGCTAATATGGGATCTGACCCCCAAGCGTTGGTCCAGTACTTGTCGAATGTGATACATGCGTGTGCAGTTACAGATAAATCTTACATAATGCTGCCTCTTCATCAAGGGTAAGAATTTTATCTAATGTTAAGTTAGTTTAAAAATTATGATATTTGTATTATGTAATTGATTGAATTAAGTTCTGCCTGTATTGTAATCTATGAACAGCCGACACTGGTCTTTGCTCGTTCTATGTATAAAAAGCCCAAGAGTCCTGCAGCTTGACTCAGCATCTCTGCGTCCCAAGAGGCCACTTATATATAACATGTTGATGAGGTGATGAATTTACTTAACTTGATTAATTATCAATTTTTAGTTATTTCTTAATCATCCGGTTGATAACTTTTACTTTATCTGTGCGTATGAATTCTAGTGCCTTTGTATCTGTAATGACGCAAGTCCGAGGAGAGAGATTAAGAAGATTCCGTGGAATGTAGTCAAGGTATTTTTGTAGTCCTTATTCAAATTTTGTAATATGTTCATTAGTTTTAAAATAGGAACAGTATAATTTATGTGTTAAATCGATTTTGAATATGTACGTATATACATGTGCAGTGTCCACAGCAGCCGGGAGGTTCGGAATGTGGCTACTATGTCATTCGGTTTATGAGTGACTTGATAGCGGGACCGAGACTCTTGCCAGAGAAGTCTCTAGACCTGGTAAGTAGCATTCTCGAATATTTTGGTTTTGTAGATAATTTTTAACATTGATTCTTAAACTGAAAGTATTATTAACAATCATATTTCTTTTGTGTTAATTCCAAGGCTTTTGAAGAGTTGGTAGACGGTTACAACGAAGGACATATAACCGAGGTGCTCGAAGATGGGCAGAATTCATGAGCGTTATGTAGGTTGCTTCTAGGGTTTGGTAGGATTGAGTAGGATGATTTTGAAATTCTCATGAAACAATTGTCGTTTCTGTAAAGATTTTGTTGATATTTGATTAATTTGGCCAAATTTGTAAATGTAAGTGGATTATTGCCCGTAGATAGGTTTTGGTGGCAATTTATATGGTGAAATGGTTGATCTAATGCCCCACTGTGGTGGCATTGTTTATTGCTATATCTTCACAGGTTTGATTGATTTGGGTGTGTTGGTAGAATTGTAGGGTGGAATGGAAAAAGCAAAAAAAAAATAACCTATTGCAGCGGTTCTTAATAAGAACCGCTGCGATAGGTGGTTTTTTTTAAAAAAAAAGGTCTATCGCAGCGGTTGTTAATAAGAACCGCTGCGATAGGTGGTTTTTTTAAAAAAAAAAAATAGGTCTAACGCAGCGGTTCTTACTAACAACCGCTGCATAGAGTACCTACCGCAGCGGTTCTACAACCGCTGCGGTAGAGTTTTCACCTAGCGCAGCGGCACCCATCGCAGCGGTTTTCAACCGCTGCCATAGGTACCAAACAACCGCTGCGGTAGGTCCTTTTCCTACTAGTGTAACTAACTACCGGATCGGGTTTTTCCCGAGTAAGAGAAGGCTTTCTTCTCTCTAGCGTTTGTTTCACGTATTCAAGGTTAGGGATGTGGTGGGCGGGTTTAGGTACTATGGATATCCGGTAAACACCGGGAAGTCCTAACTAACGCATCTCACGCTCTATCTCTCAACCCTTAACCCATAACTCAAACTCAACCTCAGTATTCTCCTAAGTTTGGTATTTCTTATCTTTAGAGCGTAGTTACGCTCTGATACCACTTTTTGTAACACCCATCTCAATCCAAATGTGGTTTCGCAACTTAACAACATATAATAAATGTCACAGCGGAATTCAATACACTCCAGGACCTTGCCACGGTCTGATTGACAGAATATACCGAACATTAGTACATACAAATCTTAACCAAGAACATATCCTTCTTACATTCCCCTCACATCCTATACATCTTTACTAACTCAAATTGTCATACGAGTGTACATGCACAACTCGTAGGCCACACTTAACCCGAACGCTTGTACCCATCTTACTCTCGTGACGGCCGCCTCCTGACGTTCACCTATGTAGTAAAAACAGCCCCCAAAGGGGGTCAGCATGAATTGGTACGATCCTCTCATGGCCCCCAAGCTAACGTGGCTACGACGACTAATTGTCGATAGCATGGAGGTTGATTAGATGCACAACATAATAGAAAGTGCAATAAACACAACACCAAATAGAACAATCAAAGTTCAAACACAATGAACGACTTAAATGTGTTCCCTTATTTAGTGAGTCAATTACTTCACTCCTTAAGTTACATTTCCTCTTAATCTTAGTCCATCCTTATCTTACCTCAATCTTAGTCTTATCTTAGTCTTAGAAAACAACCATCCTTTAAGAAGGAATGGATGTAGCTTATCTCAGTCTTATAATACAAACCATCCTTTAAATAGGAATGGTTGCAACTTATCTCAAGCCTTATCTCATATATGCCAACCGTTCTCTCATTGGGAACTGGTTAACCCTTAGTTCGTTGTTTATTTTCGTAGGGCTTGGTTAACCATTACCAGCAGCAGGACACTTACCGGCAATAAACAACATTCTTAAATTGTTGGGGATGTAGGCTTGATCCCCCCACGCCATCTTAATGCCACCTACCTTGGACTGGATGTCCAACGTAGCTGAGCCGGTCAACCGACCCTAGGCTACAAGTCCGAAGACAAGTCCTTAAGCGGAAGTCGGATCTGCTTTAGATACCGACCCCCTTTCCTTAGCATGCATGACCGGAGTCAGTCCCGGGTTCCTCACTCCCCCCCCCCAAGTACCAGTTAGTAGAAGTCTTAAGACCATGTTTGTTGGTTAAACCTCTTTCGGTTTTTAACAAACTAATATTAGGGAGTGTTCCTTAGTCTCACATAATTCCATACTAAACGTTAGTTAGTAGGTTCTCACGGTAAGTTATGTTAGTTTTCAAACCTCACACAACAATACAATAAACATAATGTTCCGGTTGCATGCTTTAAAACAAATAGCACACAAGCCGAGGGACACCTCGTTAGCAAGTGATAACTCAGGAATTTACCTATTTCTAAAGGGTCTTTTGAGACCCAATTTGTTATCATTTACTGCTAAATTCCTGTCTTATAAGTAATTTTATGTTTTTATTGCAATTGTCTGCTTTTATGGTTTTTGTGTGCTTTTTCAGGTATTTAATCTCAATAGAAACACATTCCTATCATTGTTGGAACACAAGACAAATCAAACAAGCTAAATAGAGTCAAGATATTCATCATCGACTTAAATTCAAGCTTGGTCCAGGACCTAGCTATGGAGCCAAGTCCCGGACCACAACGTGACTCAAATCTCGCATTGAAATTATGTATGGTCCGGTACTTGGTGGAAGAGTGAAGACCCGGACCACAATGTGACTGTTTTCTCTCTTATAAAAAATCGTTTATGGTCCGGGACTTGAAGCAGGAGTGAAGACCCGGACCACAATGAAGCAATTCTCTCGACCAGATTTTAAGCATGGTCCGGACTTGATACATGGCCTAAGTCCCGGACCACACTGACGGTGAAATAGAATACATCCCAAAGCGAATGGTCCGGGACTTCAACCACATCCTAAGTCCCGGACCAAAAGGTTTCATCAGACGTCTATAGCGCGCGATTGAAAAGAAGAGATTCTCTTCTTATTATACTGCGCCGCCCCATAACTCCAATGTCTGTACTTCCTTTCCAGATTAACCACCGCCCCATACCTCAATAATCCATCTTTCCCACTGATTAATCCCTTCTTTTCAGCTCATCACCCACGATAAACACTCACCCTTCCACTCACAAACTCCAGCGTCATTTCCCACCACCATCTGCTATGCTACGTACTCACCCAAAGAGTTCTATAAATAGAACTCAAATCCCTCTCATTCAACACACAGTCTTCGAGACATCAATCTCTCCCTCCATAAATCCTCCACATTTCCATTCCACCCAGTACGTAGTATTACTACTACTATAATCATCTTCATCCCATTACATCCATACCACCACCTACAGTACGTAGTGTTTACACTACTACTAAAACACCCATTCACTCCTCCACCTGATCACACAATACTTATCCACACACACCTCCATTTATCATCCCATTTCCACCAGAAGATAGAAGACCAAGCATGAGAAGAGAAGGAAGAATTGCTCACCTCCTCCAAGGCTCAACCTCCTTCATAAACATGGCTTCTTCTATCCCTATCTTAGTTTTACTTATCATTATGCTTGAGTAATTCTATTAGCACTTTGGGATGGGGATATGAACTTAAATCCCCCATCTATGTTGTAAAACCTACACTTTATTTATTGCGGTTGTTTTCTCTCTTTTGTTTCATTAATGTTATAACCTGATCATTTATAGCATTTGTGGTGATTTCCAACAACATATGATTTTGAGTTGGGAGTTGTGACCGAAAAGAGAGAGGAACCTTAGATTATGGCCAGCTTGATTAGTTGGTGAAATTTAAGGCTATTAATATGGACTTGTTGTTAATGCTATCTAGTGATTTGAACTCTACTTGATTAGAGAGTTGGAAGCAAGCTAGGTAAGAGTTGGTTTATTCATGATTTGAAGGACCTTTACATTAGTCCAGATAGACAACCTGAGTGAAGTGGGTTTACTAATATAGTTGGGGTGAATTTAGGGGATTACAACCATCCTAAAGGTGCTTTCCATTCCAATTCATTACATCACATTTTATCTACTGCTTTTATTTTACAATTCCTCTTTGAACCAAACCAATACACTTGCCTTCGGCTAAACCCCCTTTATTTATTGTTTTATAACCGATTACCGAAACTAGGGAGATCGATATACCAATTTCCTAGTGGAACGACATCTTTACTACTACTTCGACTAGGGTTCACTTGCCCTCTTTCTGTGCTTTCAATAACACCCCCTTAAAACTACCAACAAGTTTTTGGCGCCACCGCCGGGGAAATTGATAGTCCCTATCACTTTCCCCAGTTTCGGTAATTTCGGTTTCAATTATTTTAAGTTTCCTTTAACTCTTATTTTTCTTTTCTCATGTGCATGCCAAGTACTCGAACTAGCAACTCTCCTCTCGCTAGTCCAAGGTCCGAGCCTGAAAGATCATTTAGGAGGATCAGAAGGAATTTATTCAATCACACCATGGCCGATGATCACCACGAGTCAGAGACACCACCGATCCAACACCGACCTCTCAAGGACTACCACCGGCCGAACACCGAAGGAAGAGCATCAGCGATAGTTCTTCCAACCTTGACACCAAACGAAGCTTCTCAATGGGCCTTCAAAACCCATTTTATCACCAATTCGGGATCAAGGAAAATCAGTGGGGCGAATCCGGATGATGCTCCAAATCACTTGAGCCTCTTCTTGGACTTCTGCAACTCATTCGGCAAAACGGGCAATCTGAACGAGAGGATCCGGCTACAACTCTTTCCACATTCATTATCCGACTCAGCTCTAAGATGGTATCGAAGCCTCCCGTCAAAATCCATCCAAACATGGGAGCAAATGGCTAGTAAGTTTCTTGCCAAGTACTATCCCACAAGCAGGACGAGGCAGCTAATCGGCGAAATAAACACCTTCTGCCAAGAACCAGGCGAGACTTTATACGATGCTTGGGACCGGTTCAAGGAGATGCTATTGAACTGCTCACACCATGGCCTAGACGACCAATCACTATGCTTGTCATTCTTTAATGGGCTAGACGACTCCAACCGCCTTCTTGTAAACTCCTCTGCAGGAGGAAGTTTCATGACAAAGTCTCCTGAAGAAGGAATGGAGCTTTTAGAGACAATGACGAGCGACACAAGACAATGGTCCAGAGCAAAGGGGAGAGCACCAAGAGCAGCCGGCCTTCTTCATGTACAACCCACCGATCATCTCTCAGCACAGATCTCGTCTCTCACGAAGATGGTAGAGAAGCTAGCTACCGCACAAACCGAAATTGTCAAGACAATAGCTTCTTCATCTTCCAGCCAAACCTCAGAGGGATGTGCCATTTGTGCGGGTCCTCACGACACTAGATGCTGTGAAGGAGAGATGAACCAACAGGAGGATGTAAACTTCATCGGCAACCAAGCATACAACAACAACAACGCGCCATGGAGAAACCATCCAAACTTTTCGTGGAGAACCGACCAAGGCCAAGGAGGACAGAGACAAACTTACAACAACTCCCAAGGGTACAGACCCCAACAACCCAATCAACCTTCAAACCTTCAACAAGGGTATAGACCACAAGGAGCCCCTCCGGGTTTCCAAAATCAAAAACAACAAGAGCCACAATCTTCTGCCCCCAGCGGGACTTCAAGGTTAGAGAACCTAATGGCTGACTTTATCATCGCTACAAAGACCAAGTTTTCAGAACAAGAGGCTTTCAACAAAAGCATTGAAACCCAGCTTAGTCAGATATCTCAGCAAATCTCCGAAGACCACCGGGCACCCTTCCAAGTCAACCAAATCCCAATCCAAGGGAAGAAGCTAAAGCAATAACCTTGAGAAGCGGCCGGGATCTTCAACCCTCCTACCCACCAGACAACCAAGAGATCCAAAATGAAAGTCAAGATCATCAAGAAGAAGAACAAGAGATCGTTGAGGAAGTTCCTCCTCAACCGAAAGACACTCCCAAGGAGAAAGAGGCTCCTGAATCATCTTCTCCTTCTACTCTTGCTAGACCTCCACTTCCTCTTCCATTCCCAAATAGACTTAAAAAGAGAAACTTAGATGAACAATTTGGGAAGTTTTTAAGCATCTTTAACAAACTGACAATCAATCTTCCTTTTGCAGATGCTCTGAAACAAATGCCGATCTACGCCAAGTTCATGAAGGACATCCTAGCTAATAAAAGAGCAACGCTTGGAACGGAGACGGTGCATCTCACTGAAGAGATCTCGGCAGTCCTACTACGGAACCCTCCTCCAAAACTTGGAGATCCTAGTTTGCCTATAATCCCTTGCTCTATCGGTAATATAAATTGTGGTAGTGGATTATGTGATTTAGGTGCAAGCATAAACCTCATGCCACTTTCAATTTTCAATAAACTTGGGATTGGTGAATGTGCACCCACTGCCATGCAATTGCAACTAGCTGATAGGTCTCTAGTCTTCCCAAAAGGGAAAGTCGAGGATTTGGTAGTGACCGTAGGGACATTTGTTTTTCCGGCAGATTTTATTGTCATCGATATGGAGGAGGATGCTAGAGTTCCGCTAATCTTAGGTCGTCCTTTCTTAAGGACTGCTAGGACTCTGATAGATGTGGAAAGTGGAAAAATTATCTTAAGATTCCATGATGAGAAACTTGAATTTGACATGTCCAAGGTAGTAAAGAAACCCGCACATGCGGAATGCGGAAGCTGCTTTCACTATAGATATTGTTGAATCTCTTTTACAAGATAATTACTCTAAATGTTTTGAGTGTGATACTTTGACCACTGCTCTGACTGATCCTTGTGGAGACAAGGAGGATGAACCAGAAGTAAAAGAAATGGTGGCTGAATTAGACAGGAGGTCTATGCCTTATCGATCATACTACCCACCACCGGAGCCCTTGGAACGGACTGCACAAAAGCTCCTCACCTCGATTGAGAAGCCACCTACCATAGAATTGAAGCCTCTTCCCTCTCATCTAAAATATGTCTACCTAACTAACCCCTGTGATCTTCCTGTCATTATTTCTTCTTCTCTCACAGGTACACAGGAGGACAGTTTGTTGAAAGTGCTTCGAAGCCACAAGAGAGCCATCGGGTGGTCCATTTCTGATATAAAGGGTATCAATCCTAACTTCTGCACTCATCGAATCTTCATGGAGGATAGCTTCAAACCACTAGTTCAACCACAAAGGAGGCTGAATCCGAACATGAAAGAAGTTGTCAAAAAGGAGGTGCTTAAACTACTGGACTCCGACATCATCTACCCCATTTCTGATAGCAAGTGGGTGAGTCCGGTGCAAGTGGTGCCAAAGAAGGGAGGAACTACGGTAGTACCTAATGAAAGGGGTGAGTTAGTCCCCCAACGAACCACTACAGGGTGGAGAGTCTGTATAGACTATAGAAAGCTCAATGCCGCCACAAGAAAGGATCATTTCCCCTTGCCATTCATTGATCAGATGCTCGAGAGGCTGGCAGGTCAAGATTACTACTGTTTCCTTGATGGTTATTCGGGATACTTTCAAATCCCCATAGCCCCTGAAGATCAAGAGAAGACAACCTTCACCTGCCCGTATGGAACTTTTGCCTACCGAAGGATGCCATTTGGTCTATGCAATGCACCTGCCACATTCCAAAGATGCATGATGGCCATATTCTCAGAATTCTTGGAGAAAAGCATCGAAGTGTTCATGGATGATTTCTCAGTTTTCGGGCTCACATTTGAAACATGTTTAGCAAACTTGGATGCCATACTGACACGATGTGAAGAGACAAACTTGGTGCTCAACTGGGAGAAGTGCCACTTCATGGTCAGGGAAGGGATTGTCCTTGGACATAAGATCTCCTCCAAAGGCATAGAAGTTGACAAGGCCAAGGTAGAAGTTATCGAGAAGCTCCCGCCACCAAACTCAGTCAAAGACATTAGAAGTTTCCTCGGGCATGCCGGATTCTACAGGAGGTTTATAAAGGATTTCTCAAAAATCTCTAAACCACTTTGCGACCTCCTAGCCAAGGATACCAAATTTGACTTCACCCAGGAATGCCTTGAATCCTTTAATACCTTGAAGGAATGCCTTATCTCAGCTCCTATTGTGGTGTCACCGGATTGGAATCTTCCTTTCGAAATCATGTGCGATGCCAGTGACTACGCAGTTGGGGCGGCTCTGTGTCAGAAGAGAGACAAGGTGTTGAGAACCATTTATTATGCTAGCAAGACCTTGAACGACGCCCAGAAGAACTACTCTACAACCGAAAAGGAACTTCTGGCGATCGTCTTTGCACTAGATAAGTTCCGCTCCTATCTCTTGGGTAGCAAGGTAATTGTACATACCAACCATTCAGCTCTAAAATATCTCTTCACCAAAGAGGACGCCAAACCGAGGCTCTTGCGATGGATTCTGTTGTTGCAAGAATTTGAAATCGAAGTTAGAGATAAACCAGGCACTCAAAATGTTGTTGCTGATCACTTGTCTCGTTTGGAGACACCGGAAGAAAATGCTCCTATAAATGAACTTTTTCCAGATGAAACAGTATTCACCATTGGAGAGACCGGAGATCCATGGTTTGCCGACATGCAAACTACTTGGTAAGAGGAGTAATACCATTTGAGCTTACATACCAGCAGAGGAAGAAATTTTCGCTGACGTCAAACACCTACTTTGGGATGACCCTTACCTTTTACGAGTCTGTGCCGATGGGATGATCAGAAGGTGTGTACCACAAAATGAAGTTCAAAACATCCTCCACCATTGCCACTCTCTCAAAGTAGGAGGACACCACGGACCAGCGAGGACAGCGGCCAAGGTGCTACAGTCCGGATTCTTCTGGAAAACGCTTCATAAAGACTGCCATGCTTTGTAGCCGCTTGTGACCGTTGCCAAATGCTAGGGAACATATCCCGAAAGCATGAGATGCCATTAAATGTGATGATCGAGGTTGAACCCTTTGATCTATGGGGCATCGACTTCATGGGTCCTTTCCCCTCCTCTCACTCAAATCTCTTCATCTTGGTGGCAGTTGACATGTCACAAAATGGGTGGAAGCCATTGCATCCCCCACCAATGATGCCAAGGTGGTAACTAAGTTCTTAAGGAAAAACATCTTCACAAGATTTGGGGTGCCTCGAGCAATTCTCAGTGATGGGGATCTCACTTCTGCAATAAACAATTCGATGCATTAATGGAAAAATATGGAGTGAGACATAAGGTATCCCTACCTTACCACCCTCAAACCAATGGACAAGCCGAGGTAACCAACGGAGAATTGAAATGGATACTGCAAAAGACCGTGAACTCATCCAGGAAAGATTGGTCTTTAAACTCGACGATGCACTATGGGCTTACCGAACAGCATACAAGACTCCCATAGGGATGTCTCCATACCGTCTAGTCTTCGGAAAGGCTTGCCACTTACCCGTCGAGTTAGAACACAAATCCCCTTTTGGGCTGTAAAAGCCCTGAACTTCGACCTAAAGAGTGCCACTGACAAAAGAAAGTTTCAACTCACCGAACTAGAAGAATTCAGGGAAGATGCCTATGAGAACAACCGCATCTACAAGGAAAAGACTAAGAGATGGCATGACAAGATGATCCTAAAGCGGGAGTTCCATGAGGGAGATCGAAGAGTGTTGCTCTACAACTCAGAGATTAAACTCTTTCCGGGAAAACTAAAATCACATTGGTCTGGACCATTCACCATCACCAAAGTGACTCCATATGGTGCAATCGAGCTCAAAAACATCAAGGGAGAAACATTCATGGTCAATGGGTCCAGGTTGAAGCATTACCTCGGAGGACACATCGGGAAGGTTGATGAACGTCCTCTTTACTTACAAGAAACTCAGGTTTGATCTAACCTCACATGGTCTAGCCAAAGACCGAAAAGACGGGCAGCTCATTGGGAGGCAACCCAATCTTTTTACATTTATCTTCTTTCTTTTAGTTTTGATTCATGTTCTTATGTGTGCTAATTACTTTATTAGCTAATTTTCTTTGGTTGGTTTTGTTAAAGTATAAGTTTGATGTAGGCAGAAAAACAGAGCACTAAGAGACACTCCTTCGGTGGAATCAAACAGAGTGGTCCGGGACTTCAAACTTACCCTAAGTCCCGGACCAGTGAAGCAAACTCTCGACTCAAAAAAAATGCCATGGTCCGGGACTTGAACCATACCCTAGGTCCCGGACCACCTATGAAGAAAAAAATCTCGGCCCGAAAAAATGCCATGGTCCGGGACTTGAACCACACCCTAAGTCCCGGACCGTCTGTCGATGTTAAAAAAAAAATACCGTCTTCATTCTCCAGCCTCTCTTCTAAATCTCTGCAATCCCTAACTCCCTCTCTTCGCCCTCTTCTCTGTCGACTGCGCCGTAAACCCGACACCACCATTTCGCCGCCTCCTTCTACGCAACCCAAACCACGCCCATCCATCTGCTACCAAAATCCCAATCCGTCGCCACCCTCACGACCACCGCACCATCGTTCCGTCTCCCACCACCACCACACTCTCTCCTGCACCCAATTCGACTTCGCCGCGCCACACCACACCACCTGCGACCACCGCTAACTCCCTCTCTCGCATTCACCACTTCCACCAACCCTCAACCGCCGCCACCATCCAACACCACACCACCTCTGTCGCACAACCCGCACACACCACTCTCCCTCTCTGTTACAACTGTCAACGGACCACACCAAACACGTCCTTAATCTTGAAAATTCAATGGCATCCAAACGAGCTCGACGTGCCAACACTGCCGGGGCTTCTTCTTCATCAGCGGCTGCCCCACTTCGGGTCCAAGAAACTGAGCTTTCCGAATTCGTTTCTCGAGCTGCGTGGGATTGGTTCCGAGCCAAAGAACGCAAAATTATTTACGAAAGGTCAGTCTGCCCATCCTAATCACTGAGTTCAATTTGGAAAATATATTTGGAGCAAGGAACTGGTTATGTCTGTTGACCCGGGGAGGGGAATTCTACCCGCGTTTGGTGAAACTATTCTATGCTAATGCCACGGTGAGCGAGAACGGCAGAGTTATTAAGTCAAATGTTAAGGGGAAGGAATAAATGTGAGTAGCTCGGGTATTAGAAATGCCCTGCAATTACCGGTTAGGACTAGAAACCCGACTGACGAGGACAGGGAAAATCAAGAACTACGTGAGCGTCAGGCCAAGGATCACTATCTGAATCTGATTGTGAATGATCCAGCAGTCCAAAACCGCCAGAGGCGGAACCAAAGGGACAAGCAGGTGATTACAGGTGACAAACTACCCACACCGTTGGAGCGTCTGATCTTGGGGATCATCATGTACAATGTCCGACCCAGGGAGTGTGCGGACCTGAATGTAATTGACTGCTATGTCCTGCGCTACCTGTTGGATGATGAGCTTGCGCAGGTAGCGTACCCCATCGCTTTGCATGGGATCATCTTTCAGTCCATGCTTCGGATTGTTGACACAGACAGCAGTGGCTCTCTTCCCTTTCCCCACCTATTGCAGTCTTTCTTCGATGACGCCGGGGTAGATTGCTCAAATGAAGAACCCCAATACCCCCGGTCTTCCATTGACATGACGATGATGCGCTTCTATCAGTGGGAGAAGGGATGATCAGTGGGTGAAGCGTCGCCGCGCTGCACGAGCACCCCGAGCTGGCGTTGCTGATGAGGTTGCTGCTGAGGCTGATGCTGTAGGTGATGGGGCCCAGGACATTCCGATACCTGCTGGACCGGCCCCGGGTTATGACGAGCTGCTGCGTGAGTTTAGAGACTGGAGGGGGACAGCCACAGCCCGCTTTGATCAGATAGATAGTCGTCTAGATGGGTATGGTCAGAGACTCTCAGCTTTAGAGACCCGTCAGACTGACTACGAGGCTCGACAGGCTGCTCAGTTTGCCGAGTACCAGGCTCAGCAGGCTGCTCAGTTTGCAGAGTACCAGGCCCAGCAGGATGCCCGATTCCAGGCTTATGATGAGCGCTTCTCACAGTTGGAGTCTTGGCGCATGCCCCGGCGGTAGTACATGAGTTGGTCTATGCTCCAGACCTACATCCCTACCTATCTTTTATTGCTCTTATGGATTTTTCACCTGACTATGACATTTGTGCTATTTTGATGTCTTTTAGATTCGTAGGTTGCTACTTATGGTACCTCTTATTTTTCGCTTTGGATTGTTGTTATTAATTGGGTATTTCTGCTACTTCGAACTACTTTGTTGTGTATCTCCTATTGTGTTGCTATGCGATGTCTGTTGCTTCTAGATATTCAAACAGGACTGCCATCTTCTGTGTGCGATATCGAAAGAATACAAAGGAGACTCTGCCGAAATTTTTCCAACACAAAAGTCTCCCGTTCCTTGTCCTAAGTGTGGGGACGTCATCTTCACCGCTTATTCAGGGAAGTCCTATTCTTTCTTTTGCACTATACTCATATTCTAGTAGCAATGAGGACATTGCTATTTTCTAAGTGTGGGGACGTAGTATGGGGGGTTACACATCTAAAATGTTTGTTTTCAGTGGCTCCTGACAATACTTATTCCCCCTTCACTAACCTTTGATAACCCCCACAAAAATTTTTAATTCGACATACTTAGTTTTCACTTGTGGTCAGATGCATCAGTCGGGAATAACGTACGAGTAGCGAAATTTTTTTTGAGATTTAATCTGAAATTTCGGTCATAAGAACTTTGGTTATACTGCTTGGATTGTGAGTTTTGGTTAAAATTTTCATCTATTTCCTTCAAATAAAAGGTGAGACCATCATGTGACTATTTTGTTTGAACTAACTTGGGGCTTTGGGAAAGTTTTGGAATGAATGGAAGGAAAGGACAAAGGCAAGGTACTCCTCTAATCTACTCTGAACCGGAACAGGCCTCTCCCATTCGGTAATTAAGCTCTTGGAGTGTCTCATCACTTATCTACCTAAGATCATCTGATCTGGGATAGAAGGCCCAACACCGCTACAAGGATGGGGAGAAAAAGTCTGAGGGGATGAAATGAATAATGCTTACTCAGAAAAATTGGAAGGAAAGCTCTTTCATGCTAAACAATTTGGCAAATTCTTCCTTGATTATGAGTATGTGGCAATGAAAGGTAATGTGGAATATGACATTACTTCTTGCCCCTTGTCGTCCAATGAATTGTGGAAAGTAAAAGGAAAGAAAAGCCCCGAGTACAGTTTGGATTAAACAGTTATGACGATAATCTCATGCATTTGTCAAATACCCCAGCTTCACTGTTTAAGAAAACTTGCAGTACTAATCGCTGTTTCTTTTGACTGTCTTTCAGCATTAGATTTCCTTGAACATTTTCCTGACCTGATAAATCCCCGCTTTTGAAAATCTGGTACATCTTGCTTGCAGTAATTGCTTGAGGACAAGCAAAGGTTAAGTGTGGGGACGTTGATAAGTCAGGAATTTACCTATTTCTAAAGGGTCTTTTGAGACCCAATTTGTTATCATTTACTGCTAAATTCCTGTCTTATAAGTAATTTTATGTTTTTATTGCAATTGTCCTTTTATGGTTTTTGTGTGCTTTTTCAGGTATTTAATCTCAATAGAAACACATTCCTATCATTGTTGGAACAAGACAAATCAAACAAGCTAAATAGAGTCAAGATATTCATCATCGACTTAAATCAAGCTTGGTCCGGGACCTACTATGGAGCAAGACCCGGACCACAACGTGACTCAAATCTCGAATTGAAATATGTATGGTCCGGGACTTGGTGGAAGAGTGAAGACCCGGACCACAATGTGACTGTTTCTCTTAAAAAATCGTTTATGGTCCGGGACTTGAAGCAGGAGTGAAGACCCGGACCACAATGAAGCAATTCTCTCGACCAGATTTTAAGCATGGTCCGGGACTTGATACATGGCCTAAGTCCCGGACCACACTGACGGTGAAATAGAATATATCCCAAAACGAATGGTCCGGGACTTCAACCACCCTAAGTCCCGGACCAAAAGGTTTCATCAACGTCTATAGCGCGCGATTGAAAAGAAGAGATTCTCTTCTTATTATACTGCGCCGCCCCATAACTCCAATGTCTGTACTTCCTTTCCAGATTAACCACCGCCCCATACCTCAATAATCCATCTTTCCCACTGATTAATCCTTCTTTTCAGCTCATCACCACGATAAACACTCACCCTTCCACTCACAAACTCCAGCGTCATTTCCCACCACCATCTGCTATGCTACGTACTCACCCAAAGAGTTCTATAAATAGAACTCAAATCCCTCTCATTCACACACAGTCTTCGAGACATCAATCTCTCCCTCCATAAATCCTCCACATTTCCATTCCACCCAGTACGTAGTATTACTACTACTACTAATCATCTTCATCCCATTACATCCATACCACCACCTACAGTACGTAGTGTTTACACTACTACTAAAACACCCATTCTCCTCCACCTGATCACACAATATTATCCACACACCTCCATTTATCATCCCATTTCCACCAGAAGATAGAAGACCAAGCAGGAGAAGAGAAGGAAGAATTGCTCACCTCCTCAACCACCTTCATAAACATGGCTTCTTCTATCCTATCTTAGTTTTACTTATCATTATGCTTGAGTAATTCTATTAGCACTTTGGGATGGGGATATGAACTTAAATCCCCCATCTATGTTGTAAAACCTACACTTTATTTATTGCGGTTGTTTTCTCTTTTTTGTTTCATTAATGTTATAACCTGATCATTTATAGCATTTGTGGTGATTTCCAACAACATATGATTTTGAGTTGGGAGTTGTGACCGAAAAGAGAGGGAACCTTAGATTATGGCAGCTTGATTAGTTGGTGAAATTTAAGGCTATTAATATGGACTTGTTGTTAATGCTATCTAGTGATTTGAACTCTACTTGATTAGAGAGTTGGAAGCAAGCTAGGTAAGAGTTGGTTTATTCATGATTTGAAGGACCTTTACATTAGTCCAGATAGACAACCTGAGTGAAGTGGGTTTACTAATATAGTTGGGGTGAATTTAGAGGATTACAACCATCCTAAAGGTGCTTTCCATTCCAATTCATTACATCACATTTAATCTACTGCTTTTATTTTACAATTCCTCTTTGAACCAAACCAATACACTTGCCTTCGGCTAAACCCCCTTTATTTACTGTTTTATAACCGATTACCGAAACTAGGGAGATCGATATACCAATTTCCTAGTGGAACGACATCTTTACTACTACTTCGACTAGAGTTCACTTGCCCTCTTTCTGTGCTTTCAATAACACCCCCTTAAAACTACCAACAGCAAGCAGGTCATAAGAAGAACTGTATCGTTCACCGTTGGTTGTCTGGTTGCTTACTCTCCTCCAAGTTCCAAATACTCAAGCCCTAAAACATTAATTCAATTTTAGGTTGTTAATTACTTTTCCAATAAAGCTAACTTACTTAACTCACTTAGTCACTAATGATCCCCATCTAACACCACTTAAGTTCTTATAAACTTAATCTTAAATGAATCACTTCTCCTAATACCTTATACATATTCACCCACTTAATTATCATTGTTACTCACCAAACATGTCTTAAACAACCTTATATTATCATTACATATCAATCCCCATTTAGCACCTCTTAAATTCTTATAAACTTAATCTTGAACACTTAAAATCATTTACTTACCCTAATCTCTTAAGTCATTATATGCTTATCTTTCTAATCATCATCACTCCCTAATGTTGGACCACTAAGTCATTGTAATTTAAACTTAATCATATAAGTTAATCACTTCTCATTACACCTCATACTTGTTTACACCTCTTAAGGCCTTTATATGTCACCAAACAAGGCCTAGACATCATCTAAAACCATTACCATTCAATCCCCCATCATTAGAAGCCAAAACAATTTTTTTTTTTTTCTCTGCACTGGACCGCCCCTCTGGGGCGGTCCCCAGGGGCGGTCCCAACCAGAAGCTAATTTCCTGCACGATTTGCCTGGACCTCCCCACAGGGGCGGTCCCTAGGGGCGGTCCACAGCAGAACCTATTTTCCAAAGTGCTTTTCTACTCATTTTGAACTCCAAATTCACCCCAATCTTTTCCCACTCATTCCACAATCTTTCCACATGTTTCCTACATGTTTAAACACCTTAAAACATTCACTAAACCTTCCTCAAAAATCACCAATCTTGACACTCAATTTCTTACAAAATTCTTACACTTAACACTTGATTCCTTACACTTCCCTCTTGTGACTTTGCCTAAGACCTCAACTAATCATTATGTTTCTTCACCACCATCTTAACTACTCCTCAAGCATCATTTTGCACACCCATTTGCTTTACTCAAACTTCTCAAAGCCATATATAATCTAGCACATGCTTACATCCTTATAAGTCATTATACCTTATTTTTCCTTCAAACTTTGTACAAGTTTCCTAGCTTCCTTAACCATGGTTTTGGTGCATAAAACTCACCATTATAACCCCTAGTCCCTCTTATACATTCCTAGGTCTTCCTAGTACTCAAGAACTCCATGGTTTATCCATTTTCACCAAAAAACCCTTAGTGATCACTAGAACATCCTTAGTCATTAAATCTCCTTGGAACACCTTAAACACTTAGTTTTCTCTCCAAATTTTGACATGGCTTTCTTAGTATATTACTGCACCCAACATTTAGTTTTTTCACCCTTAATACAATCATGAACACTCTAACCCTTAGTACACAATCTTAGCACACAATTTACACCCTCCTAACCTCTAACTCCTCCTAGACAACTCTAGGCCATTCTAAACCTGGAGAACAACTTGGTTAACTCATTTCCACTCAAATTTTGCCATAGCTCCTCTAGTATATTATCATGCCCAAATGCATGGTTTTTCTCATACAATCATCTCACACTCATCGAGTCCTTTCTCATCATATTTTCTCACCCAAGTCAACTCATTCATAATAAACTCAATATAGTGCAATAATCTTAAATTGCATAGCATTAAGGCTCTTAAATGACATGGCTCTTAGGCCCTTAAATGACATGGCTCTTAGGCCCTTAAATGACATGAATTTAAACACAAAATTTCCCAAATGTAATAGCTTTCAACCTGTAATTACTCTGATCAATCTCATAGTAGTTATAATGCTCTTAAAATCCACCTTTAACTTATCTTACTAACTCATTCCCATTGGCTCCTTAGTCACAAGTTCACAAGCTTGTTTAAATTCTTTTTCCTAGGTTATATAACCCATTACATAATGTAAGCTTTAAGCTACATTAGTACTTATCTAAATACCACCCCTTAAACCTTAAACCACCATTAGGTAAGCAATTTACCTTGTTTTTCCAAGCTTATCTTAACTTCCTCCTTAGACCTTCTTCTTGAATGAATCTCAGCCACCCATTAAATTTCCTTTGCCAATGTTCTAATCAATATTCAATGACTCACATGAGTGCTAAACAATACACTAACCTTAAGGAATGAAAACCTAGGTTAAAATGTGTTTTAAGGTCTTATAATGAATATTTTACCTTGAAGTCTTAAGATAGGCTTGGATATGAATCAAGAAGGACCTCCTCTAGCCCTTGGAGAATATAATCAAGCTAGAACAATGGATAAAAATGAAGCCCCATGAGTAGTAATTTTCGGTAATGTGGAGAAATGGTGGAAACCTAACTTTTCTTACATATTCTTTACCTTAAGAGAATGGGGAAGCTAATGCACCCTCCAAGCTTATTTTTCCCCCTTCAATGGCGATTTCCCATGGCTCCAAAATGAGGCTTTTCAAATTTTGAAAAGATAGGAAGCAAGGCCTTGGTCTAACTAAGAGAAATCTATGCTTTGTTTTGATTTGGAGCTAAAATGAATATTTGGTGGGCAAAGCAAGGTTAGGCAACATGGTGCTGTTTGGGAACGGTTTAGAACAGAGAAGAAAAGAGGACTCGTTGGTGAAGAGAAATGAAGAGAGAGGAGAGAGTAGGCTAATAAAGGATATCTTGCTTTATAAAAGCAAATAGTAACTTTCTTTACTTTATCTCTTCTTATTTTCTTATTTGATGAAGTCTATGTGACTCATCCCTTAAAACCGTCCCCCCCTTACTAATTATACATAAGGCCTTGTTTCCATTTAACTAATTAAGGTTGACTTAAGTCAAACTAGCACTATTTGAGCACTATTCACTAATTAGTGCACATATTCGTGAAATTTTTTGGTTTTCCATTGATTTAGTCTTCCTAATGTGATACTAATTAGTACACATTTGATTAAGGTGTAATCATGGGCATTTAGCCACTCAAACTCATTTCTAAGACAATTTCTCAAAAAGGTGCTTTAAGGGGTCTTAAAGCACATTTTGTGTTTAAGCTTGTTTTTGAGCTTGGTTTTCTTTGCTAATTGATTTAACATGTCCATTATCATATTAATAAAGTCTTATAATGGTATTTGGGTGCTAATCAAAGTCACTCCAAGCTTAGAGCATGTTTTTGCCCAAATTGCCCTTAAGGCATTTTCTTGTGTTTTTCTTGGTTTAAATTGTCTACCAACCTTTCTAAGGCATATATTGGCCTTACTACATCATAATTTGATGTTTACTTAGCATACTTAGGTTTGGGGTATTTCAATAACCTCCGGCCCGGGGACTACACATCCCACCACCGGGATTTACTTGACTCACCAATCCAGGATGCTACCCATTTAAGGGGTTTGGGCCGTGGACCAGTTAAAGAGTCAGGAATTAGAGCCAACCTCTTGTGACTCCGCATCCTCACGTGTGGCCGAAACTATATCGAACTTCTACTCATTCCAATTTAATTACCAATTTAAGTTAGATTGGTTAGCTTGTTAGGAATCAGTTAGAAGTCCAATCACAAACACATTCGGTCACAATACAATATATCATACATACACACATTCATATTCATCCATATATTTCATGAATTATACAAACTATGATTTAAGGAAGATATGCAATAAGGAACAATCTCATGATATTCACAAGTAAGCATAATATATCCGATTCGTGCGTTTATCTTATTTGGTGATCGATTAGCAGACAACACACAAATCAGAGTAACCAAGGTAGCATAAGGGGCATGAGGAGTTCATACTGTTCACCGTTGTACTTGTATCCGACGTTCCTCCGGTGTTCACAATCCATGTCCTAACATATGCATACAATTGGGTGGTTAATTACCCTTACTTAACCTTACTAATTACTTTACTAACATTTCCTGGTTTATACTTACTAATTCATTGTTGTTCAAATACATATACTTAGGTTATTTACTTTCCATTATTTTCTAAGCTTGTTTATAGCCTTATGACCATTAACATCATTAATTATGTCTTAATTATCTTATAATATCATTACCCATCCTTACCCATCCTTAGTTTAGCTTTAAAACACATTCTGGAAGGATTTTAGGTTGGTCCGGGTTGTTGTCCGGGTTTACATACCTGGACCAACACATTGGAAAAGTCCTCAGGTAGAAAAATCGCCTGGTCCGGGTTTATACCCTACTCTACAAACCCGGACCACTTATGCTGATTAGTTACGGGTGTGTTTTTAGTATGGTCCGGGTTTGTGTACTCCTTTGCAAACCCGGACCACTTGTTTTAGGAAGTTACGGGTATGTTTTAGGGGTGGTCCGGGCTAGTGTCCTAGTTTGCAAACCCGGACCACTCCTTTTGTATAAGTTTTTGTCGAGTTTTTATGCTGGTCCGGGTTTCTGTACCGGTTTACAAACCCGAACCAGTTGCAGTTTTACAATTTATGTAAGTTTTCAAACTTGTTTCAACTCCAAACTTCTACTCTAATCTCTTCCCTAATATTCCTACATATATTCTAGCATGTTTTGACATTGATTAAGCATTTTAAACTAACCTAATACAACTCTATAAAAATCTGTTACATTAACACACTCTCTGTAAGTTTTTCTCTTCTGTTACAATTTTTCCTTCTCCAACTAATGCTACAGATTTTTTCTTTTCTTCCCACTAACTAAATGACTTTACAACTAACCTAACTTAGCTAAACACTCTCCATTAAACCTTTTCCAACTCTACTCAGCTACACCTCTCCCTCTGTTACAAAACAAAGTGACAATCTTATTCTTTTCTTCTCTGCAACCCTCTCTGTTCTTTCTTTTCTAACAGCTACAAGTCTCTACATTCCTAACCAAATTTGGACAGAGTTTGGCTACATTTATAAGTGTTCTCATCACATAATTTTACACACTCAACATAGCTCACAACCTGTTCAACATATACATTACTCTCACACAACTTCTAATACTCACTGCACACTTACTACTTACTCTTAACAATTTATTTACTTGTTTTCAAAAGCTTCAAACTACAAGTACCATCCACATTAATTTACCCATTCCTTTCCTACTGTTACGGTGGTTTTTGACATTGTTACAGTAATACACTTATACATACACAAACATTAAAATTGTACAGAGGCTTCTCATTACCTTGGTTTTCTTGTTTCTTTTCTTTTCTATCCTTCTCCTTACAGCTCCTCTTTCCTTCTTTGTTTTCTTGATTCTATTTAAGCCAAGCTACTCCATGTAACAAGGCATACACACACATACACAAAGCTAGTAAATTTCTAACTTACGTATTAAACCCTAGTTTGTGAGAAACCACTTAAAACCCTTAAGAAGTCTTACCTTGAGTTTCTAATGGAGTTTTGAGTGGGAAAATGACAAAGCTTCAACTCTCCAAATGGAACACCAACCGGCTAGGTGAGGAACAATGGTGTTCACGTAAGTTTTGGTTTTTGCAAGGAAAAATGGAAAAGAGAGAGCTTTGGTCTTTTTCTTACCTTAGAACATGAAGAAGATGGAGCTTCAAATGGTGCTCCTTAGTCTCTAAAACGATTATACCCCTCAAAAATGAAGTTGAAGGTTTTTGGTTTTTGAAGGGTGTAAAATGTTCTCCAAAGCGATACGAATTCAACGGTGTAATTTTTGAAGCATTTGGAGGTGGTTTAAGGTTTCAAAGATGAGGAGAAAGTGGGCTCTATGAGGCTTCTTCTTAAATCGCCATTTCAGTCGCACAGGAAGGAGAAGAGAATAGAGAGGAAGAAGAGAGGTGCAGTACGTGGGTTTGTGAGGGATAGGAGAGAGAGTTTACTTTTTGACTTTTTATTTCTTTTGTCTTTTGTACATAGAAGGGAATTAAGAGAGGGGGTATGGGCTATTAAGTCAGCCGGCTACACACACCTCACATGGGGTTTTAAAATATTTATTGCAATAGTGGACACACTAGTTTATTTTAATTACACTCTCACCCCACAACTTCCCGTTTTTGACAGTTTTTACTATTTTCTCGTTTTATTGATTTTATTGGTCCTAAACCTTCACTAATGTTTATTAATGACTATTTAGTTGACTAAAATTGTTACGAGTCTATTTGACCCGCTTAAAGTCACGTTTTCCCGGTTTCCTCGAAAAACGTGCTTTAAGATTCATTAGTGTTTTTAATCCGTTTTAAGGATCCGCTTTCTTCGGAATTTGTTCCCTCATGATTATTTGGACATAATTAAGCTTCTAAATTACTTATTAGCCTATTTAATCACTATTTTTAACTACGGGGTATTTCAAATATTCTAATTCTTGGATTAAATCCTAGAATACAAGGGAGGGTTTAAAGCTCTTAATATGAGAGGTTACCTTTCCAATCTCTAGATGAGTGTTTGGCAACCAAAAACCATAAGCTCCAGCACTTAAAAACCGGCTGGAACAAGGGGAACAAGAGGCTCAAAATCTGGAAATTCTTTGTGGCAAGGAAAGGCTAGAAAAGAAAGATTTTTGAACTTCTTTTTACCTTATGACAACCAAGGAATGATGTAGTTCAAGATGGTCTTCTTTTCCCTTCAAAAGGAGCTCCAGCCATGGTGACCAACTTCAAGATTTTTGGATTTTGAAAAGAGGGAAATGATCTCCAAGCTGAGGGGAGTTCAATGGTGTAATTTTCTTGTTGTTTTGACTTTGTTTAAACCATGAAAAATGAAGAAGAAGAGGAGCTTGGTGGAGGGCTGTTCAAATCACCATTGTGGGCAAGGGGAAGAAGAGAGACTCTGGTGAGGGCTGAGAGAAAACGTGAGAAGGGAGTGGGAATAGAAGAGAGAGAATGGGAAAAGTAACACTTGTACTTTTCTTTTGCTTTTTGCTTTATTTATTTTGACTTTTAGTAGCTAATAGAGAGTTGGGAGAGGGGGATGAACGTGGGCACACACACAAATAAGGGATGCCAGCTTTTTATTTACAAAATGAAGAGAGTATTTTGGTCTTATTACAATTAACACCCCATAAGTCCCCGGTTTGACACTATTCACTAACCGGAGCCATTTTCCTGATTTTTCTCATTTATTTGATTTTAATGATTCCAATACCTTCCGTAGTGTTTAATTGTAGTTATATGATTGAATATAATTTTTACAAGTCATTTAAACTACTTAAAGTCACATTTTTTTCTGGTTTTTCTGAAAAAGGTGCTTCAAGGCTCATTTGCGTTTTTAACCCATTATATGGATCCGTTTTCTTCGGGATTTGTTCCCACATGTTCTTAGTGTATAATTAAGCCCTAGGAATCCATCTAGGACCCTAGTTGAGGTCATATACCTCTTATGGTAGCGTAACGCATGTCTTTACGTTTTGTGCTTTTTATGCGTTTTCTCTTTTTCTTTTGGTTTAATTTCTTCACCAATATTCTTTAGGAATCATTAGGCCTTTAATTATCATATTAGCATGATTTGATCACCATATTTAAGTTCGGGGTATTTTAGCTATACTTACACAAAAAATGTGTTTGTAAATGGCATTTTTTGTAGTGAAAGAGTCTAGATAAGCCAAGGATTAACATTGTTAGTCCTTTGGAAACTAGAATTCTCACTCTTCTTTGTTGGGCATAGGAAGGGATGAATTCTCTTTTGGATAACAACAAATCGTTAAAAAGAGAATGTGAAACTCTTTCATACATGGTAGCCAAGGTAAATCAAAAGTTAGAACTTTACTCTAACTAATCCAATTTGATATACTGGGAAGGCAAATTTGAAGCAAATGATGCGGAATAATAACTCAGAAAAATGCGGATTGGAATATAAGACTGAGACGTTCTCTTAGTCTACGACTGAAAAGTTAAAGACTAGATCTGCAAGACCTCAGTCAAGATCACACTCATGTTGATATTGCCATCAGCTAGGACACAAGATCAGATGGTGGCCCAAATTGTTGAGAAAACAATTACATGAAGTATCATCGAGATGGAGTTCATACAAAACCAATAGATCGCATATTAAAATATGGATTCCTATCAACCATTCTAACTCTGAGTCTACAACTGAGTCAAACAAGTCTGGGTACTAAAGTCTAATCAGCCCTATCAGACTTGCCAAGAAGACATATCACCTTCTTCATACTGTTTATCTCCTTCACAGTGATTAGACCATGACACAATTCCATAAGTACTCTCAGCATATCCCTCACCATTTATTTACCCATGGAGAATGACTTCCTTTTTTATTTGGCAAAATGGGGAATTGGTCTTGAACGTATACAATGATTCAGGGGGAACATTAATCTGTTCAAGAGTTACTGAGTTTACCAATTGGTCTTGAATGTATAAAATGATTCAGAGGGAACATTCATCAGTTTAGGACTTACAAAGTCTGTCGCATCAAAAAGTAGGAAACTGTTAATGCAGTGTGTTGATTAGCAAACTCATCAGTTCAAGACTTACAGAGTTTACCGCATCAAAAAGGGGGAAATTTTTGATATAGTGTTTTGATCAGCAAACTCATCAGTTCAAGACTTACAGAGTTTGCCGCATCAAAAAGGGGGAAATTTTTGATATAGTGTTTTGATCATCAAACTCAGTCATATACTGAACATTGTCAAGAGATCAGTCTTGAATTGACTACTGTTTTTTTATCTTTTCTAAATGTGTGGAGAAGAGAAATTAAGCAAATATTTCCATATCTTCTAAATTAGGTTATATCTCCTTAGAGATTAATATTCTTCAGTCGAAGATATAGTTTTCTAGTTTGATAATGAAATACTTTGTATACATAGAGAAAATCTAGGAGATATTTAGGAATTTATCTTTTATAGATAAATAGCCTAGATATCTATATATACACCCATAGGAAGAGAGCAGAGGACGGAGGAGCATAGAGAAAAATATAGAGAGTGAGATTTGAGTTCAAAGAAAGTTTTACTGTTGGATGTGTTGTAGGTAATTTGAGTTCAGAATTCGAATTACGTGTGAGTTATGTCAAAATAATGTTCTTAATGTGAGGGTTTGTATTCGCATTGAGTACGTGATTGTGTATTAGTTTTTATACGTGATTATAGTAAAGGTTCAACCTTTAATTTGTTCTGGTCTTCCCTTCTTTCTCTTCGTTCTTCCCAAGTCGTGGACTCAAATCACCGACATCTTCGGAGTCGCAGACTTAGATCACCGACGCCTTGGAACTTTCAGAAGTCATCGATCTGAGTATCAATGGTGAAGCTGAATTCAGATGTCGTTGCCTATATATTATTATAGCATATCCGCGAAGCAATTAGAGTAACCCATAATGTCCCTTGAACTCTTTGAAATTCAACGGCCCCATCATTTTAAATATGATCTTTTTTTTATGGAAAAGTCTTCATTTGAGTATTGAGTATTGACCATTTTTCAACCTGACTCGAAATCAAGTTTAATGCATTATTTTCTCTCTATTCTCCCCATGCCATGCCCGGTGTGGCCGTGCCGCCGTGTTTGTCGTCTCAAACTGGGAAGTTTCACTAGTGAAAATGCCCAAAATCGGACGACGTGATAATGTAGGCAGGCCGAAGTTATTATGGGCTCACTCACTATTAAGCAGTCCTGTCTAGTAGTATAAATATTATTGGATTCAAGTTCTATGAGCCTGCCTTCATCTGAAACATGAAACCAAACGGGTTTCCTGGTTTGGCCCAGCGGCGTTTAGGAGCTGAGCTGTTTTCAGATAAATTGGAGACGAGCTCCTATGACAACGTCCAACCCTGTGTATGTGTGTGTTCAGGGCGAACGACAGAGAGAAGGGCGCCACGTGGAAGGAACCTAGAACCATAGCGGTGGAAGGCCACGATCCGAAGACCCATAACTATTGTTTCTTTATTTAAATCGAGAATTTCCATTTCCGTTTTAGAGATTTTATTTTTGGTTCCCTTCTCATTTTTTGAAAAACCAGAGCGCGCAGGTCAAGATCGGCCCTTTAGAACTCTCTACACCCCTTTCGTCCGTGTCTCCCTAACAAGAGTATGTACTGCATTCCCTTCCTTTCCCCCATTTCTCATCTACCCTTCCCTACCGGTGCTTTCCCAACCTCAGCTCGCCTCTCGGATACGGGGTTTTGAATTTTCAATTACTGTAAAACCAAAATAAGAAGCCCGATCACGAGGTTTGTTCTTCCGATTATTATCGGTGTAGGTTTCGTCCTTTCACGTATTAGTTCCCTTAAACCTATTAATTCGCGATGGTTTTGGATTTTTGGTATCGGCATTGTCATTACTCATCAAGATTTTCGTGCAACATTATGATCCGTGCTCCCGGTCCACTTCATACTTGCTTGTTCCCTCCTTGTGAATTTAATGGGCTTTGTCAGATCAATATACTTGGTTTTACTTAGCCTGATGATCTTCAAAATTTTACATCCATCGGTTTGCTTCTCTGACGTTCTGTGATCATTTTACGTTTTGCGCCGCGCCGATGATTTTTGATTCTGAGGGATGATTAACTGAACGCCACGATGTCACAAGTCGTCTGTCGATCAATCCATACGTCTATAATTATCTTTCTTACTCCTCTTCCGGACTGCAGAGAAGATGTAGAACTTGTCCTTAAAATGTACAATGTTTGGTTTCTTTCAGTTGTTGTTAAACGAAGATGGCAGATGCTGAGGATATCCAGCCACTCGTCTGTGACAATGGCACAGGGATGGTTAAGGTAAACCATGAAATTCAAGGCTTCCTTCTTGATTAAATAAGCTTTTTCAAACCCATCTTGATTAAAGAAGTGAAGCATCAAGTCGCTGTCTTCCCCTCTAGACCTAGTTATTGAATTCCACCTTTCTTAGTATCTGATATTGAGTTATCATATGTGACATCTAATTCTGATCCTTCTACATACAGGCTGGATTTGCTGGAGATGATGCTCCCAGGGCTGTGTTCCCTAGTATAGTTGGCCGCCCTCGTCACACTGGTGTCATGGTTGGAATGGGACAGAAAGATGCATACGTTGGAGATGAAGCTCAGTCAAAACGTGGTATATTGACCCTGAAATACCCGATTGAGCATGGTATTGTGACAAACTGGGATGATATGGAAAAAATTTGGCATCACACTTTCTACAATGAGCTCCGTGTTGCACCTGAAGAGCACCCTATTCTGCTCACCGAAGCACCACTCAATCCAAAGGCTAACCGTGAGAAAATGACCCAGATCATGTTTGAGACCTTCAATGCCCCTGCTATGTATGTAGCCATCCAGGCTGTTCTTTCTCTCTATGCTAGTGGACGTACAACTGGTAATTAAGCTCCTTGTAAAGAAATTATATATATATTTTGGGTTGATTCATTTATCAAGATTACTAGTACTACTCACAATATGGATATCTGATTTTTTATTTTTTTTTCACTTGAGTATGGTAAGGTATTGTGTTGGACTCTGGAGATGGTGTGAGCCACACTGTTCCAATCTACGAAGGGTATGCACTTCCACATGCTATCCTTCGTCTTGATCTGGCTGGGCGGGACCTGACTGACCACCTCATGAAGATCCTTACTGAGCGTGGCTACTCATTCACCACCTCAGCCGAGAGAGAAATCGTGAGAGACGTGAAGGAAAAGCTGTCTTACATAGCTCTAGACTTTGAGCAGGAGCTGGAGACCTCGAAGACCAGCTCGGCAGTTGAAAAGAGTTATGAGTTGCCAGATGGGCAGGTGATCACGATTGGTTCCGAGCGTTTCAGGTGCCCGGAAGTTCTGTTCCAGCCATCTATGATAGGGATGGAGGCTGCTGGTATCCATGAGACCACGTACAATTCAATCATGAAGTGTGATGTGGATATCAGGAAAGATTTGTATGGTAACATTGTTCTGAGTGGAGGTACCACTATGTTCGCTGGGATTGCAGATAGGATGAGCAAGGAGATCACTGCCTTGGCTCCCAGCAGCATGAAGATAAAGGTCGTTGCACCACCTGAGAGGAAATATAGTGTTTGGATTGGAGGTTCCATCTTGGCATCCCTTAGCACATTTCAGCAGGTATGCTTAGCTTGTCTCTCTTGGAAAGAAAGGTTGATCATTGGTGTTGTGATTGACTAAATCACGGGCGATAAGGTAACATTGTTGTTCTTGTTTGATGTAGATGTGGATTGCCAAGGCGGAGTACGATGAGTCCGGACCTTCAATTGTGCACCGGAAATGCTTCTAGATCTCTACTGCCGCAGCAGAGAAACGGGAATGCGAATTGTTTAGAACAACATATAACTATATATTTATGTGCATAAAGAACTCGGCATCCAAAGAGGGGGCATTATTTGCTGTCATCTTCGTGTCTTGCAAATCTTCTGTTCCCAATGGTGTAAGAGATTTTTTTAAGAAAAAAAAAACGGGTAGTCAGAGGACCAAGTCTGGTCATTATTTTGGAGTTATATATTTTTTTTTCTGTTTTTAAGTAATTTTTTTTCTCCCTCTTTTGTTTTTTGTTTCTTTCAAATTTTGATTTGAGTTCCTTATCAATTCATAAGCTCAAAAATTATACATTTCCCCTTGATTTAATTAGCTTCAGTTCACGATTCTTCTCGATCCCTATTGCCTAGTACTGTTTCAGTGTCGAGTTCTGGTTTCTAACTGTTGTTTGTCACCAGTTTATTATTATTATTGAAGTGCTACTTCATTCATTCATACTAAGATGAGCAATATTGCAAAAACCAACGCTGAACGGATGTAATTTAGCAGCATGCGCCAAACGAAGGGTTGAATATGAAACCTAATGTCTCCAGTCCCCTGAATTGTTAAAATATCTACAAGCTAGACAAGGAGGAATTCTTCAGAATAGTAGTCATGATCTCCATGATTTCAGTAGACCAAGGCCCACCGAAGACCATAGAGAATCAAATCAATCTCTAACCGAGAATCATCATCTTCACTACGAATTTTCATGTTAGAATCAGAGAAGAACCAAATTTTCTGTGACACCAAGAGTAAAAAAATTCTTCTCGAACTAGAGGGAGAGATTCATCAAAATAATTAAGATCAGTTTTTCTTTTCATTGAGACTTGGCAAGCTTTGGAGAAAGCAACATTTGAATCAATACTATCCAAGATGGACGACTCACTATTATGTCTGCATCGGTTCTAGCATTATAGATAGCACACACCAGGTTAACTATCATACCTAGTTGAAAGTTGAAACTTGGTCAGTAATGAACTAGTTTTGAATTGCCCCTTTTGAGTAACTTGTGAGGCTGTCAATATTGATAATGTTCTTCTAGTAGTCTTTAACTGACCAACATTGGAAAAGTTCATGTTGATCAGTATCTTCGATTCCACAGAAAAAACACTTGCACGACTGTCCAATTCTTCTATCTATGTTTACCATAAAAGGGGAGATTTGGAGGACGAATTTCCAATAGAAAAATCTAGCTCTAGGAGGGAAAAGGTTCGAACCAATTTTTTCCAAGGAAGCCATATAGCATGATATTCCCCCAAGGTAGCTTCTCCCAGGCTAAATTTCTGAACGAATATATATTGGCAAAATAAGAATATGGAGAAAAGATTGAAAGAATAACAATACGACTTTGTTTGTATTCAATACTGATAAAAATATATATCCTTTTGTAGGCTAATATTCCTAATTTAATTTATTTAAAATTGTACTAACAATCCCCAACAAACTCCTACAAAATCTATTATTCTAGATAAGACTAAACAATAATTCATTTCAAATCAATAATAAATATTTTCATAACAATAAAACCAACATTTTCTGTTGATTTGAAAATTCTCAAAAAAAAAAACATCTTAACAAACTAAATAAAATATTTGAAGCACCGTCTCTTCAATCTTCAAATTTTTCACGGAGCATTTCTCCCCCAAAATTCACGGAGCACTTCTCTCCCAAAATTCATGCAGCACTTCCCTCCCAAAATCCGGATGCACTTCTCATCTTCTTCGGCAATTATGGTGCACATCTTACCAATAACGTAGAAGCACTTCTCTCCTTACTTCTAAAACAAATTTTCTTTTGCGAACTGAGCCATCTCAGTTTCCTTGCTACTCGTCTGAGCTTGTTCAGCACCTAACCTGCAATACTTTTGAACATGGCCAAATTTTTTGCACTTATAACAAAGAGTTTTTCCTTTGTGCCAACAATCATCTTCTTCATGGCCAAATTTTTTACAATTAGTACACTGTAAAAATTTGTTTTTTCCTTTAAATTTTGAAGAATTAACCATAAAGGGGGCTTCATCATTTTCTTCACTTCCTTCCTCCCTCATTGTCCTTCGTTGATCAACCGCTTGAAGGGCATTGATCAATTCTGCAAAATTTATGTTGGACAAATCCCTTGAATCCTCAAGAGATGAGATTTTGGATTCATACCTATCAAGAAGTGTGACGAAAAGTTTTTCTACAAGTCTTTGAGGCGGAAGCAGTTCACCAAGAATTTTAATTTGGTTGGAGATCGATAAAATTCGACTTCCATACTCCTTCACATTCTCAGATTTTTTCATTCTAACCATCTCAAATTCTCTTTTGAGATTCAGAATTTGCATCAATTTGGTTTGTCTATTACCTTCAACTTCTTCCTGTAGTGTCTCCCATGCTTCTTTTGTAGATTCACAAGCCATTATACTAGTGAAAACTTCTTTAGACACAGCTGAATGTATGCAAGATAAGGCCTTTGGAATCTTCATCATTTCTTCTTCATATCTTTTCGTCTGTGTAGCTGATGGATTTGACGACAGAGGTGCAGGCTCAAAATCGGTTTCCACGACTTCCCACAAATTGAAAGCTCGTAGATATGACCCCATTCAAATGGCCCATGAATGATAATTCTTACCACAAAAAACTGGAATAGGATTATTGAAATTTGATGTCATCACTCAAACTCAAAAACTTTTTTTTGATGTTATTTTTCTGTTCACTCAACAAAACCTAAGAATACTTATGACTAAAAAACTGACGAAGAAAAGCATATGACAACTCTTTTTATTTGGACCTCAGCAATCAGAAAGAAATCTGCATTGATTTCTTCCCTCTATCTAGCTCTTGATACCATGTTGGCAAAATAAGAATTGGGAGAAAAGATTGAAGGAATAACAATACGACTTTGTTTTGTATTCAATACTAATAGAAATACATATCCTTTTGTAGGCTAATATTCCTAATTTAATTTATTTAAAATTGTACTAACTACCCCTCAACAAACTCCTACAAAATCTATTATTCTAGATTAGACTAAACAATAATTAATTTCAAATCAACAATAAATATTTTCAAATCAATAAAACCAACAATATAGTAGCCTGATTGAATTGAGTAATTGCCTGATTGAATCCACTTCTAACTATCACTGGAACTGGTATAAATTGGAATACATAGTATCTCATCATGATCCATAGAAAAGAAACTATTCTTAATGAGGTCAGAGTTCTAAAGCATTGGTATCACGATAAATCAATTGCTTGACGATCTTTAGAGATGGGCCTTAGAGAAGAGGGTAATAGGGGAGCTGGGAAAGTTTCTAGCAATCTAGGGAGAGTCCCAGATACTGGTGTTTTCACAATTTCCAACACTAGCAACAGTTTGTTTGTTTGTATCTTCCACCAGACTGATGATAAATTCGCCCTAAATAAAACTTGTTTTTAACCTATTTGAATGGCTTGATTTTGCGTAAAAATAATGGGTTACATTTATAGATTCAATCCTGGTATGCAATCTTGACTTTTACCATTCGTAGGTGCCTACTGTTATGAGATTGTTCCATGTCGCCAGGTACAACTACACAGTGTGGGCTGGCCTCGGTCAAAAGAGAATGCATTTTGGTCTGAAAAAATCGTCTCTTTGAGGTGTCATGTATGGCAATATAAACACAGACCATCCCTATCCATCGTGGTTCATGCATTAAACTCATCTTTTACT
Source organism: Limonium bicolor (assembly GCA_023374045.1). Classification (NCBI taxonomy): domain Eukaryota; kingdom Viridiplantae; phylum Streptophyta; class Magnoliopsida; order Caryophyllales; family Plumbaginaceae; genus Limonium; species Limonium bicolor. The sequence continues at coordinate 393,704,367 of CM041777.1, read as the reverse complement.
TTTCATCTTGTTTTGACTTTACGTCGTGTTCAGAGTCGTGGACAAGTATGTTACAAAAAACCCAGCAATTTGAAATCCTCAGCTATCACGTCGATCCCTTTACAATAGATTTTTCATTTGTTTAGTTCAGGATATATTTTTTGTACTTAATAGTGTTTTAATCATGTGTTCTCCTCTAATAACATATCGTCACAAAATAAACTGTTAAAACATAACATATTTTGAGACCAATAAAGATATCAATAATCATCATGTTTGATTTGAACATAAAGTTAACCTTTTCTCAAGAAGAACAATTAATATTTATTTAATTTTAGTAATGTTACATTATCTTAAATAATTAAAATAATTAATTTTCTGGATTTACAATAATATTTACCAACGTTACCATTATGAATGAAATCTAGCCATGAAACTTGAAACATGCCGCTGCTACAATCCAAAACCCTCATTCTCCATGAAAATTATATCATAGTTAATTTCCTTATAGAAAACATATATCGTGTTTATAATAATATTGTTGTAAATGAGAAAAGAAAGATCGTAGAGAGAGACGAGTTAGAGAGGAAACTGATATTCTTGTTTCAATATGAGCATAAAACTCCTCTATCTATAGAGAGTTGGGTACATAGGGAAACCCTAATTAAATAAGATATAAAGTCCACTATAAAATATATCTATTTATAACACTTCCCCTTGGACAAACATCTTATTATATGCCCCTTGTTAAAAGCCTCGACTGGAAAAACCCTATGGGATAAAACCTCGGGCAAAGGCAAAAAGAGTTCAGTCTTACAATAATCAAATAGTTGAGATAATCAACCATAGATATTTTAACTTGGCATCCACATAATGAATCCATTGGATGCATTTCATTGATTGCCTCGTTAAAACCTTACCAAGAAAAATCCAGTGGGAAAAACATCATGTTGAAGGAAAAAAGAGAAAAACAATCAATTCTCTCTTTGATGAAAACATCACTTTTATTCCTTAAATTTAATGCATCCTCAGTCTTTAAGATTGGTCCTGCGTCTAGTTGATTATGGAACACCTGACTGAATAAATCCATCAAATTCGCACTTTTGCATATTTGCTTCATATTAATATCGGCATCCCTTTTATAAGTATAATCATTTGGGGTATGTATATTATAGATGTAATCATCTACATCGTTTGGGTATCAAGCCGAATATTCAATCAAGCATACCCTTAATTAACCTCTTGGGGGGGGGTTTTCACATTATGTATCTATAGATACGATAACTCATTAACCATTCTGCAATAGCATTAAGATTGGTACTTCATGATCATTGATTCAATAACCATCAGGAGACTCGTAAAGATTTTCAATTATACTCTTACATTGCTACTATAGCAACATGAATTATCCAATAAAACTGGACTCATTTCAGTGATACCTTTCCAATAATTTTCACTAAGATAACAATGGCACAATCAACTTTATCGCCCAGGTTCATGAAAGGATTTGTCAACACTGTCACAAGGGCATTCCCTTTTAGACTTCACTAAACTCCTAAGGAGTTAATCCCTTTCGACATGTTTTAGCATGTGTTCGGTTGTTTTTCTCCTTGGAATTCAATCTCCCACGAGCCAATAGCTGGCTCTCCTACCTTGATTATTGTTCGGGGCTAGAGGGATATGTGTATGGTGTGTTCGGGTCTATATCAGGACCGACACATCTAAGTAAATTAATTATGTATGGTGTGATCAGGCCTATATTATGGCCAACACATCTAAGTAAGTAATTGTGTACGGTGTGTTCGGATCTATATTTTATCCTACACATCCTAAGTATAGTGTACGTCCTCTAAGAAGAACGACAATATGTTGTGTATACGTTATTACGTGATGTGTGTGGTTATGTTGTGTACGTTGATCACCGAAATCAACCCCAGGTTAATATAAGAAGTGCTTGGTTGTAACCCGATTAGATGGGTAAGTGTCGTCTAATAAGAAATTAGCTCCATTAAGGTAGAAACCCTCAAGGGTTAAGGAACACAATAATGTGATCTAACAAGTGTGGATGTGTAAACCTTATTGTTTGTACCCTATTGATTAAATATATGTTAAATATAATCATGATGTGTGTGTATAGTTTTCATGCATGATTTAAATATAATCAACCGCATGCTCAGATGACAAATAGTTGTACGTGGCCCGATAGTATGCGAGCTGCACAATTACCATACCAGCAAAGGTGCTGAGCCCCTTTGGGGCCACCCATTTCATTTCAGGTACAATGGAGCTAGTAACCGTTCAAGAGTAGGACGGGGTGACTATTTATGCATGGATAGTTATTTAATTTGTTATGTATTTGTAAGTATAGTAAGATCGAATATGTTATCGGCAATAAAATGTATTAGACTCGATACAGTATGTAATGTAATGTGTTGACTCGGTTGTTATGAAGTGGGATTGTATTGTATAAAATGCTCGGGGATCTAGTCCATCAGACCGATAAAGTGTTCATGTATTAGCCTTGTTAGCCACGTGGGTGGCTAACAACGTGTAACACCCAATGATTAAGTTAAGTGTTGAGTTGTAATTCCGCTGCAATCGTTTGTTAAGTATTGTGTTTATAATTGGGGTGTTACAAAATTACATCACCAATTATGAATCAAATAGGAGAAGATGGAGCTAGCTCCACCTTCATGTGTGGCTTCAGTGCCACATATCAGCATATTACTGGCTCAATTAAAATTAATTGAAGAAAAAGAGGAAAAATAAAAAATAAAGAGGAAAAACATACCTATGCAGCGGGCGCAGAAGAGTCTCGGGGGGCGGAATGTGGTCTTCGTTATTAGGAGAGAGAAATTTGTTTTTTCAAATGTTATAACTCATAAAATATAAATGTAAAAATTAAAAAAACATTATACCATTATTCATCATAATACATGCGCTTCAAAACAAGATTCATCATGAATATATTTTGGTAAACTAAAAAATATATGTTTTTAGAATGAGCATGTATTACGTATTTTTAAAGTGAATCTTGTTCATTAACAAAATGAATCTTCTTTAATAATAAAATGTAGAAATAATGCAAAAAAAGATTACCCTACACCCCCAAACACCCTAAAAACCCATCCTAGGAAAGCTAAAAACGTTGAAAACATTTTTATGGTTTGTAGTACAGGGTTTAGACCTTAAACCCTAAACTACAAACCCTAAAAACTTGTCAAGTCAGTAATGACAATATAAAGTGTAGAAATAACGCCAAAAAGATTATCCTACCCTCCCCCCCTAAACACCCTAAAAACCATCATAGGAAAGCTAAAAATGAAGACATTTTTAGGGTTTTTAGTGTAGGGTTTAGGGTACGACCCTAAACCCTAAACCACAAACCCTAAAGACCTGTTGAGTGAGTAACAATAATATAAAGTGTAGAACTAATGCCAAAAAGATGACCCTACCCCCTCCAGACACCCTAAAAACCACCCTTGGAAAGCTAAAAACGCTGAAGGCCTTTTTAGGGTTTGTAGTGCAGGGTTTAGGGTCTAACGACCACAAACTCTAAACCACAAACCCTAAAAACCTGCCGAGTTAGTAACACCAATATAAAGTGTAAAACTAATACCATAAAAATTACCCTACCCCCCCCCCCCAACACACTAATACCACCCTAGGAAAGCTAAAAACGTCGAACACATTTTTAGGGTTTATAGTGCAGGCTTTAGCGTATAATGACCTCTGATTCACTTTTTAACAACCTTTGATTCACTTTTTAACAATATTTGATTCACCTTTCTTAATCTTAAGATTCACAATGTTCATTGTACATACTAAAATATAAAAAAATCTTAAAGTTATCAAAACATATTCATGTTGGGTCTTATTTTTGAGAGCTCAAATTATGATGAACAATGGTATAAAATTTATGTTATTTAGACATATCTAACAAAAAAATATTTTTAAAATTTTATAAAAAAGACAAAGTAGAAAAAGACAAAATACGTACAATCTATCATGTTCAAAATTGCCTTATGAATTGATGTGAATTTTCTATAAATGTATAACTGGAATAGGAGGAAGCAGAAGAAAGAAAAAAAAGCCAAAAGAGACGAATGATCACCAGACTCGGATTTTAGACCTTCGGTGGTGATAACCAACTAAACAATTGCACCTATTCTCTAAAGGCAAATTCAACGCTGCAGCTCACCCGTATCCAATATGGTGCGGCTCACTGATTTATCCGTCCTCCCAGTCAGCTGCTGACTGGACTGTTTTGTTGTTTGGACTGTCTTTTTACTATATTAATTTTAAATGGTTGTAACTTTTAATATATAAGTCTAAAATGAAAAAAATATCATTATTCACCTAAATTTAAGCTCTTTAAAACAAGACCAGTCATGGATATGTTTTGACAACTTTGAAAAAATTTTAATTTTTACATGTATACATGGCACGCTAAAATCATATATGATTTATTAGTTTTGATATTATGATTCATTAACTAATTAATAAGTAGTGAATTAGATAACAAACTTCGGAACTGATAAAAATCATTATTGTTTTGTAGCTTATTATTATTGTTGTATGATGTAATTTAAACCTTATAGGGTGAACCATGTATTTTTCTTACGTATCAAATATTGTTTTGTGTTGTATCATTGTTTAAAATTTTTATTTTTATATGGATACACTAAAATGACGTTATGATTTATTAAATTTGATATTATGATTCATTGAAATTAGTAATATGATTCATTAACTAATAAGTGATGAATTAGATAACAAACTTCAGAGCAAATACTGAATCATTATTGTTTTGTGGTATATTACTAATGTTATATGGTGTAATTTGAACTGTATGCGGTGAATCATAAGTGTAACACCCCTACTCTATTCGGCTCCTAATCATCTTACTTAACAATATAATCGCAGCGGTAATCTCAACAATTGACTACTGGTATCACCGTTCTTGCTCGCCCATACGAGTAATAACGTGCTTCCTGATAAGCTCTTAAATACGAAACATTTTCTCGCAGTGACAACAAGAGATAGATCTAAACTCCCAAAACCAGTATAAAATACATTCACAGTGAGCTTTCTACGTATCCAAAACCTATACATGTTTCTAGGTTCGTATTAAAATGCAACAGTGCATGTTTAAATAACTGTAATCAAACTACCCAGCGCGTCACTCTCTTTGCCGACACCGGAAGTTGCATACCTGCAAAAATGGTAGTTTGTGGTATGGAATCAGCCCCTGCTGAGTATGTTATTACCTGACTGTCATGCACCCTCGGACCATTCAGTTATTTGGTCGAGAGCATGCAATTCGTTTCCATACAAATAGTTCAATGTTGAAACTGTAAAACAACAATATATATTGCAGTAATCTCAAATAACAACAAACCCCCGGCTTCACACATCGCATCGTAATAAACCACTGAAAGCGTTTACAGCGCTTATATGAGTACAGAGACTCCATTCCAACAAACACTTAATAATTCATAATTGAGTTCAGCGACTCACTCGACCAAACACCCAACCACAATCCACACATGAGTACGGTGACTCGACACAACCAGTTCACAACACACAATATGAGCACAATGGCTCGTTCAAACAAATCCACCAACATACCACACATAACCACAAAGCACAACCAATGAACAACAAGGCGTAACGAGAATTATAAACGAGTATGAACTCTCGTCTTTGGCATGCAAGCCCAAATAATGTTCGCCTAATGTACGAGTTAATATAGTCGTTCGTAATTGTTCAGTCATGTCTAATGACAACGTCTCGTTAGAACGACGTGTCTCTAAGTTACCCATCTCTTATGGCGGGTCACCCACGGCAATAGCCACTCCAGCGGTAGAGTCTCCGTCCTACGAACAATCTGTAGTTCGTTGGAAATTTATCCAGATACTTACGGCTACCACACGGTGTCCTAGTATCGTTAATGGATCACAGTTCACAGCAAGAGCCACATCCTTGATAAACTTATCTATACCATCGCATCGCTTTACTATTCTTTTTTTTTCTAACACAGCAGACCAAGGTCGTAGTCCAATCCTGAGTATGTCGACTCGGGATCCAGTGCTAGATACGAGAGCGGCGTTAAAGAGGCCAATGCTCCGTATATAAGTCTCAGATATTTTATATCTTATTATCCTAATGCTACAACGTTTTACTTACGTTCCTTATATTACACATATAAGATAGCATCATTGCCGCTAGTTCGTTTTATAATATGTTCATATATACGAACGGTACTGTTATCGCACAACAGTAATAATAATAAAGCAGCATTAATACGCAACTCAAGCATATTAATTCACAAGCAGACATTCAATCTTATCACAGATTTTCACACAATGTCTGAACTGAGGAAATCCTCAGAGACAATCAAGCCACATAAATAACATACCGTTCACCCGGATTGTATTACGGTGGAGTATGAATCAGCAAGGTCCTATGCTCCGTGTGTCGTCTCTAGCAGTCTAAACAACACATAATGCTACTGATTAGCATCCCGTATAACAGTACAACTCTACGGTACCCCGTACCGTCACTAATACCTCCCGGTTAATCCCCCGTTATAAACTGTCAATGTTTGTCGGGTTTTCAGCTTAACTCGAGATCGGTAACGTTTTATTACATGCGTAGTCTTGCCTTGTATATTAATATACTTATTGTTAAACTTTGTTATCGCATGTAACTTGATGTATATTCGTATATCGTATAGTTTGTTTCTTTATTGCATGTATGATTCTTTGTCATGCACTATACATCTCACCTTAGTATTTATTCTTCTAAGGTCTGTCTCTCTTTTTTTTTCCAATGTGGTATAATTCATACGCAAACAATACTTTTGAATCATATAAATCCTTATTATCCCATGTAAACTTCTTAACATTAGAATCCCATATCCAATGTTTATAATTCCTTCCTCTTCATCTATTATCATTTTAATTATGATAATTTATAGTTATTAAACCATGTCACCATAACATATATTTATTTATATACATGTATTATGGAACTATTCATTACATGGTAAGTCTTATATATATATATCCATTCTTTTTAATGAATACTTCTTATATTATAAATGTTATAACTCTTATAACATTGAAAACCATATTATAAATTTCATCCAAAAATATTAATATTTCCGAACAGCACCTATCTTTCTTAAGTATTTACAAAATCCACCACACATTACATATATGTTATATTATTGTTATATAACCTATCTTATGACATTTAAGTCATTTAAAACAATTATAACCTATAGTTATATTTTGTTTATAAAATACCAAATAGCCCCTTATATTTTCGGTTTCCATTATACACCACTAAAATTCTATAAATCACAATTCCATCCCAATTTATAATACATAGTTTTCTAATTCCCTTAAACCATATAATACATATATCTTTCTAAAACCTTATACATCATTTCAAAAATTACCAAACTATACCAAAAGGTTATAAATATTATTCCTAACCTTATACTCCTTTAAATCTCGGTTTTCACCCCTTTGTTACCCATTTGTAACAATGTTATAAAGTACCTTATATTATACTTATATAACTCATATAAACTCCAAATTTGACCAAATAAATTTCTAAAAATTCCTAATAACCTAAGGTTTGTACTAAACTCCATTTAGTACCCCAAGTTTTCGGAAATTACATTATAGCCCCATCTCTTTTAAATCTTTTACAAATTAATACTTATCTTAATATAAGGTAGTGTTTTAATTTCTTAAATTTTCCAAACTTGGTCAAAGTCTCCTATATAGTCAACTTGACTTCTAATACCAAATGGGAACCAATTTTTCGGTAATCACTAATAATAACCTATACTTTTCTATTTTTACAATTTTGACCCAAAACTTTATAAAATGTTATAATTTTTATTAAATTCATTTAAAAATCCTAAATTGCTCTAAATTAAGCCCACGGCTTTCTAATTTCCTAGTAATTACGAATTGGCCCCAATTTTAATTATAAGCATAAATAAACTAAATAAGCTTATAAACTTAAATTAAAATGGCCTAATGACATGGCCTTATTACAACCTTGAATTTGCAAAATAAATTACACAATAAATGTCTCAAAATATAGCATATATTCTCGGCCTCACTTTGGTTTAATTATTTTTCCACATAATGTCATAATTTGACCATTATGTTAATTAAATCTCTTAAATGACTAGCTTAATTTATCTTAGCCATTTTTTTTCCATTTTTAGGTCAATATGACCTATATATGTAATTTCACTCTCGGCCATATATATATATATATATGCTTAAAAATTATAAAAATCATAAGTTTAAGGTGTTTATACCTTGGTTATTCCTTGTATGCACTCGGCCTCTTGTAGGAAAATTAACCACATGATTTAGACATGTTTAATACACAAAAACAAGATATGGTTACACTCCAAGCTTGAGCTTAACCATAAGGAATAATTAATATAAGATTTAAGGCAAAAATCATCTTAAAAATGCAAGGGAAGTTCTAGGTGGTTTCGACCTGAACCAAACACACCACAAGGTGTTAGATCCACCATATTGACGTAGGAAATAGTTAGATCACAACAAGCTACCTTGTTATTAGGTTTTACCTTGGAAAAATGCCTTAAAAGAGGGTATTTCCTTTGGATCTTGGTCACCCTTGCTCCAAATGGCTAACCAACTGAATGAACATGTAAATATGAAGATTATGAGTGTATAAACTCATAAAAATTGAAGGAAGAAAACTGGATGTAGAGTGGAGAGGCTTAAGGTATGTTTTTACCTTAAAATGCAATTTTGAGCAACCTTGGTCCCTCTACTTGTCTCAACCGAGTTTAGCTCTTGTTCTAACCTTATAACACTGAGAATAAGCCATAGGAATTGATGAGCCACGAAATCTAGGTGTAGGTAGTGAAGAGATGAAGAAAAAGGGCTAAAAATGACTTAAAACACTTACCTTAAGAGCTTAGGAGTTAGATCTGCCTTCCATGCTCAAGAACAAGGCTTGAGAGCTTCAAGGAAGGGGAGGGAATCGGCTGGGCAGGCTGGAATCGGACAAGGAGGAAGAAAGAGATGGGTAAGGTTTGAAATAATTGAAAAAGTAAGTTTTACTATTGCAAATTGAATATTAGGTAGCAATTTGTCTACTAATGATTGTGAGCTGTCTCCTCCTCCTTGCCTGCCGATCTCCATGGTCCAAGTGGGTCAATTAATTGACCATTGACCATACTTGGTCAATATTGACTCATGCGGGCCCCACTTTAAGGTTTTATTAATATTTTAATATTAAATTTGTAAAAATTCGTAAATTTCTGGAATTAAATTCCTAATATGATATAATGTGATATATTATCATATTTAAAGGTAATTATAACCTTTAAGCCCATTAAAAATCAATTTAGAAGGCAAACTCACAAAAACGTGCTTTAAGGTGTTTTAGTGCACATTTTTTGTGTCACAGGGTGTTCCTTGGCTTAGTTCTCCTTGAGAACGGTTTTTTTGTGTTCATTACTTCATTATAATACTTAGGAATCCACTTTGGATCCTATTTGAGTTCATACAATCTTTATGGTGTCTTAAAGCACATTTTTGGCTTTACCGATCTTAAGGCGTGTTTTGCCTTGTTGCGATCTTTAGATTGTTCCCAATAATATTTAGATGTTTATTAATCATCTTAGATCATTAATAGATCATTTAATTATATTTTAAAGGTTAGGGGTATTTCAGTCTACCCCCCTTAAAAAGGCTTCGTCCCGAAGTCCTTAACCCTCTACAGTTCACCTAAGGAATCAAGTTCCACTAAGTAACCAAACGGTCCATTGCTAGGGAGTAACTCCCACTAGGTTCAGACCTAGTCTATACATACAGCATATATCAAGTAGTCAAACTCATGGTGTAAGCTCATTCGTTTCATGGCACTAAACAAGGTGCACATCCAATTCATCCACAAAAGTACTCAGCGGTACTATTTATATATTCAACCAGGTGCAAAACTCATAGTACACAGCACTAGACAAGGTGCGAAACTCATAATACACAACACTAGACAAGGTGCAAAACTCATGGTACACAGCACTAGACAAGGTGCAAAACTCATAATACACAGCACTAGACAAGGTGCAAAACTCATAATACACAGCACTAGACAAGGTGCAAAACTCATGGTACACAACACTAGACAAGGTGCAAAACTCATAATACACAGCACTAGACAAGGTGCAAAACTCATAATACACAGCACTAGACAAGGTGCAAAACTCATGGTACACAGCACTAGACAAGGTGCAAAACTCATAATACACAGCACTAGACAAGGTGCAAAACTCATAAAGTACTCAAAGGTGTTTGCAAGGGATACTCCACGCATCCCTATCTACATGTTAGTATCTTGCGAGGATACCCACACATCATTCCACATGTATGCGTGCACATATAGTTAACGTTGACAGTTCACAGGGAAGCAGTCTTAAAGACCAGGACTTGACGATCCCCAACCCCAGCCAACGTCTACTACCCGCGGACACACCGGTTTAATAACGAAGGACACTGCAGTCCACGGCTCCTCGGACAGTATCACCTTATTTCCTTAGTCACCCACAGACACACCGGTCTAATGACAAAGGGCTCTGCGGTCCACGGCTCTCTGGATGATGTCACTCGCAGACACACCGGTCTAATGACGAAGGGCTCCACGGTCCACGGCTCTTCGAGTGACGCCCTAAATTCCAATTTCTATTCATATCTGTGTCCACTTGTAGGAAGTTTCGAGAATCATTCAACCCCGACGTGGTCAGCGTCAGTGTTGAACTATTTCTTACCTCAATTTGTGTTCGGTTTCCCTGATCGGACCAGGATTAATTCAACTTCCATGTCAATTTCAATCAATCATTGTTTATTTCATTTTCTAAATCTTGTTTCCTCTGATATTTGCCACCTTTGTTCTATAGATAACACAGTCAACTCTATAATTAATCTAATCACCGTCATATAGGATCATGTATTCTAACCAAGTACCAAGTTCACTCGACTTATAATTATTCATACAATTCCTAGAGGTTTTACCTCCACTAGGTTATACATCGGTCTCATGCCGACTCACTCATCGCATTCCACTAATCGGTTTCATTACCGAGTCACATCATAGTATGGAGCTTTCTCTACTCCTTCTTTTGCCATCTCCCACCGAAGCTACCAGATAAACCTACTTGAACTCAACCGGAGCTAACAAGTTAGGCGTTTATGTGTTTAGTGTTCGCAACGTTTGCATAAATAATCGGAATTAGGATAAGAACACTCTCTGTTCAACCTTTTCCTATTCTCCACAGGGATGCGAACTAAATATATATATATTCATACACATAATACATCATAATTACCTCAAGTAATATAACACAGTCATAATACTTGTACTCTACGTACAATAATAGTTTGCAGCATGTGTACCATGCGCTACGTACTCCTACGGTATAATTTAATCGCTCTACCCCCTTAAAAATGATTACGCCCACGTAATCTACGAAGATATCATCGTGAAGAAATAGTTCAAGATGTTCCCTTCCAGTGGGGATTATCGTGCACCAATGTGCTACATATTTCATTACCCCTTTTTTTTATGGGGTCGGGCTTTAGCCCCTCAGGTTATACTGTCTATCTTGGTTAGGTGTATGTATATTCATATACGGTTTGATCGGGAGATGTAAACACGTCATTTGTTTCCCCTAAACCCGCTAGGTACGTCAAACCTAAGCAATATGGGCCCACTCGCTCCGCAAGCAGTATGCCCAACTACCTTAAGGTTAGTTTACCCCCTTAGGTAGTAGTTTTATGTCGATTTCAACTCCATGTGACGGTGTTTTCTACACAGTCTTCCATAATTATGGGAATGGGGTAATTTATTTGACTGTGTGGTATCGTTAGTCACACACGCTTATTATTTCGACTACCATTCTATTCAATCCTCCTGATTCTATACATGCTCAAGGTATATTCCCCATGAGTTCATGCCACCCTACCAAACTAACTTCGGTATAAGTGTTGTCGAGCTATGCTCTAGCATCTAGTGCTTACATCAGTTGTCTCTAGAATATCAAGACGAGTCTGATATGCGCATCTAACTGGCGCCTCATGACTCCAAGTTATTTCCCTCTGGAATGAGTTTCTTTTGGGTACCTTGTAGGTCCGCTTTTGCTAGTGTGAACTCGTATCCCTCGTGTGTTGGTATTTTAGTATCCGCATATATGGTTCATCCCTCTTCTCCATTGGGGAATCCATTGTTTATCTGATCTTCCACCTTCTGATTCTCACGCATAATTCGGTTAACAGTTATTATGGTCGCTTGTTGCGCACCATGTACCAGTCGATTGGACGGTATCCGCCATTGCGGTTTGCATGGAGTATCTAATCTCCAGCTTAGAGTATCTCTTGTAATGCTCGCCTTTGCCCTTCATCTGTTGTAAACATACAATACGACTGTGGTTTTAGCTTGGTATTTATTTTCTGTTCAAACCTAATTGGTACTAACATCTAACGTTTAGGATTGAGCATGTGGTTATTATTATTAATGCGACATCATCGCAGGCCCTCAGCGTGTGGTATAACTCTCTTTGTGCCCCCTTTTTGGGTAGTATCTATTATCACAAAGGTTTCTCTAATATAACTTCCTTAAATACCACAATTCCTTTTCTCAGTCATGAGTTCAACTTGCCATTACCATTAGATTGGCCTTAGTTTCCTCGTTTACCAAAATCCGTAAAACTTATGTTCTAACTCCCCCACTGTGGAGTTGCGGCCTTATGTCACTTTATTATTAAGCTATCCTTGATTTTCCTAACCTTGCTAATTTGGCTAAGATCTCTCTCATCGTTACATGGTTTACCTAGTCAGGGTTCCATTCGCTGACTTAGACACAGAGTTGATTACCTCCTGGGTCCTTACACTACTCGTTTACATGCATGGGGTACCATACTGATACATTACTACTTACCCAACTAACTTAATATAGTTTGTCATGCCCACAAGCTCCTAGGAGTGCGGTCATCCCATGTCTCGTTTAGTGCACTCGTAGCGTTCGTACTCGGTGATTATCGTACTCTTAGTCTCGGTAGTTTATGTTTGAGTAGCTATGCTGCCAATTCTTAACCTTTAATGTCAGAATGGCCCTAATATTAGGTTCTATGGTTTCCTTTATTAATGTGTATTTCCTTTACTTTCTCCAAGATAGGTGTTTGCGACTTATCGCTCTAATTCTGATTTCCACATGCTCGTCCTCTGGTATTGGTGAGTGGGGATCAGTAACTACTTATTGTCTCTCCCATTCACTCCTAGGCTGTTAACGCCTTCAAATATGAGTTTTCAGTATTCGAATTCCACCCAATCTATTGGGTTACACCCCATGGTGTAGTTCGGACTCCATGATAAAGGTTGACACCTCGCGTTTCCCCTGTCTTATGGTAGTCCCGTTAGTCTGATATTAATCAGTACTTGTGATTCATCACCCTTGTTCCCCTAGTTTTGGGTCACTTTGGTGGTATTAAGGTATCCCTCTGTAGGTCTATGCCATACGATATTCGGACTCAATACTTATTCTGATAGTTAAATGATTGTTAGTCTTGTTATTTAATTTATTCCTAGTTGGTTCCAATACTTTCTCCTGAGGTTACAATTGGATACCCACAACTTAGTGGTTTCCGCTAATCATTCCACTTCATTGCGTGGTCCTTACTCTTATTCAACTCATATTTCCTCCATCCTCTTTGAGGTAACGGTATCTTCCGTCATCAGGCAATTTTCACTTTTTTGTTTATATCCGTTGCCCTCCATACGAGAGTCTAGAAGCATAATGGATCACAACACCTTCGGTGTGTGCGGTGCGGGCATTACATCGGCCCCTTTTTATTGCACGTTCACATCTGCCTATTAATTATTATTTTTTTTAAGGTCCTGACTCATATAGCTCACTTCTTGCCCTCTGGCAATGTTCGATGGTAGTGGTTTAACCACGAGTGTCACGCACTCTCTAAATATGGTTATTGTCACGCCTATTTTCTAGTTAGCCCCTGTAATATGACAAAGGTCTTGTAATGTTGCGATGTTCATGTACTTGTAATCATGTTCGATAATCAATGAAAGAAGTATTCATGCCTTTCCAATGTGTCCCAAGATTCTTGTGTTCGATTACTTGATGTCTTGTGTGTGCTGTCGAACAATGCTGCTTTGCTCGACGGGTGCGGCGTGGGGCAGGCAACGAAGTTGGCTTGTTGCCCCGCGAGTGCCCACGGGTGTCCAAGCGAGTGCCTGGTTGCGGGCACTCGGCAGACCCCGACTAGTCTCCGTAGGCACAAGGTGCAATGTCGAGGGCCCACGAGCCTCGTCGTGTGCACCTTGGGGCATGCAGGCATCATCTTAGGCGCCCAGACCTTGTCCGGGGCGCCCAGTGCCTGGTGCTGCAGGAAGCTGGTGCTGGGCGCTGCCGCAGGCACCCAGTGACCACCTGCGCACCGCCGCAGACACTATGATGCAGCCGATATGAAGCTGGCTCAAAACGTGTGGGAATTTGACAACTTTGCTGAGCACCTAAGAAGGCCAAATGTTACCCTTAACTAATAAGAGATGTTGGCAAAGTTTCATGGCAATTGGAGCTCGCATCTGATTTTAGTGAATTTTTGAAGTGTCCCATGACTATGTCGGGATTTGGCTGCAAAGGGGCATGTCTGCGTCTGGTCTGGCCTGAAAGGTACATTAACCTCTATAGGGGGCTGGTGTAACACCTATTTTTACTGGATCCAAGGAATGTAAAGTTGTGCACACCCCTTGACTGTTTAATTAATGAGAAACACCTAAGTACAAGGCTTTATGTGTGATGGGTTGTTGGACTCCGCCATTTACCATAAGAGCGCCTCGGGGCTACGCATCAACATGCGGGCCGTGTCAAGAAGGATTGGCTTGATGCAGCGGTGACAAGTGCGAGGCCCGGGGCTTGGCACGGTGTCATGCGCAGGATGACCTGACGAGGTTGGCAAGTGAGATTCACTTGGCCAGGTGAGCTGGGCTCACCCAAGCACGCGAGGGCGGTGGTAGTATTGTGTCGGTGGGGTGTCGAGGACATCGCCATGGCAGACACAACAAGACTGAAGACAAGGGCCTGGGGCGCCTTGGGTTGTCACGACAATGCACGGCATCGCATGACACGGGTGCTGGCTGTGCTTGGCACGGGCACTGGCTGTGACTGCATGCGCGGGGCGTCGGTGGCAAGGGGACACAACGGGCAACAAGCGCAGGCGCTATGCCTTGACACGGGCGCTGGGAGCTGGCTGTGTCTTGGGCGCGCTGCGAGGCACGAGCACAACGACGCGGGGATCTCGGGCGGGCGAGATTTTCGTGGGCATGCGCTGGGCGCGCCGGGTTGTTGCTAGCGCACTACAAATGCGGAGCACTGGGCGCCTTGAATCCCGCAGGTTGTTAGGCGCTGTGCTTGTTATGTGCGTGCACATATGTTGCTAAGGTTGTTATGGTAAACTTGAGTTTTACCGTGGTCCCTTGGTAATTCTAGGAATTACTTGAGTAAGTCTTGACCCATTGATGGAGCAATATCAAGAGGTTACATTATTGATATTCGCTTATGAGAAGGGAATTTCCTTAGAATGTGGGTTTGTTGAGTTTGTTGAGATATGCCTATATTCTCTCCTATTATCTTTGTTGGATAAGATAATGTTGTTGAGATATTCTTGGAGAATATCTAGCCTTACTGATTTATTAAATTGGAATAAATCAAGGTTGTTATCTGTTGAGATATTCTCTCCCCTGAAATCGAGTTAGTTAAGGAAGAGTAACAAATTCCTAAAATAGTGGCGCCTAGCTTAGAGATTGGATCTCTAACTTGCTGCATCTATTTTAGTGGAAGGTTGTTGAGAAGATCTCTCCTTTATAACCGATTGGGCTGAGAAAGAGAAAAGCAACAAACTTTCCTATATTTGTGGCGCCCAGAAGAAGAGATAAGTTTGTTATCTCTTGCTGGCCGGCCTTTAGGAAGTTGTTGAGGAAATCTCTCTAACAACCGTGTGGGCTGAACAAAAGGAGAAATAAAAGGAGAATCTTAACTCCCCACGTTTTTAGAAAGGAAGTTACTAATGGTTGCTATAAAAGGGAATGCAGGCGGCAGAGGTTGGACATTCATTCACACTTGTCCATTACCTGCGCCTTCAGTGAGAAAACAAAGAGAGAGCTTTGTTACTTGGCTAATCCCACAATTCCCTAAAGATAGCTAAGTCTCCCAAAGAGAAGCTAGGCTCTCTTTCCTCCTTGGAGACGCCATTAGAGTGGAAGGGTCTAGGACCGCTTCTTACCCCTTTGTCCCATCAGTAAAGTAGACCCGCTACTTCTCCAATCCTGAATGAAGTAGTGCTGGACTGGGTTGCTACCGTGTGGGTGGTAAAACGTGCTTGTGCATCCGAGTTGGGTTGTCTTGAAGTTGAAGGTCCTGAAGGAAGAAGAAGGTGGAGGCGTAGAAGAGATTGAAGGGAGTTGGGTGCGAACAACCTATGCAAGCGATCGAAGGGGAACGAGGCTGATCAACTTGGGCGTGAGTTGAGCCGGTCACGACGAGCATTTTATCGTGTGACAAACGTGGTATCAGAGCCCCAACGCATTAAAGGTTCGACCTTTCTCTCTAAAAATCACTCCTTTTACCGAAATCTACACTTGAGAAAGTTAAAGGTGCTAACTTTGCTCAACCGCAACATGGCATGTCCTTCTGCGACTTTGGTGGATTCCAACGAGCTGCTGGTCCGAGCCAATGATCTCCTTTCCTTGTTCGAGCATGGAGGAGCCTTGTCCGTGATTGACGTGCTCAACCAACTTGGGGAGCAAGTTGAGGTGGTGCGTGGATCTCCTAGCGACTGCAACAACTTCCTTGACGACGTGATGGTGGTAGCGCATCGAGTGCAAGCGCTAAGCCAGAGGTTGGAGCAAGTTGTGGGCCGCTTGGTGATGGGCACCAAGGGCGCCATCAAGGACAAGGGTAGACAAGGACAGCAGGCGAGCGCAGGGGCGATGGACGCCTTGTGTGCGGGCGCCGCGCCAGTCTTGGTGCGCAGGCGTGTGTCTCCTTCGACAAACCTCAACTGCGGGGCGATGGTCGTGGCTGCAGTGAGGCGGGAAGCTGTGTGTGGTCAGTTCCCAGGATCTTCTAAGAGACTCAAGAGCATTACCGACGGAGTGCAAGCGACGATCCCAACCTTCTACTATCAGGGAGCTCCGTTTCGAGCCAACACTATGGTCATTGATTTTCCAGCTCCCCGGGGGAGTAGAGACTTGCTCTATATTGATGCGAGAATTGGTGACAAGATCCGAGTGATGGCTATGATTGATACGGGAGCGACAAGTAACCTGATCAATGTGAAGGATGCGATGGCGATGGGCTTTGCTATCAAGGAAAGCCAAGGGTTTGCTAAGGCTGCGAATGGACAACCAATGCCTATTCGGGGCACGGTTAAGGCGCCAGTCAAGGTAGACGATTGGCAAGGTGATGTGAATTTCGATCTTCTTGAGATGCCGGACTTCCCCATGATCCTAGGAGCGTCTTTTCTGAGAGCAACCAAGGCGATGCCAGCCTTACATCTGAATGGTCTCATGATCATGAAAGAAGGAATGCCTTGCTTCGTGAAGGGCTTGAGACATGCAGATTTGGCAGCGTTGGACGCTGTAAAGGCTACACCTTTCCCAACTACCGTAGTTGACATGGAGGTGGACAAGGGTTCAGAGGAACCGCAGGCAAGTGAAGCCCTGGTTGATGGTCAATCAGACGGCTCTAGAGGATTCTTGCTGATTGTGGCCGGGCCACAAGGAGGGGAAGAGGTGGGAGAAGTTCCTACAGTTATCAAGGATCTCATGAAGTCGTACCGAGATTTGATGCCAGACGAGTTACCAAAGGCCTTACCCCGAGACGTGAGACAGATCACCGTATTGAGTTGGTCCCAGGACGCTACCTCCTGCCAACCACCCTATCGAATGGCACCTATGGAATTGGAGGAGTTGAGGAAGCAGTTAGATGGACTTCTAAGTGCCGGTCTTATCCGTCCTTCAAGAGCACCTTATGGAGCGCCAGTTTTGTTTCAGCGGAAGCATGATGGTTCCTTGAGGTTGTGCATCGATTATAGGGCTCTGAATCGGGTGACTGTCAAGAACAAGTATCCTATTCCTCATCAGGGAGACTTGTTTGATAGACTCGCCAAGGCCAGGATCTACACCAAGATGGACTTGAGGTCGGGCTATTGGCAAGTAAGGATAGCGGAGGGTGATGAAGGCAAGACTACTTGTGTGACTCGGTATGGATCATATGAGTTCTTGGTGATGCCTTTTGGCTTATGCAATGCTCCGGCAACATTCTGCAACCTAATGAATGAGGTACTGCATGACTTCTTGGATGACTTTGTGGTAGTATATTGGATGATATTGTTGTGTACAGCGCCAACCTTGAAGAGCATGTAGAGCATGTGAAGAGAGTCTTCGACAAGCTCAGAGAATATAAGCTCTATGTCAAGAGGGAAAAGTGTTCTTTTGCTCAGAAGCGAATTCAGTTCCTTGGTCATGTGATAGAGATGGTGCTATTGCTATGGACCCAGCGAAGGTGAAGGCAATTACGGATTGGCCTGCACCTAGGAACGTGAATGAGTTAAGATCTTCCTTGGGCTGGCCAACTACTACCGAAGGTTCATCAGGGATTATTCCAAGAAGATTGCCCGGTTAACCGACCTTCTGAAGAAGAATAGCATTTGGCTTTGGTCGGGGGAGCATGAGGATGCTTTCGAGTGGCTCAAGAAGCAGGTGACTTCGGAGCCTATTTGAGGCTGCCAGAGTTTGACAAACCGTTTGAGGTGCATACGGATGCTTTGACAGGGGCCTGGGCGGAGCGCTGGTGCAATGTGGGCAGCCATGCGCGTTCGAAAGCAGGAAGCTAAAGGGTGCAGAAGAGAGGTACTCCGCCCATGAGAAAGAAATGTTGGCCGTAGTGCATTGTCTCACAATTTGGAGGCACTATCTCCTTGGCACGAAGTTTGTGGTGGTCACAGACAACGTGGCCAATACCTATTTCACTACTCAGAAGAAGTTATCTCCAAAACAAGCGCGATGGCAAGAGTTTCTGGGAGAGTATGACTTCGAGTGGGTGCATAGGCCGGGGAAGGGCAACGTGGTGCCCGATGCCCTAAGTCGACGATGCCAAGCCGTGATAGCCAGCGTGTCAAGAATCCAATCAGATTTGGTGGAGCGGATTCGAGAGGCAGCTGAGGCTGATCCATCCTATCAGCAGATCGTGGCTAAGGTAACCAAGAAAGAAACCAAGAGGTTTGAGCTTCGAGATGGTTTGCTTTACTTGAAGAAGAATATGTCTATGGTGGTCCCAGCAGGCCGCATCCGATTAGAGTTGATGCGGGAGGTTCATGATACCTATTGGGCAGGACATCCAGGCATGGATAGGACATTGGCATTAATAGCTCGGAGTTATTATTGGCCAAAGATGGTCCGGGATGTCAGGACTTTGTGAAGACTTGTCATGTGTGTCAAGTGGACAAGGTCGAAAAGAAGAAGGAAGCTGGGCTTCTTAATCCTTTGCCCGTTGCTGAGAGACCATGGGAGAGCATCTCTATGGACTTTATTCTTGGATTCCCAGAGGTGGATGGGAAGTCTTCAGTGCTGGTTGTGGTTGATAGGTTCTCGAAGTACGCTATCTTTATTCCAGCACCTGCAGAGTGTACTGCTCATGTGACGGCGAGATTGTTCTTCACCCATGTGGTTAAGTATTTGGCTTGCCTCGAGACATAGTGAGTGACCGAGATGCACGATTCACGGGGAGGTTTTGGACCTCATTATTCGGTGCTATGGGCTCACAGTTGAAGTTCTCCACTGCTTATCATCCTCAGACTGACGGTCAGACTGAGAGGATAAACGCTTTGCTTGAGGAGTATCTGAGACATTTTGTGTCGGCTCCACAGACAAGTTGGGTGGCTCAACTTGATGCCGCTCAGATCAGCTATAACCTGCAGAAGAGTAGCGCTACAGGGAAGAGTCCCTTTGAGCTGGCCATGGGATGGCAACCTTTGACTCCTGCAGAGGCCGTGAAAGGTGCCGGGACCCGGGATTGTCCTGCTGCACATCGGTTCGTGCTGGATCGGGAGCAGATGCTGAGCAAAGCAAGGGAGAGTCTGAGAGGGCGCAAGTCAGAATGAAGAAAGGTGCAGATGCTCACCGCCGACCACTTGAGTTTGAGGTAGGCGACAAGGTGTTGCTTAAGGTCACCTCACACATGCAGAGGAACATCAAGAGGAGGTTCCACAAAGGTTTGCTGCAAAGGTACGACGGTCCCTTTACAGTGGTTCGAAGGCGTGGCTTGTCAGCTTACACTTTGGACTTACCCGAACGGCTGAATATCTTTCCTACGTTCCATGTGAGTTGCCTAAAGCCTTATGTGGAGGATAAGGAAGGCGATCACGTGCCAGTGACCAGGCCACCACCAACTATGCTTGAGGTCTATGCCAAGAGAGTCAAGCAGATCCTAGAGCATCGGATCAGAGGCAAGAAGAACAGAAGGTTCGAGTTTCTTGTTTGGTGGGTGGGAGAGAATAAGGAAGATGCTGTTTGGATGAAACATGAAAGCCTATGGCAATTTGCGCCAGAGGTCCGAGGGTACTTAGAGGCTTTGCCGAGGACGGCAAAAGCTTAGTCGGGGGAGGATTGTAACACCTATTTTTACTGGATCCAAGGAATGTAAAGTTGTGCACACCCCTTGACTGTTTAATTAATGAGAAACACCTAAGTACAAGGCTTTATGTGTGATGGGTGTGTGGACTTCGCCATTTACCATAAGAGCGCCTCGGGGCTACGCATCAACATGCGGGCCGTGTCAAGAAGGATTGGCTTGATGCAGCGGTGACAAGTGCGAGGCCCGGGGCTTGGCACGGTGTCATGCGCAGGATGACCTGACGAGGTTGGCAAGTGAGATTCACTTGGCCAGGTGAGCTGGGCTCACCCAAGCACGCGAGGGCGGTGGTAGTATTGTGTCGGTGGGGTGTCGAGGACATCGCCATGGCAGACACAACAAGACTGAAGACAAGGGCCTGGGGCGCCTTGGGTTGTCACGACAATGCACGGCATCGCATGACACGGGTGCTGGCTGTGCTTGGCACGGGCACTGGCTGTGACTGCATGCGCGGGGCGTCGGTGACAAGGGGACACAACGAGCAACGAGCGCAGGCGCTATGCCGTGACACGGGCGCTGGGCGCTGGCTGTGTCTTGGGCGCGCTGCGAGGCACGAGCACAACGAGCGGCGGGGATCTCGTGGCGGGCGAGATTTTCGTGGGCATGCGCTGGGCGCGCCGGGTTGTTGCTAGCGCACTACAAATGCGGAGCGCTGGGCGCCTTGAATCCCGCAGGTTGTTAGGCGCTGTGCTTGTTATGTGCGTGCACATATGTTGCTAAGGTTGTTATGGTAAACTTGAGTTTTACCGTGGTCCCTTGGTAATTCTAGGAATTACCTTGAGTAAGTCTTGACCCATTGATGGAGCAATATCAAGAGGTTACATTATTGATATTCGCTTATGAGAAGGGAATTTCCTTAAGTGGGTTTGTTGAGTTTGTTGAGATATGCCTATATTCTCTCCTATTATCTTTGTTGGATAAGATAATGTTGTTGAGATATTCTTGGAGAATATCTAGCCTTACTGATTTATTAAATTGGAATAAATCAAGGTTGTTATCTGTTGAGATATTCTCTCCCCTGAAATCGAGTTAGTTAAGGAAGAGTAACAAATTCCTAAAATAGTGGCGCCTAGCTTAGAGATTGGATCTCTAACTTGCTGCATCTATTTTAGTGGAAGGTTGTTGAGAAGATCTCTCCTTTATAACCGATTGGGCTGAGAAAGAGAAAAGCAACAAACTTTCCTATATTTGTGGCGCCCAGAAGAAGAGATAAGTTTGTTATCTCTTGCTGGCCGGCCTTTAGGAAGTTGTTGAGGAAATCTCTCTAACAACCGTGTGGGCTGAACAAAAGGAGAAATAAAAGGAGAATCTTAACTCCCCACGTTTTTAGAAAGGAAGTTACTAATGGTTGCTATAAAAGGGAATGCAGGCGGCAGAGGTTGGACATTCACACACTTGTCCATTACCTGCGCCTTCAGTGAGAAAACAAAGAGAGAGCTTTGTTACTTGGCTAATCCCACAATTCCCTAAAGATAGCTAAGTCTCCCAAAGAGAAGCTAGGCTCTCTTTCCTCCTTGGAGACGCCATTAGAGTGGAAGGGTCTAGGACCGCTTCTTACCCCTTTGTCCCATCAGTAAAGTAGACCCGCTACTTCTCCAATCCTGAATGAAGTAGTGCTGGACTGGGTTGCTACCGTGTGGGTGGTAAAACGTGCTTGTGCATCCGAGTTGGGTTGTCTTGAAGTTGAAGGTCCTGAAGGAAGAAGAAGGTGGAGGTGTAGAAGAGATTGGAGGGAGTTGGGTGCGAACAACCTATGCAAGCGATCGAAGGGGAACGAGGCTGATCAACTTGGGCGTGAGTTGAGCCGGTCACGACGAGCATTTTATCGTGTGACAGCTGGTTAGTCTCTGCCTGGCCTGCCCCCAGGCAGCCTGTGCGGCTGTGTCCCGGCTGGGCACCTAAGTGCCCGAGGGCCTCAAAGGCTATGTTTTACCCATGAATGGGGATGTCGGGACACTTGGACCCCTTGGCGGTGTTGGGCCCATGGGGCCCACACCGGCGGCTAGGTGAATTAGTCGTGATTCACCCCGGGCTGCCTGGAGAGCGCCCGACTAGACACGTGAGTGCCTAGAACATGCCTATTGGCATGTCCCACTATCTCTAGCTTGGGTAGTGGGCTCCAACGGCTGTGGGGCCTTGCCCCACCTACCGGTGTCCCTAATGTTAAGTTGTGCCAGCGTGCGCTTGTCGTATGACTGGTTCCGCACATGGGCAAGTGCGGGAGTGCGAGGGGCGACACACTAAGTTGGGACTTGTGTCCGGCATGGCCGAGATGGTCCGGGTGGTGGTGAGTGCATAGCGTTGCCCACGCTAGTGCGTCCCTACTGAAGGTGCTTTGCACTGGGGTTGCTCCACTAGGGAAGGTGTTCATTCAGTGGAGTGTCCCGCACACCCATGCCATTGGGCAAAGGGGTGAGAGGATGAGGGAACTCACCGTGGGGCGGTTCAAGACCACCCTCAGCCGGGCTTGTGGCACAAGGGTTGGTTCAGTTAGGCTGGTCGGGCCTTGGCCCGACACCGATCATGAGTGTTGCTTTGTTTGGTTGCCTAGATGTCCCTTGATTCTCGATGTGTGTGCGTGTTTGCTATATGTGGGCTATGTGTGTTGCGTATACCGCTGGACCTGGCTTCCAAGCGAAAAAAATTATTTGGGAAATATGCTCATGACAAAGTGGTATCAGAGCCATAACATGTCGGTTGTCCCTGTCTTTGCAGGTTTGAGTGCTAATCGATACGTTGCAAGTGTATTGAGGTGACCCAGAGTTCGTACGGTCTAGAAGTTTTTGTGGCATAATAGACCCAAGTTTCCCAAATGGCTGCTAGTACTACGTCCCGAACTGTGCTTGCGAATAGGCTGAACACAATAGAAAGGGTGCTCGGCCTCACTGACCGAGATGCCTCGGGGTTTGGTCTAGAACATAATATGCTCCGTAGCCTTGAGAGGCTAGAAACAATGATGGACTCTCTGTGTAATGAGGTGCGCCAACTTCGGGCTGGCCCCTCGGTTGAGAACTTGGAAGGGCAACACAACTCAACTGGTCCTAATGACGCGGATTTCCGTGAGCTCCGTGCGAAGGTGGCCCTCCTACAAGAATCGGTGTCCTCGAGTTTGGGTTTAGCCAAAAAGAGAAAGTTGAAACTCCAGGACCCTGCTCCGTACAATGGGACTCGTGATTCAGAGAAGCTTGAAAATTTCCTCTTCGACATGGAGGAACACTTTGAAGCATATAACACTAACGATGACCAAAAGGTCTTCTCTGCGGTAACCTTCCTTGAGGGTCATGCCAAGAAATGGTGGCGGTGCAAGGTAGAACGTGACCGTGCATGTGGCCAAACCCCTACCCGATGTTGGGAGGAGTTCAAAAGAGCGCTGAAGGCTCAATTTTTCCCTCAGGATGCCGATGATAGGGCCCGTGATCGCTTGAGTAATTTAAAGCAGACGGGTACCATTAGTGAATACATCGGGGAGTTCAACTCCATTATGTCTGATTTGCCCGACATGCACGAGGGTGATCGGGTGTACAACTTCATCAAAGGGTTGAAACCATGGGCTCGGGCTGAAGTACGGAGGAAAGATGTTTCCTCCCTTGAACAGGCAATCATTGCGGCAGAGAGCCTGGCTGATTACAAGTTTGACAGCCCACAAGACAAAGTTAGCAGCTCGTTTTCTAAGAAAAGGCTCCAACACTATCCTCCGAGTAAGAAGCTAAAGCGAGGCAACTCGGGAGGCAAACCACAAAAAGAGTCCCATCCCAAGAAGCAGCAACAAAAGTCCAACAACTTTAAGTCAAAACCATCTAAGGGTGGTGCTGCTGTGGCATGTTATAACTGTGGTGGACCACATTATGCAAATGTGTGCCCGCAAAGAAAGGATGGAGCTGCTAATGCCGTGATCATTCAGCCCGAGGAAGTGGATGGCCGCGCAGTGACCCCTACTGCGATGATGGCCTCCGTTTCGGCGCCTTCACAGGTATATGCTCTCGATATTCCTGCTTCTGATGTTCATCCTAGATTACTTTACATTCCCGTAAAGGTTAATAATTGTCATACGGTTATGGCTATGATTGACACAGGCGCCACGGAGAACTTTTTGAGCCTTAGCACCAGCAAGGTGCTAGGTATTTTGTCGACCCCAAGCCATTTATCGGCCAAGGCAGCGAACCAGGGCAAGATGCCGTATCATGGCGTTTGTAAATTATCTATCGTAGTGGGTGCCTGGTCAGGGGTCGTTGATTTTGATATTATCGATATGGCCGACTTCCCAATGATTTTGGGAGACTCATTTTGTAACCAAGCCAAAGCCCAACCAGCTCTACACTTGCGTGGCCTTTTGATCTGCGATGAAAGGCAGCCGTGTTTTGTTGAAGCCATGCATGACGCAGAGGGGCGACTGCGGTCTGAGTATGATGTAGCTAAAGTCAAAACACAACCGGACGCAGGCCATGGTGGTGCTAGGTGTGCTGCGATTGTGGCTGTGATTAGATCGGAGAAGCTGGTAGTCGAGGAGACTGTTCCACCCGAGATGAGAGCTCTGCTTGAAGCGAACGCAGACTTGATGCCTCCGGAATTACCCAAGGGTCTCCCCCCAAGGCGAGCGGTTGATCATAAAATCGAGTTAATCCCAGGCGCAGTCCCACCAGCTCAAGTCCCGTATCGAATGGCCCCAATAGAGCTTAAAGAGTTGCGGACTCAGCTTGCCGATCTTCTGGAATCGGGAAAGATCCGGCCCTCCA
Organism: Limonium bicolor; assembly: GCA_023374045.1. Classification (NCBI taxonomy): domain Eukaryota; kingdom Viridiplantae; phylum Streptophyta; class Magnoliopsida; order Caryophyllales; family Plumbaginaceae; genus Limonium; species Limonium bicolor. Next base: position 393,678,886 of record CM041777.1, on the reverse strand, counting down.
GGGCACCTTTCAGACCACCAGTCCTGTTTCAACGGAAAGCTGATGGGTCTCTCCGCTTGTGCATCGACTATCGAGCACTGAACAAAGTCACTATCAAGAACAAGTATCCAATTCCACGACAGGATGACTTGTTCGATCGGTTGTCAAAGGCATCATACTTTACCAAGTTGGACCTGCGGTCTGGTTATTGGCAAGTTAGAATAGCGGAGGGTGATGAGGGGAAAACAACATGTGTAACCCGTTATGGGTCTTTTGAGTTTCTTGTAATGCCCTTTGGGCTTTGTAATGCTCCCGCTACATTTTGTAACTTAATGAATGATGTTCTTTATGGCTATATCGATATTTTTGTTGTCGTGTATCTTGATGATATTGTAGTATATAGCGACAACTTGTCTGAGCACTTGTAGCATGTGCAGCTAGTCCTCGATTGGCTCCGTGAACATACGTTGTTCATAAAGAAGGAAAAATGTTCCTTTGCACAACAAGAGATTAGCTTTCTTGGGCATATTATCTCGAAGGGCAAAATTGCAATGGATCCAGCAAAGATTTCGGCAATCACGGATTGGCCGGCCCCTAGAGATGTCGGGGAGTTGAGATCATTTTTGGGTCTCGCGAACTACTATCGGAAGTTCGTTAGGGGATACTCCCGACATATCGCCCCACTCACCGACTTGTTGAAGAAAGAGGTGAGCTGGTTGTGGACGCACAACCAACAAGAAGCTTTTGATTGGCTTAAACAAGCAATCTCTTCCGCACCTGTACTTAAAATTCCGGAATTTGACAAACCATTTGAGGTGCATACCGATGTGTCGGGTAGGGCAATCGGTGGGGTGTTGGTCCAAGAAGGACACCCCTGCGCTTTCGAGAGTCGGAAGCTGAAGGGAGCCGAGGAGCGGTACTCCGCTCATGAGAAGGAAATGTTGGCCGTGATACATTGTCTCTCCATCTAGAGGCATTATCTTTTGGGGACTAAGTTTGTGGTGTTCACGGATAATGTGGCCAATACCTATTTCACTTCTCAAAAGAAGTTATCCCCTAAACAGGCTCGGTGGCAAGAGTTCCTTGGTGAATTCGACTTTGAATGGCTCCACAAGCCTGGGCAGCACAACGTTGTGCCGGATGCCCTAAGTCGCCGGTGCCATGCAGTGTTAACTGCAATCTCTCGAGTGGAGACGGACCTAGTAGGTCGAATTAGAGAAGCAGCAAAGGCCGACCCGTCGTACCAATAAGTTTGTGGGAGGGTTCGGGCCGGTGAGACAAAACGTTTCTCTTTACAAGATGATTTATTGCTCGATGGGTAAAGACGTTTGGTTGTCCCCGCATGTAGAATTCGTATTGAGCTAATGCGGGAGTTCCATGACACCAAATGGGCCGGACATGCCGGTGCAGCTCGAACAACCGCCCTGATCAGGCGAAGCTATTATTGGCCAAAGATGGTACATGATGTACAAGACTTCGTCAAGACTTGTCTTGTCTGTCAGCAAGACAAGGTTGAGAGAAAGAAGGAGGCTGGGCTCCTCAATCCGTTGCCCATCCCCGAACGGCCATGGGAGTCTATCTCCCTGGACTTTGTGTCTGGACTCCCAAATGTTGAAGGCAAATCTTCAATCTTGGTTGTTGTTGACCGATTCTCTAAATATGCGGTGTTGATGGCTGCTCCGATAGCATGTTCCGCGGAGACTGCAGCAAAGTTGTTCAATGCTAATGTTGTCAAGCACTTTGGTCTCCCTCGAGATATCATAAGCGACCGTGATGCTCGCTTTACTGGGAAGTTCTGGACGACGCTTTTTGCAATTATGGGCTCCAAATTGAGGTTTTCAACAGCAAACCATCCGCAAACTGATGGGCAGACAGAGCGCGTCAACGCTTTGTTGGAGGATTACCTTCGACACTTCGTGTCTGCGTCACAGAAGAATTGGCTCTATCTCCTTGATACAGCCCAATTATGCTACAACTTGCACAAGAGCAGTGCAATACAGCTTAGTCCAGCTGAAGCTGTGATGGGGTGGCAACCCCTTACCCCTGCTGAATTGGATAAGCAGTCATCCACGCGGGAGTGTCCCGCTGCTTTCCGGTTTGCCCAGGATCGTCAGACGATGTATCGTAAGGCAAAAGAGAGCCTAGAGAAGGCAGCGTCGCGGATGAAGAAGTTTGCTGATAAGAAGCGTCGACCATTGGAATTCAAGGTTGGGGACAGAGTGCTGTTGAAGCTCACTCCTCAGCTGAAGAAGAAGATAAAACCTTCGATGCACAAAGGTCTAGTTCAACGATATGATGGCCCTTTCGAAGTAATCCAGCGGATAGGCAATACGGCCTACCGCCTTGCTCTTCCAGAGAGATTGAAGGTTCACCCAACCTTCCATGTGAGCTACTTGAAGCCATTCCACGAAGATGCCAACGAAGCCCACGAGACGGAGATAAGGGCACCTCCGACAATCGGAAAAGAGTTCCAGAAGGAGGTACAAGACATCTTGGCTTACCGGATGCGGGGTAGAAACTTAAACAAGCGAACAGACTTTCTAGTCCACTGGAGGGGGGAATCAAAAGAGGATGCGACTTGGGAAAGGCAAGAAACTTTGTGGCAATTTAGGGATAAAATTCAAAAATACCTAGACTCTTTGCCGGGGACGGCAAAGGCTTAACGGGGGGATGGTTTGTCACGCCTATTTTCTAGTTAGCCCCTGTAATATGACAAAGGTCTTGTAATGTTGCGATGTTCATGTACTTGTAATCATGTTCGATAATCAATGAAAGAAGTATTCATGCCTTTCCAATGTGTCCCAAGATTCTTGTGTTCGATTACTTGATGTCTTGTGTGTGCTGTCGAACAATGCTACTTTGCTCGATGGGTGCGGCGTGGGGCAGGCAACGAAGTTGGCTTGTTGCCCCGCGAGTGCCCACGGGTGTCCAAGCGAGTGCCTGGTTGCGGGCACTCGGCAGACCCCGACTAGTCTCCGTAGGCACAAGGTGCAATGTCGAGGGCCCACGAGCCTCGTCGTGTGCACCTTAGGGCATGCAGGCATCATCTTAGGCGCCCAGACCTTGTCCGGGGTGCCCAGTGCCTGGTGCTGCAGGAAGCTGGTGCTGGGCGCTGCCGCAGGCACCCAGTGACCACCTGCGCACTGCCGCAGGCACTGTGATGCAGCCGATATGAAGTTGGCTCAAAACGTGTGGGAATTTGACAACTTTGCTGAGCACCTAAGAAGGCCAAATGTTACCCTTAACTAATAAGAGATGTTGGCAAAGTTTCGTGGCAATTGGAGCTTGCATCTGATTTTAGTGAATTTTTGAAGTGTCCCATGACTATATCGGGATTTGGCTGCAAAGGGGCATGTCTGCGTCTGGTCTGGCCTGAAAGGTACATTAACCTCTATAGGGGGCTGGTTAGTCTCTGCCTGGCCTGCCCCCAGGCAGCCTGTGCGGCTGTGTCCCGGCTGGGCACCTAAGTGCCCGAGGGCCTCAAAGGCTATGTTTTACCCATGAATGGGGATGTCGGGACACTTGGACCCCTTGGCGGTGTTGGGCCCATGGGGGCCACACCGGCGGCTAGGTGAACTAGTCGTGGGTCACCCCGGGCTGCCTGGAGAGCGCCCGACTAGACACGTGAGTGCCTAGAACATGCCTATTGGCATGTCCCACTATCTCTAGCTTGGGTAGTGGGCTCCAACGGCTGTGGGGCCTTGCCCCACCTGCCGGTGTCCCTAATGTTAAGTTGTGCCAGCGTGCGCTTGTCGTATGACTGGTTCCGCACATGGGCAAGTGCGGGAGTGCGAGGGGCAACGCACTAAGTTGGGACTTGTGTCCGGCATGGCCGAGATGGTCCGGGTGGTGGTGAGTGCATAGCGTTGCCCACGCTAGTGCGTCACTACTGAAGGTGCTTTGCACTGGGGCTGCTCCACTAGGGAAGGTGTTCATTCAGTGGAGTTGCCCCCGCACAGCACCCAGCCATTGGGCAAAGGGTGTGAGGATGAGGAACTCACCGTGGGGCGGTTCAAGACCACCCTCAGCCGGGCTTGTGGCACAAGGGTTGGTTCAGTTAGGCTGGTCGGGCCTTGGCCCGACACCGATCATGAGTGTTGCTTTGTTTGGTTGCCTAGATGTCCCTTGATTCTTGATGCGTGTGCTTGTTTGCTATATGTGGGCTATGTGTGTTGCGTATACCGCTGGACCTGGCTTCCAAGCGAAAAAAATTATTTGGGAAATATGCTCATGACAGTTATACTGGTCCTGAAGACCCGTCACTCCCCACCGGTAATGATTGACGTTTAATGTCCATACCGGCACTGGGGTTAGACTTGTAGGCACTAATTATTGTTATTCTCATTTACTCCCCTTTTAATATTCTACTAAATGGTGTATTATTTTCAGGTTTAATGGTCAGACCGGCTAGGTCTTCTCGAGGTTTTATCGACCTCAAACCCAAGGGTTTCGTACCCCTGCCCTTAAGAAGGCTGTGTCCTGCTTTATTGCATCACAGACTTACATAAGATTTAGTGTTTATTGGTAACCGCCTGGACCACCACGTCCTTTAGGGTTAGTTTACCGTCGCTGCACTTGCTGTAGCAAGTGCGCAAGGTAGGTTGAATTTTAATGCTTTGGTTAATGTGGCACTTGCAGTGGCAAGTGCACCATGCAGACTGAGCCACCAGTACGGTGTGTCAGTGCAGTGTTATTCCCTAATCGGGTTCCTGTTCTGGTCAAAAGTTCTTGTTCAAATTAATACAGTCTCACTCCCGCACTTTTTCCCACAAGTTTACCGTGGTAGTAAGTTCTTACTTTCCTCACGAGGTGTTGATAGCAACTTAGCGAGTTCTTGTTTCTACAGTTCTCATGATCTCTCCTCATGCGCATCGGGCCATCTTGAACCTTCAGTGTTGCATGGTTTTAGAGTTACTCGCTTCGGGTGAGACTTCTAAGGGTAATTCCTTCCGTATACTACATGTATCATAACTAATCATTACTCGCCGTTTCTACCTCTTTCTCCCCAAGCGCACCATCGGTGCTTCCTGGATGTAAGACGGGTTGTCTTGCTTTATAGTAAGCTAGCCCCATTAGTCCTATAGGGAGTTTCTCCTCAAACTCCGTCTATTATTTATCTCAGCCTCGTATGGTAGACATTACGTCATTACCAGGACCCCCGGTCCTAAACATTACATCAAAACACAAAGTCTTATTTTCTACCTTTAACATAATCCTTTTAGCATCCACATCGGGTCTTTCCGATCAGGAGAGTTATCTCCGTGGTATTTCTCATTTCATTATCTCACTAGATAGCACTCGAGTTACGGGCTGCGGCGGGTGGGATACCATTGCAAATTTCCCGGGATGCTCTCCCATCGAGTGTGAGCGGTTCATACCATCTTCGCGTTACTTAGGGTTGCTGGATCTTCACCACCTTCCGCTGCTCCGTGTTCTTCCTTAGTACTGTTACCCTGACCTCTCTCTGACATAAGTCAAGAGGACGGGTTAGACCTTTACTTGGTCTAATACCGTAGTCTCGGTCATTTATTATTGAAGTGCCCCCACGGCTATGGTGTGCAAGCTTTAAGCACTGCATCAACCCCGCAAGGTCACGTATCCTCACAACGTTTTCCCGTATTCCCATAACCTATGCTCACTGTATAAATCCTACTATCTCTTGTCATCAGAGCGGTACTCCGCTCTGATACCACTTTTGTAACACCCCTACTCTATTCGGCTCCTAATCATCTTACTTAACAATATAATCGCAGCGGTAATCTCAACAATTGACTACTGGTATCACCGTTCTTGCTCGCCCATACGAGTAATAACGTGCTTCCTGATAAGCTCTTAAATACGAAACATTTTCTCGCAGTGACAACAAGAGATAGATCTAAACTCCCAAAACCAGTATAAAATACATTCACAGTGAGCTTTCTACGTATCCAAAACCTAAACATGTTTCTAGGTTCGTATTAAAATGCAACAATGCATGTTTAAATAACTGTAATCAAACTACCCAGCGCGTCACTCTCTTTGCCGACACCGGAAGTTGCATACCTGCAAAAATGGTAGTTTGTGGTATGGAATCAGCCCCTGCTGAGTATGTTACCTGACTGTCATGCACCCTCGGACCATTCAGTTATTTGGTCGAGAGCATGCAATTCGTTTCCATACAAATAGTTCAATGTTGAAACTGTAAAACAACAATATATATTGCAGTAATCTCAAATAACTAACAAACCCCCGACTTCACACATCACATCGTAATAAACCACTGAAAGCGTTTACAGCGCTTATATGAGTACAGAGACTCCATTCCAACAAACACTTAATAATTCATAATTGAGTTCAGCGACTCACTCGACCAAACACCCAACCACAATCCACACATGAGTACGGTGACTCGACACAACCAGTTCACAACACACAATATGAGCACAATGGCTCGTTCAAACAAATCCACCAACATACCACACATAACCACAAAGCACAACCAATGAACAACAAGGCGAAGTAACGAGAATTATAAACGAGTATGAACTCTCGTCTTTGGCATGCAAGCCCAAATAATGATCGCCTAATGTACGAGTTAATATAGTCGTTCGTAATTGTTCAGTCATGTCTAATGACAACGTCTCGTTAGAATGACGTGTCTCTAAGTTACCCATCTCTTATGGCGGGTCACCCACGGCAACAGCCACTCCAGCGGTAGAGTCTCCGTCCTACGAACAATCTGTAGTTCGTTGGAAATTTATCCAGATACTTACGGCTACCACACGGTGTCCTAGTATCGTTAATGGATCACAGTTCACAGCAAGAGCCACATCCTTGATAAACTTATCTATACCATCGCATCGCTTTACTATTCTTTTTTTTTCTAACACAGCAGACCAAGGTCGTAGTCCAATCCTGAGTATGTCGACTCGGGATCCAGTGCTAGATACGAGAGCGGCGTTAAAGAGGCCAATGCTCCGTATATAAGTCTCAGATATTTTATATATCTTATTATCCTAATGCTACAACGTTTTACTTACGTTCCTTATATTACACATATAAGATAGCATCATTGCCGCTAGTTCGTTTTATAATATGTTCATATATACGAACGGTACTGTTATCGCACAACAGTAATAATAATAAAGCAGCATTAATACGCAACTCAAGCATATTAATTCACAAGCAGACATTCAATCTTATCACAGATTTTCACACAATGTCTGAACTGAGGAAATCCTCAGAGACAATCAAGCCACATAAATATCATACCGTTCACCCGGATTGTATTACGGTGGAGTATGAATCAGCAAGGTCCTATGCTCCGTGTGTCGTCTCTAGCAGTCTAAACAACACATAATGCTACTGATTAGCATCCCGTATAACAGTACAACTCTACGGTACCCCGTACCGTCACTAATACCTCCCGGTTAATCCCCCGTTATAAATGTCAATGTTTGTCGGGTTTTCAGCTTAACTCGAGATCGGTAACGTTTTATTACATGCGTAGTCTTGCCTTGTATATTAATATACTTATTGTTAAACTTTGTTATCGCATGTAACTTGATGTATATTCGTATATCGTATAGTTTGTTTCTTTATTGCATGTATGATTCTTTGTCATGCACTATACATCTCACCTTAGTATTTATTCTTCTAAGGTTTGTCTCTCTTTTTTTTTTCCAATGTGGTATAATTCATACGCAAACAATACTTTTGAATCATATAAATCCTTATTATCCCATGTAAACTTCTTAACATTAGAATCTCATATCCAATGTTTATAATTCCTTCCTCTTCATCTATTATCATTTTAATTATGATAATTTATAGTTATTAAACCATGTCACCGTAACATATATTTATTTATATACATGTATTATGGAACTATTCATTACATGGTAAGCCTTATAATATATATCCATTCTTTTTAATGAATACTTCTTATATTATAAATGTTATAACTCTTATAACATTGAAAACCATATTATAAATTTCATCCAAAAATATTAATATTTCCGAACAGCACCTATCTTTCTTAAGTATTTACAAAACCCACCACTTTAATATAATGTTACATTATTGTTATATAACCTATCTTATGACATTTAAGTCATTTAAAACAATTATAACCTATAGTTATATTTTGTTTATAAAATACCAAATAGCCCCTTATATTTTCGGTTTCCATTATACACCACTAAAATTCTATAAATCACAATTCCATCCCAATTTATAATACATAGTTTTCTAATTCCCTTAAACCATATATTATACATATATCTTTCTAAAACCTTATACATCATTTCAAAAATTACCAAACTATACCAAAAGGTTATAAATATTATTCCTAACCTTATACTCCTTTAAATCTCGGTTTTCACCCCTTTGTTACCCATTTGTAACAATGTTATAAAGTACCTTATATTATACTTATATAACTCATATAAACTCCAAATTTGACCAAATAAATTTCTAAAAATTCCTAATAACCTAAGGTTTGTACTAAACTCCATTTAGTACCCCAAGTTTTCGGAAATTACATTATAGCCCCATCTCTTTTAAATCTTTTACAAATTAATACTTATCTTAATATAAGGTAGTGTTTTAATTTCTTAAATTTTCCAAACTTGGTCAAAGTCTCCTATATAGTCAACTTTGACTTCTAATACCAAATGGGAACCAATTTTTCGGTAATCACTAATAATAACCTATACTTTTCTATTTTTACAATTTTGACCCAAAACTTTATAAAATGTTATAATTTTTATTAAATTCATTTAAAAACCCTAAATTGCTCTAAATTAAGCCCACGGCTTTCTAATTTCCTAGTAATTACGAATTGGCCCCAATTTTAATTATAAGCATAAATAAACTAAATAAGCTTATAAACTTAAATTAAAATGGCCTAATGACATGGCCTTATTACAACCTTGAATTTGCAAAATAAATTACACAATAAATGTCTCAAAATATAGCATATATTCTCGGCCTCACTTTGGTTTAATTATTTTTCCACATAATGTCATAATTTGACCATTATGTTAATTAAATCTCTTAAATGACTAGCTTAATTTATCTTAGCCATTTTTTTTCCATTTTTAGGTCAATATGACCTATATATGTAATTTCACTCTCGGCCATATATATATATATATATATATGCTTAAAAATTATAAAAATCATAAGTTTAAGGTGTTTATACCTTGGTTATTCCTTGTATGCACTCGGCCTCTTGTAGGAAAATTCACCACATGATTTAGACATGTTTAATACACAAAAACAAGATATGGTTACACTCCAAGCTTGAGCTTAACCATAAGGAATAATTAATGTAAGATTTAAGGCAAAAATCACCTTAAAAATGCAAGGGAAGTTCTAGGTGGTTTCGACCTGAACCAAACACACCACAAGGTGTTAGATCCACCATATTGATGTAGGAAATAGTTAGATCACAACAAGCTACCTTGTTATTAGGTTTTATCTTGGAAAAATGCCTTAAAAGAGGGTATTTCCTTTGGATCTTGGTCACCCTTGCTCCAAATGGCTAACCAACTGAATGAACATGTAAATATGAAGATTATGAGTGTATAAACTCATAAAAATTGAAGGAAGAAAACCGGATGTAGAGTGGAGAGGCTTAAGGTATGTTTTTACCTTAAAATGCAATTTTGAGCAACCTTGGTCCCTCTACTTGTCTCAACCGAGTTTAGCTCTTGTTCTAACCTTAGAACACTGAGAATAAGCCATAGGAATTGATGAGCCACGAAATCTAGGTGTAGGTAGTGAAGAGATGAAGAAAAAGGGCTAAAAATGACCTTAAAACACTTACCTTAAGAACTTAGGAGTTAGATCTGCCTTCCATGCTCAAGAACAAGGCTTGAGAGCTTCAAGGAAGGGAGGGACTCGGTGGGCAGGCTGGAATCGGACAAGGAGGAAGAAAGAGATGGGTAAGGTTTGAAATAATTGAAAAAGTAAGTTTTACTATTGCAAATTGAATATTAGGTAGCAATTTGTCTACTAATGATTGTGAGCTGTCTCCTCCCTCCTTGCCTGCCGATCTCCATGGTCCAAGTGGGTCAATTAATTGACCATTGACCATACTTGGTCAATATTGACTTATGCGGGCCCCACTTTAGGGTTTTATTAATATTTTAATATTAAATTTGTAAAAATTCGTAAATTTCTGGAATTAAATTCCTAATATGATATAATGTGATATATTATCATATTTAAAGGTAATTATAACCTTTAAGCCCATTAAAAATCAATTTAGAAGGCAAACTCACAAAAACGTGCTTTAAGGTGTTTTAGTGCACATTTTTGTGTCACAGGGTGTTCCTGGGCTTAGTTCTCCTTGAGAACGGTTTTTTTTTGTTCATTACTTCATTATAATACTTAGGAATCCACTTTGGATCCTATTTGAGGTCATACAATCTTTATGGTGTCTTAAAGCACATTTTTGGCTTTACCGATCTTAAGGCGTGTTTTGCCTTGTTGCGATCTTTTAGATTGTTCCCCAATAATATTTAGATGTTTATTAATCATCTTAGATCATTAATATATCATTTAATTATATTTTAAAGGTTAGGGGTATTTCAATAAGTGTCGTTGATTTATGTTGATATGTATATGTAACTAACATAAATTTTTAAAATTGTTCAAACATACCCATAATTGGTCTTGTTAAGAGCTTAAATTCAGATGAACAATGCTATAATTTTTTGATTTTAGAATTATATTTTAAAAATTATGATCATTTAACATTAATACAAATATGACTCTTATTTATACTAAACATAAACAGTGTCGTCAACAATTAGAAATAGTCAAATAGGTGAAAAAGAGAGAAAACGTGTAGGAACAGTACCTTATCGTCCTCTGAGGAAGGCGATTCCAGAGACGATTCCTATCGTTCTCCTAGCTTTCTCTACTGATTTTTCAGAGAGTTTTGCTTTTGTTTAATCTATCCCATTATCGGTTGCAGTCTCTCCGTCAACACTAGTTTCCTCTAGTAGGTGGAGATTCAGAGTCGGGCTTCGATTTTTCAGGGTGTTGCTTCAATTTGGGGCTTCTGAGTTCCTACTTCTTCTCCAGGTCAGTGGTCTAGCTCTCGGGCTGTTGGGGGCTGCTCTTCCTAATTTCAGGTGATTTTTCTGTATCTGTCGGTGGCTAGTTGCCCGAAAGTTAGCTGTCAGGTTCAGCCTCGATCTTTTTCAGAAGTAAGGATGGCTACGGTCTTTCGTCCATCTTTTTCTAGTTTGCCTTTTGCTGGGATTGCTAGTTGGTTTTTGCTGGGATTGTGAGAGATTAAGTTTGGGACTAAACTTCTAGAAGGTTTTACTCTTTGTGAGGAAGGAAGGATGATCAATAGTCAAGTCTTCATCATCAGTAATTGTGACTCTATTATGGGTCTTTTTGGATCTAACGCTGAAAATGTCTTTCTAAAAAGAGTTGTCGGGAGGTATTGGGTTGTGAGCTGGTGGTATATAGGAGTGAAGGATAGGCCAGGCTGGATGGACCAAGTGATTTGGAGTTCTTTGGATTTCTTTGGGCATTCTCATATGTTGTCCATGGATTTTGTTGGAAGGTTTGTTTGGCAGTGGAATCTTCTTCCTGTGAAGCTTCTTTGTCCTCTTGGTGGTCGAAGTAGGCTTTATATTGAGGTTGAATCTGTTGGGTTGATGTGGAAACTGTATGCCAGTTGGATTAATGAGATTAAGCCTTTTCCGTTGTTAGTCATCCTTGCTGCTCAAGTGATCTTCAACTTTAACCAATGCAAGGTTAAAATCTGTTGGAAAGTCTTATATCTTGATCTTGGCTTCTCGTATGTTCTCCAAGTTCTTCGGTTTGAATACATCAGTCTTGTTCTCAGCACAATCAATGTGCTTTTTACTAGTTTCATAATTCGACAAATTGCTTTGGAGCTTATCTTGCAGATGGGTAGCCATAGCAAGTGTTATGAACTAGTGTTTGAGTCTAGGGAGTCTCCTTCCGATGACATGAAGCACAAAGGAAGATTTCAGGATATGTGGTTATTTTTCGAGAGGTTTGCAATGACTATTACTAAAGGTGAAATACAACTTGCTAGCAGTTGGTTTTAAGAGGGATTTGAAACTTTTCTCGGTTCAAGTGTACAACAAGATATCTAGTAACACCCTAGTGGTGATTTTAGGCTTCAGCAGGATATATCTACATGCATTGGAGCTTGCTGTCCCAGTGGGTAGCCTCAGCATATGTTCTGAAATGAAGCAAGAAGACTCTAGGTTTCTGTTACCAAGGATCTGTTCGGACTGGGTTTTCCTAATTGTATTAGATGGTTTGTTTGATTTGTGTCTTTATCTAGGTGTATTCTCAGCTTATATCAAGTCTTTTTGTAATGATGATATTCAGATGGTAAAACTTTTTGCTATTTGGGCTGGTAGGGTGGCTCTTGTTATGGACAACACTGTGTTGAGGGGGAAGTTTGCCCTCCTTTTTATCACGGTGTCATTTGTATTCTCCTAATGATTAATAGTATTGTCAAGTTTTACAAAAAAAAACATAAACAGTGTAACACATCTCCCACCTGTTGTGTGTGGGCTGCCGCACAATCGACCTCTGTTCTCCAAACAGTTAAATCTGTATAGAGTCTAGTAAAAATATCGTATTTGCCTTGTACCAAAACTCCCCCGTAGTGTCACCCTTTCATCAAACCCTACTCCTAACCCCTTACTCATCTCACCCTCTTCAGGAATCCCCTCTCCCTCTGACTCGACCGAGCTCACCGGAAACCATGGCGAGCGGATTAGATATGTCCCTAGATGATATTATAAAGAACAGTAAACCCTCTGGCCGTGGTGGTGGATCTTATAGAGGTCGTGGTGGCCGTGCTGGAGCTGGCGGCCCAGATCGTCGTTTCCCCAATCGCCCTCTAAACCGTCCCGCCCCTTACTCCTACAACCCTGTTCCTGTTTCTGCTCCAATTGGGGTTCGTCTTTCTATTTCATTATCTGCTTCATCACCTTCATCCCCTCTGTATGCTTAAACGCGCTTCCCGTTTCATGTACTGCCGACTTGGAGGAGTTTACTCACTACTTGTTCTCTGTTCGGATCTGTGATAAATGTTGGATTTCAGCCGACTGATTTGGCATGGGGTCATGGTTTGTTCTTGGATCAAATTGGGCAGCCGACTGCTTTGGAGACTGGAACAAAGCTTTACATCTCTAACTTAGAATATGGTGTTACGAATGACGATATCAAGGTAATAGATCTTAAAATTTCGTGTTTATTTAGTCGTGAGTTGGCTCAGATTAGCTCCAAACCTTAAATTCTTTAAAATACTATTAATCATGACAAGTCTGAAATGATATATGTCTAAAACTATATACAGCTGACACTTATCTCCTGGATGTGTTGGCCGCGAGTTGGATATGTTAGCTCCAGAGCATAATCTCTGAAACCATAACTAATCATAACAAGTGTAGTTCAGACATTCTCCTGGGAATCTCCTGTGAAAAATTTCTTCTGTCTTAACTTGTTAATGTGAGGTGCAATGGTTTTTCAGGAGCTCTTCTCTGAAGTCGGTGACATAAAACAGTATACGATCCATTACGATAGGAGTGGTAGATCCAAGGTATTTCAACCTGATCTTCTCTATCCTTGATCATGGTATATTGGAAATACTTCCATAATGACTGTGCTGGTACTGGTAGGGAACAGCTGAAGTTGTCTACGCAAGGAGGGTAGATGCTCTAGCAGCTGTAAAAAGGTACAACAATGTCCAACTGGACGGAAAGCCTATGAAAATAGAAATTGTTGGAACAAATATGTCCATGCCGAATGTTTCCATGCCAAGTGCTGGAATTCTGCCACAACCTCATGTTGTTGCAAGTCCTTTCATGAATCCTGCTGCTTTTCCTAGAAGGTAATGATCATTGAGGATCTTATCTGTTTCCCTCTACATTTTGTAGCTTCTTAAGCTTCTATAGTCTTTCAAGAATCCCTGGATTTAAAAGTCGTGTTATTGGATATCATGTTGGTATGGATTAAAAAACTTGGGATTAATTTCTTAAATACAGCTCTTGTGCTTTTTGTACTCACTAATATTTATAGTTTATTCCTCTCGACACTCGGACGTCATTGACTTTTAGTTGATCTGCAATGAAATCTTGTTCAAGCTATGTTTACTGATTCGAGCTGGACTTGGTAATATAACAGTGTACAAGGAGGCCGTGGATTCGGAAGGGGACGAGGAGGCCGTGGATTTGGAAGGGGACGGGGAGGTCGTGGGCGTGGAAGAGTCAACACTCAAAATGTATCTGCTGAAGACCTTGATGCTGAGTTGGACAAATATCATGAAGAAGCCATGCAGGAAAGTTAAATTAGAGAACGCTTGTCTGATTTTTTAGAATTAGACATTTTATATGAACAAGTGTGCCCGTGATGCAAAGCATCTGCTCGTAATCTATATGATGTAATGAGATTGTCACCATTCTCTTAATACCCACTAGTATCTTCCTTTTGATTTTGATTGGGGATAGAAGTGTTTGGAGCTGTAGTTGTAATCCTCATGGAGGGAATGTTCCCTTTTCGCTTTATCTCACACTTAAAAGAGAAATGATCACGGTTTTATCTCGTGGCTTATCTGGGATGATGTGTTGAAGCTGGGAGATGAGGAGCTTCATGGTACTTGCCCTCTTGCGTTCACTCTCAGCTTTTTTGCATACATTAGTGGGAGGTGCCAACTGAGGTAGGCACTCTTTTCTTGTTTCTTTCTGCAAGGGAAGAATTTATTGTTTTGTTTTGCAGCCATTTGTTAGGATATGATATGTCCATCATTGTGTTGCTGTAAATTTTACGGGCATATTGTTGTGGATGCACGAGTCTTTGTCGGTTTATTGCTTGCCTCTTTAAGAAAATAATGGTTTAGGTGAGCTGCGCAATTGAATTTTTCAAAATACAAGAGTTCCAGGATGCTGTTTGGGATTGGTACCTGCCCAATTATTCTATGGCCCAGTATTTAGATATATTAGTCGGAGGTAAATTTTCTTCACGTGGTGGGATATCGACAACCACCCTTTGGATAGCGTGAGACACGTGAACACTCCAACTTCCTATGACAACGACAATCCAATTCATATTCCTGATTAAGGACTGTTGTACACTTGCTTCACGCCAACACCACAAAGTGGGCCATTATTAGGGCAAACGTCGCTTCATTATTGAAGAAAACTAGCGACGATGTCGTGGGGTTCAGCATTGTGGATAAGAAAGTTGTTGACCTAATGGGGATATTGGGCGTTTGTTGATGGTGGTTAGGTTTGTTATTGTGCTGAATCTGATGTTGCTTTTCAAATAAGTTGGTGGATCCATGTAATCTAATTTGCTATCGTGTACTACTATTATTTCAATTTTTGGATCTTGAGTTTTATGTATTTTCCTTCAATAAGATCGTAGAAGACAATGCATTTCACTGCCATGGAAGTATTACATCGTATCTTTAACTTCTTCTTTTTTGATAAATGGCTGGAAAAGCAGCTTACATGGTGATACTTTGGCAAAGCCTTTCTCACCAAAATTATGACAACATCAAAAGCCTATTAGAAAAGAAAAACCAAATAATAAATCTAGGGGAATAATAGAGTGAACAACCCTTTCATTACTTCATTCATGTCTCCTGCAATGAGAATGGGGTTGTTGAAACTTTGGCTCAGAATCTCCGCGTCATATGGCTCCTTGCCTCAGCTTGTGTGGATGCATATACATAAATTATTACTCCCGTGAACGGGATGGATTGCCATTCCATCTCAACATCTATCCATCAATTTCCATGACCAGAATTACAGATTGTAATGACATTGGGATTCCACATAACTAATAGGCTTCCAGAGTGGCCTTCTGCGGGGACCTCGATTGAGTTAGAGGTATTGCACGGTCCCCATAATCCTTGTCACTCATTTTGAGGTCGAGCCCGATGCGTCTCCAGAAGTCCCACAATGCTTGTGCCGGGTTCCTTTACTTCTCGTCTAAGAATTGTCCACTTTTCTTTTCTAGATACTCCCCTGATGTTTTGAAAGCAAATCGTATCTGACATTGTACGCAGTTTTTTTTTGTTCCTCTACTCGTTTGCTACGCCTTAAAATCTGAGAAATTTTTTGAAGTGATATATCAGGGTTTGGATAGTGACAGTTAATCTGCCTTCCAAAGTTTAGACACTTCTGAGCTTCTAATGAGATTGGGCTAGACGACTGTGGCGTCGAATTCTGGACAAGGATATCAGGTGGAAGCAAAACTTCCAGATTTATTTCAGACGAAAGAGGCGAGAGGAGATTATGGTTGCTTGGTGGGACGTGCACAGATTGAGGTACAAACGATTCTGCAGAATTAATCGTTGCCTACAGTGTATGAAGAGAAGACGGTGGACAGGAAGTTGCTGACGTCGGTGTGGATGCTGCTGACGTCGGAGTGGAGATCTGTGAGGGGGGTAGAGAACGCTCTGACTGAACGCGGGGAGAGAGGCCAGCCACATGGGAGTTCACCAAGAATTGTCAGCCGACAATCTCTTGCAACTCTGAGTGAATTTCCTGTCGTGAGGGAGTAAAGGAAGGTGGGCTACTTTCCCAAATTGATGAGTTAGTCAACTCACGATCCGTGCAATAGTTTTTTAATTTTGTTAATTCTGGGGAGAAGGAGCACTTTTTAAAGTGGTCCAGAATTTTTGTAGGCAATAGTAATGGATTATTGGGGATTTCCTTTCTAAAAGTTAAAATTCTGTTACTTTGTGAATTTATTAATACGCTCCAATTCAAAAAGTCCCCCATGCAATTAATTTTTGGTTTGAAAGGAAGTACCATCTACGGTTGGTATAACAATTTTATTTCAAAATTATCATTAAGTTGTACTTTTGACTCCCAAACCGCCACCGTTTGACTAGCTGAATGTTAATTATCCTCTGTTGGTGTTCATTAGTACTGCTATGTCATTAATATACTATAACATTTGTGGGTATTACTTTGTTATGATTATCATGTTTATGTTGACTTTATTGTTTATGTCATTGGTCTATTTTCACTATGCTTAAGATAACCAATTCTTTTGAACGAGTAAAGTACTACAACACTAGGGTTTCTAGTAGTAGGTAAGGTGAGCTAAAGTTAATTTTTTGAAATAACTTCATACCCTAATTGACAACATTAATTCTTTCATGTAATGTAGCAAAATATCCGTCACTTTGTGAAATACCCCTAATATTATAATAGTGGATTAAGGGAGATAATCCTGTAATAATTAAATTGAGGAACAAAAAATATTAGGGAGACATATAACTCCAAAAGAATTAAGTAACATACAATAAGTTGCTAAATTCAAAAGAAAACAACTGTCCGTGACATATAGGTTCATAGATAGTCAAAAACATTATTACATGTCCTAAATTTAATACCACATGTAATACATTTACATGTGTTAAATAACACTAGAATGCCATAATAAACGGTACAAATATTTTATTACCATGAACAAATTAGAGACAAACATATACTCATATAAATACCTCAAAAACAAAAATGTGACAAGTCACTAGGTGGTACATTAGCATTGTCACTTATATATGTACACATGTACAACCAATTCCATAATGGTTAGCTAATGAAAAAAAACAAAAAAAAATTGAAACTCCCTCCAATCCTTACCTCACCAGCTGCTCACCTGCAAAACAAGAAAATAAAACATCATTAAATTGAATTAAACAAGTAAAATAAGTACAAGCTAGTACAACATCATGTCTCAACTTTTCCCTAATTTCTTCCACATTACCATCAGCCATCCCTTCTTAACAGAGAGCTGCTATCCCCTTTTCCTTTCCTAGGTGACACAATCTTCAGCAGCTATTCCCTTTCATTTCATTTGACAGAAAATGAGCTAACTGTAACACCCCAACTACAAACATCGTACTTAACAACAATTCACAGCAGAAATACAACTCTACAATTAACTTAATCCATTGGTGTTACACACCGCTAGCCACCCACGTGGCTAACAAGGCTAATCCTTACAAATTGTATCGGTCTGATGGACCAGATCCCCGAGCACTTACACATTACAATCCCGTTCCATTTCTAAACAATCAATACATTCATATTCCAACTGTACCGAGTATTTACAACCTATTGCCGATAATAGTTTCGGTCTTACTACACTTACAAATACATAAGTAAATTGAATAACTACCCATGCATAAATAGCCACCCCGTCCTACTCTCGAACGGATTCCAGCTCCATTGTACCTGAAATGAAAAGGGTGGCCTCAAAGGGGCTCAGCACCTTTGTTGGTATGGTAATCGTGCAACCCGCATACTACCGGGCCACACACAACTAATTGTAGTGTGAACATGCGGTTGATTATATGTTAAATCATGCATGAAATACTTTAAACACCAACTACGTGTATTTAACACACATCCTATCAATAGGATTCAAACAATAAGTTAACTCCTCAACACTTGTTAGATCACCCTATTGTGTTCCTTGACCCTTGAGGGCTTCTACCTTAGTGGAGTTAATTTCCCTATTAGACTATACTTACCCATTAATTGGTTTATACTTTAGTCTACTTCTTATATTAACATGTGGTTGATTTCGGTGATCACGTACTCACATAACAACACACACACACATTAACACACACAACATAACTCGAGAACGAGTGAAACTACCCCGAACTTAAATATGGTGATTAAATAATTCTAATATGTATTTAAGGGCCTAATAGTGCCTAAAAGTATTGGTGAAGAAAATAAAACCAAAAGAAATGAGAAAACGCTTAAAAAGCGAAAAACACAAAAAGCGTTAAGTGACCATAGGAGGAATACGACTCCGACAAGGGTCCTAGATAAAATCCTAAGGCCTAGTTAGGCCTAATTAATATACGGGAACGATTCCTGAAGAAAACGGATCCAAAATGTGTTAAAACGCTAACAGGACCTTAAAGCATGTTTTTCAGAAAACCCTAAACGTGACTTTAAGTGGCAAATGGACCCATAAAAATTATGGTCATCCAAATAACTATAATTAAACATTAATGGAAGCTTAGGAACCATTAAAATTAAGAACGAGAAAATTCCGGAAAAAACGGGGTTCCAGTGAGTGAATAGTGCAAAAACGAAAACTTGTGTGGGTGTTGTTGCAATAAAAGCAAAATACTTCCCCATTTTACAATTAAAAAGGGCTGGTTCCTTTTGTGTGTGGTTGTCATGAAGCCCCTCTCTCTCTCTCCTCTCCTCCCATTTCTCTCTTTCCTCACCTTTCTGCTCTTCTTTTCTCTCCTCCTCCAGCCGATTTCTCCATCCTCCTTCCTCTCCCCAATTGGCAATTTTCAGCTTCCATGGCAGCCCTCCTTCTCCTCCATGCTCAAGCCACATGAATGCTCCAATCAAAAACAAAAACACTATTTGTGTTCCTCTCACCAAGGGCTACTGTAACACCTCTCTCAATAACACGTAATAATCCCTCACGTAGCAATAAATACAACGTCTTACAGCGATGAATAAACGAAATTAAGTCTCACTCGGGTGTCAACTGCCATTACCCCCCATGCGAGTAACGAAGTAGAACTAAATTCAACAACCAAAATAAACAACACTACAAAACCGTTGTGACAACGAGATAAATCCTATACATCATACTAAGTCCACATCCATGACCGTCGACAAGTGAGCGTCTACCCAATCCCGAATATAAACAACTGTACCGTCATACATCCACAAACTGATATCATTATACAAATAAATTCCCTGTGCGGTAATTAAAGTAAACCCTAACTACCCGGTTCCCGCACTTCGGCTTCAACGGCGATCAGCAACCTGCACAATGCCATAAAGGCTCAGCGATAAACGCTGAGTATGCCGGGCCTGGACCCTATTCGTCACTTTCATTTTAACCATCTTGATATTAGATTGGTTTCATGCTTTACCATTTTACAGATATAATTAATACTGTAACAAACATGCATAAATGCATAACCATCCATCCAATCCAAACAGTCATTACATTTCACAAACATCAGTTGTATAAACGAACATATCGAATAATTACAGTACTGTGTATAATCGCCGTAGCGAATTCCATATTTAATGTTATTTGGCCTTCAAGGCCCCATCCAACCAAACCATGTTTAATTAATTACCAGCTGGGTGTCATGTTGGAACAACCTGATAACCTTACTAATGGACAGTAGTCCTCCCGTACACACAAAGGTGCTCATGTTGCCAGAGGTCCGGAGGCCCCTGGCCGTTCACTTTTGCCTCGTAAGGCGTCCATATAAAGGCCACAACCATGCACCAACAGCAGGTACCATCTGACCCACGATCCAATTAGGGCTCGTTGGGAAATTTCCTAGAGCGGAACCCGATCGGGTACCCCTCAGTGATCACAAATGCGCAACCAGGTAGTTCGTAAACTACCGGGATTCCTCCCCTCATCTCATACCAATTCTCTCATAGGATTAAGACAAACTCTTTGTTATATGGAGAATACATTTTATTATTTAGCTGCCCAATGGGTCACACGCATCCCTAGAAGTAATCTAGGTCATATTCATGTTCGAGATCCATGCTCTAGAGACCGACAATGTCCGTGTCTCGTACCTAAGTGTTTTACTTAGGTTACCATATACTTAATATTAATACTAAGGGTATTATATAAGTAACCATCATGTCATCACATTAAACGCATTGTATGTTTATATAAGTCGATCTATAGTCGACGTAGTGTTAGTCCCGTAGGACGCTCGTGCATAAATAAAATGCAGTAACACACATAATCACATACGCGTATCCACACATATGCCACACAAGTTATATATCAACCAAATCTGAGCCCGAGGAATTCCTTAGGACAACCCGAATCAAACCCCTTTACATACCGTACACCTCAAACCTAGGATGCGCAGTGTAGTCCACTAAGCTCGTCGAGCGCGCACGCGCGTCTGAAAGGCGATCAAGAAATACGAAGAACGCTAAGTGTCAATCCACATGACAAAGTGACTCGGTATTTCCGAATAACATCAGTAACCCCGGTATTACATCCCTAGATTTCAACTGTTATTAGTTAAGGTACCGTTATCCTTAAAAACTCCTTACTCGTAGTATGTATTAATATTCGGTTTAACAAAGACGTCGGTTTTTATACGAACGTCGTAATTAACGTTTTCAAACGTAGGAATTATATTTTCCAACCCGTAGTATTTTGTAAGCGTTACACTTTATATAAGTTCGTTTGTTCTCGTATATTTAATTCAACTATTACTTCACATGCATAGGTATGTGTTATAACCTATAGTTGCATGCATGGTTATATTTTATAACCTATGGTTGCATGCACCCATGCAACGTTAGTTTATGATGATATATTACTATTCTTTAGTATACCTCATATTATACAACTTCTCATATTTAACAAGTTGTATTCATTTAAAACCTTCTGACTTTATAGTATATTTATACTGATAAGTTACATTCATTATTTATTATCATATGGTTTGTAAACCATAATATATATGCATGTTATTTGCGCCTATATAGGTATATATGTGTTGATATATACATTGATTTCTTAATGAAATATGAAATTTTATATTATGTACATGTTATTCCTCATTCAAGGTTTACTTAACCATTCAAATCATATATTAACCATAGTATTTTATGTAATTGTATACTATAGTTTATATTTTCATTTGTGGATGTATATGCATGCGCTATAGCATGCTAGTTTAATAAACCATACTTTTGACCACATAATATTATTTAGTGTTACACTTGTATCACAATACCCTATAGTATGATATTTTATATGTCATTAAACTTTATAACATATAGTTTTGGAAATTATTATTATTACTGAAAATAGCTTATATATATAACACACTTATACCTCTTTAATCTTATAATTTTCATTAATTACAATATACCCACATAACTTATACCATGTTATAAAAACATTTATTTTTATAACATCAAAAGTTTGTAATAAGATATAACCTAAGGTTTTAATATCTCTTTATAATTTCTGAAAAGGCATATATTTTATACATCATTTCCTTTCAAATCCCACACTTTCTAATTATTACAATTCCACCACTTATTTTATAACATACCTGAAATACCCCAAACTTAGATATGGTGTTTAAATGATAAACTAAGATATAAGGAGGCTAAATAATGCCTTAGAAGCATTAAGAAACATTTCTAATCAAAGAAAATGTAAGGAAACACCAAAAGAGTAGTTTTAACAAAAACGTGCTCTAAGCTTGGAGGGACTTGGGAGAGTACCCAAATATTGTTCTAAGACCTTAGTAATATCCTAATGGTCATTTTAAATCAATTACCAAAGAAAACCAAGCTTGAAAACAAGTTAAAACACAAAATGTGCTTTAAGGAGTCTTAAAGCACGTTTTTGAAAAATTGTCTTGTAAATGAGTTTTGAATGGCTAAATGTCCATCATTACTCTTTAATTAACATGTGTACTATATAGTATCACATTTGGAAGTCTATATCAATGGGAAATCAAAAATTTCACAACAATGTGCCTTGTTTTGGTGAATAGTGAATTAATTAAGCTAGTTTATAACATAAGTCTATATAAGTGAGACATTTGGTCAACAAAGACTTAACTACCCTCATTAATAAAAGGGGGCTGGTTTCTTAGGAGGTGAGTCACCACCTTCATGAGTCATTAAGTAAATAAGAAAGCAAATAAGACTTATAAAGCATAAAGTACTATTTACCTTTTTCATAAATATCACACTTTATTAGTTCTCTCTCCTCACTTCTTCATTCTCCTTTTTTTTCCCACGGTTTGAGCTGCTCTCTCCCTTCTCCATTCACGTAGAGCTCAACCTCCATGAAAGCTCCATCTTCCCTTGGTCACATCTTACTCATTTTAGCTCCAAATCCAAAACAAAATACATACTCTTCTTAGTTAGCTCAAGCTCCTTCTTTCTATCTTTTCAAAACTTCAAGAGCTTCATTTTGGTGCCAAGTCAAACCACCATTAGAGGAGGAAATTCAAGTTTGGAGACTCCATTGGCATCTCCATTCTCTTAAGGTAAAGAAAGTGTAAGAAAATCTAGGTTTCCACCATTTTCTTCACATGTCCGAAAATTAGTGCTCATGGGACTCCATGTTTATGCCTTGTTCTAGCTTGTTTCTACTCTTCAAAGGAGAGAGGAGGTCCTTCTTGCTTCATATCCAAGTTTGTCTTGAGAAACCAAGGTAAAACAATCACATTAATACCTTAAAGCATATTTTTAACCTAGGGTTTGTTCCTTAGGGTTAATGTGTTATCTAGTACTCATTGGAGTCATTGGATATTGGTTAGAACATTGGCAAGGAGATACACATTGGTGACCGAGATTGAACAAAGAAAAACCTAAGGAAGAAAGCTTTTTAAGCTTGTAAAAGAACAAGGTAAATTACTTACCTTAAGATGTCTTGTTGTTTAAGGGGATGGGATTTAGGAATATGATGAGTTTAGTGTAGATTTTATATTGGGAAGGTGTTATAAAACCTAGAGGAAACAATGACTATACTTGTGAACTTGTGACTAAAGAGCAAATGAGAAGAAGAGATAGTTAAAACAACGTGGAGATGAAATTACAAGAAGCATTTTATTTCAATGGGAGCCTTGTTGAGTGTATTCGCAGGTTGAAGGCAAATATATGTGGAAATTCAGTGGTTAAGATTGTTGTCATTTAAGGGCCTAAGTGCCAAGCATTTTGAGTTTAAGCAATATATGATGATGTGGTGAGGTTTTAGTGTAGATTGTGTGTTAAGGTGTTGTGATGAGAATTTGTGTGGTATTGGTTGTTTGATGGAGAAAAACCATGTGTTAGGAGGTACTATATACTAGAGAACCCATGGCAAAAATTTAAAGGAGAGTTTAAGTGTTTAAGATATTCTAAGGAGATTTCATGACTAAGGAAGTACTAGGAAGTTTTAGAGGTTGTCTCGATGAAAAAGGGGTGAGTTTAAGGTGTTTAATGAGTTATAATGACTTAGGCATTACTATGAAGGATTTAGAAATCAGGAGAATGTATTTGAGTATTTAGGACTTAGGCAAATGTTGATAAACAACTAGGAAGGAAACAATGTGTTGATGGATGGAAGTTTAAGTTGTGAAGGAACATTAAGAAAATGCATAAAAGAGTTTTAGATGGTGAAAGATGCTTGGGAGATGATGTTATAGTGGTGAGGAAAACATTTGGCATAGTGGCTACATTAGGTATGAACCACCACCTAGAAACCAAGAGGAAAACATTACAAGTGTTAGCATTAATACAAGGAAAATGTATAAAGATTAAGGTGAATCTTGGTGAATGATTTAATGTGTTTTGAGGAGGGCTTAACGTGTATTTGAGGTGCCCAAATGAGGTTATAACATATTAGGATATATGAGGAGAAGTTTGGAGTTGAAAGAGAATTTAGAAACAAGGTTCTGGAGCCGACCGACCTTAGGACCGGACTTGCAAGGTCGGTCGAGCTCAGTTTACACTACCGGAGAAGTTTCTGGAATGGACCGACCTTGGGGACCGGACTTGCAAGGTCGGTCGGACCTGTATTTTGTGAAGGAATTAAGTCTCTGGAATCGACCGAACATAGGACCGGACTTGGCAAGTTCGGTCGAGCTCAAATTTCCCTCGGGGAAACTCTCGGGAATGGACCGACCTTGGGGACCGGACTTGCAAGGTCGGTCGGGGTAGAATTTTCAAACGGTGAAGTGTTCTGGAATGGACCGACCTTAGGTAAGGTCGGTCGGAAGTTCGGTCGGACCTAAAAATAAAAAAAAAGAGAAATTTTGAATTCTAAGAATGGTAATAGGTAATAAGGTATACCTTTGGTAGGGTGGTAATGATTAGGACCCTAAGAACTTAAGAAATTAAGTTAAGATTAGGTATAAGTTTTAATGTTTAAAGTTGAGTTTGTAAGCTAAGTGGCAAAGACTTGAGAGGTTATTGAAGGGGAATCCTTAGGGACTAAGTGAGTTAAGTAAGGTGCAAATAACTAATGACCTAAAAATGAATGAATGTTTTAGGTTTGTGAATTGGGACCCCGAAGAAGATTAATCAAACAACGATCGACGGTGAACGGTACAATCCTTCCTGTGACCTGCTTGCTAACGAGGTGTCCCTCGGCTTGTGTGCTATCTGTTTAATTGCTATAACTAAAACAAGATAAAGCATGCAACCGGTTATATTGTTCTCATTGCGATTGTGTTATATTTACACTAACCCGCGAGACTTGAGATTGTTACTAACCAAGTTTAGTACTTACTGAGTTAAGAATAAGAGTTAAGTTTGATGGTTGTTGGCTAATGCCCGTTAAGGCTTAGCTAGCACATGGTGATTAAGATGTCTACTAACTGGAACTTGAGTGAGGAAACCCGGGACCAATCTCCGGTCATGCATGCTAAGGAAAAAGGGGGAACGGTATCTGAATCAGATCCGCCCTCCGCTTAAGGACTTGTCTTCGGACTTGTAGCCTAGGGCCGGTTGCCGGCTCAGCTACGCTGGACTCCCGTCCAGAGTAGGTGGCATTAAGATGGTGCGGTGGGATCACCTAAATCCCAGGTTTGAGTTAAGCTACAACCAATCCCTTCCAGGAAAGGTTTGTACACTGAGATTAAGATTAAGGTAAGGTAAGGAACTGAGATTAAGGAAATGAGGACTAAGGAGGGGGTTACTAACCCACTTGTTAAGGGAACGCTTGAGTCGTTCATTGGTTGTGAACTATATATGTTCATCTGTGGTCATTGTTATTGCACTTCATATTATGCTTGTGTATGTAATCAATTTCCATGCTATCGACAATTAGTCGTCGTAGCCCCGTTAGCTTGGGGGCCATGAGAGGGTGTACCAGCATTCGTGCTGACCCCCTCGGGGGCTATTTTTACACTTGCAGGTAAGAGACCCATGAGGACGCACTACGAGAGTAGGAGCGGTTAGACTTAGGGTGGGATGTTTATTTTGAGTTCGGGTTGCGCCTGTGCACCCGACTGTTTATATTAAACTGATGTAAGTTGAGATTATGTTTAAGATACTAGTACTCGGTTGGTTGTAGTGTTGTGAATGTTGATGTTTTGAGTTGGATAAGTAATTTGGATAAGTAATGTAAACGTTAAAACCGGTATATTCTAGCGATCAGACCGTGGCAAGGTCCAGGTGTTGTTTATTTTCGCTGCGACGTATTCGATTAAGTGTTCTGTTTTGCGATAACCACGAATGGCTTTGGATGGGGTGTTACAATACCATATTCATTATATACTATAACATTTAAATCATATAATATGTATATAATATGGTTTTAAATTTCTGAAAAATACCAAACAACCCCTAAGGTTCTGTTTTTCTTTGTTTTAACCTTTAACTTTCCATATTTATACTTTTACCACAAATCTTATAATATTTTTACATAACATATGTTATATCATCCAAACATTATAATATTTATAACATATAGTTTTTATATGTTATTTTCTCATTATTACCGGACAGACCATGGTCTGTTTGGCATATTTTTTTCCAGCAACATTATTTTCTTTATTTACACGATAGCCACATATATTATCATAATGTTTATATATATGTTATAACATAAGGTTTTAATATTTATTACTCACATAACCTATGGTTTTAATATGTTTAATTTCCGCCCAGACCCATAAGATTTTTAAAACCCTTTTCCCCCTCAAAATCTTTTCCTTATTTACATTTTGACCCCATCTTATATAATATACTTTCTATATGTAACATGACCATATATTATACACTTTTATTAATATAACCATCTATATAACTCCAAAAATTCACAAACTTTATACTTAGGATATAAATCATCATATTAACCAATCTATACCTCAATTTTTTGGTAATTACATTCTATACCCCAAAGTTTTATAAACTTTATATTTAACCCATAATGTTACTATAAGTTCATAAATTAATTATTTATGACATTAAATTTGGTCAAACCTCCTAATATGGTCTATATTGACCTATTGACTTTCAGTTTGACCAGGAGTTTGTATAATTACGGTTTGACCCCCATAATTTTCAGAAATTACATTTTTGTCTCAAAACTTAACTAAATTTTATTAAATTCATAAAATAAGGTTTTTAATGTCTAATTTCGGCTAATGCCTATAGTTACCCCCAAAGATTATTTTAATTATAGAAAAACCCCATAATTAATTCGGTAATGTTAATTCACTTCATTAAATTCATTTTAAACTTAATCTACATAAATTAAATAGCCTAAAAATACATGGCCTTATTACAATAATTTGCATAGAATAAAATTACACATAAATGTCTCAAATGACATGTTTAATTCTCGGCTTTTATTACCCTTGCCCCCATATTTTTATAAATTATGTTTTTAACCCCTAATTTATTTCCTTGACCTTATAGGTCATTAATACACCAACTAACCAACCAAAACTGTTATTAAATATTTTAATACATAGTTAAGTCCTATAACTCCCATAAATCCCACGACTGGTGTATATATGAAATAAAATGTCATAAAAACTATATTATAGTATAAGGTAAGGTTTCTCACATAGCTTTTGATTTTTCAAGCCACCAAGCACACCAATCACTCCCTTAGGCTCTTGGCCTAATTTTTAACACAAGCTTTAATTAGTTTTTGGAGTGTTAATGATATAAGCTTAATATATACATCATTAAGGTAAAAATACTCACTTTGGTATAGGTATATTTGGGTCTGTTTTCCTACGGTTTGTGCATGGAGTTTCCATGGATTTTTCCAGCAGTATTTCATGCAAGAATAAGGACATATATTAGCCATGTAAGCAAGGTCATTAAGGGCTGATTTAAGCTAGGAAAAAGCATGGTTTTTACCTTGTTTTGAAGCTGTTTTAGGTGGCTATTCTCGCCTGCTTTTAGTGAGCAACAACAAGTGTTAAAAGCACTACTTATAACAGCACATATACCCAGTAAAACAAGGAGGAAGGCAATGGGATTTCCTTACCGAAAACATGGTCAACCAAGAATGTTTTGCTTGGATCTTGTTACCACATACACTTGGATGTTTCTCCTCTTATTTTTACATGAAAATAACCAAGAATGAGATGGGGAAAAACTGGGTATACAACCGGAAATAAAGAGGAGAAACTAGGCTAGTTCCCATGCACATTTTTACCTTAGTTTTGTTAATGGAGTGCTTATGAAATACCCCAAACTAATAAAACATGGATTAAACATCTAATCACATTAATTAAGGCCTAAACATGCCTTAAAAGTCAACTGAGAACAACAGTGGTCAACACAAAGCAAGATATTGCACCCTTTGACTGTTTAGGGTAATTAAATACCCAAATGAACTTCTTAGAACCTAAAACTTTGTCCTAAGCTTATTAACACATTACTAAACATATTAAAATTGTTGGACAACACTCCAACATAAAGAACAAGCATTTACATGCTTCAAGGTCAAGTAGGGCAAAAATGTGCTCTAAGAGAACCTTAAAGGTCTAATGACCTCTAAATGATATAAAATTGGATTCCATGATCACATATCATGTAAGGAACACAACAAAACTGTTCTCAAAGAAAACTGAGCTCAGAAACACCTTGCGACACAAAATGTGCACTAAAATACCTTAAAGCACGTTTTTGTGTATGAGCTCTAAGATAATGACTTTTTGTCACTGTAAAGACTATATTAAGTTATTTATAACATTAATGTGACATGATAGACTATATTATAAAGTCTAAATCAAAGTTTGAAAATAAAATCAAAATGGGCAATTTAGTATGAATAGTACCCAAAAATAACATTTTAAGTACTTAATATTAACCATGGTCAATTGTCACCCATTGACCACACCACCCCTTGCCAACCTCCTATGGCTGTCATGCCAACTCATTAAGCTATCTATAAACAAATAACTAGCTAATTTGGTGAGTCACCTAGTTACTATTACATAAAGTAACTTATAATAACATATAAGCTAAACTAGCTTAATTATCCTCATTTGCTTTCTTCCCTGCCGACACAGCAGCTCTATCCTCTCCATTTGCTTCTATAAAACCGTGGCTAACACTCCATATGCAGAGAAGAACACCTTGCTACCTAGGTAAGCTTATTTAGTCATTATATGTTCATTTTCTTCACAATTCTTTCCTCTTTCCATGGAGCAAAGCATCAACCATTTCCATCAATGTTTCTAGGTTGTTTTGGAGGTTAAATGGAGGGTGTATCTCGGCATTAACAAGGGAAGGAAGTGGAGAAATCTAATCTTGTTCTTAAGGTATAAAATGTGCTTTAAGCACTTATCCTTTGATTCCCTTCAAATTCGGTTGTGAAACTTTGTTTCTAGCCTTATAATCTTCATCTTAACATATTTATTCAGTTGGTATATCAAGAGCTTCAAGGTATAGACAGATCCAAGCCAAAAACACCATTTTAGGCATTTTAAACAAGGTAAAAATTAGCCATCTTCTAATCTGAGTTATACCAGTTTAAAGCTTGGTTTTAGTAGCCCTTTTGATGCTCTTTTACTTCTGTAAATATAGGCCGAAGTCAGCTTTGTTTACCTTGGTATTCTAAGGTAAATTTTACCTTGAAAATTGACATTAAACACTTCTAATGGTTAGATCTTGCTTGGAGACTAACCATTCCTTAATTGTTGTTGGAAAACATGTAAATGATGCTGTGGAAATTTTATCCTAAGCAGGCCGTGGCCAAACAAGGCCTTAACTAGGCAAAAACAAGGTATACATCACTTAAACCTACACTTGGTATATTAATATGTGTTTATACATATGTATATAAATGTGCCGTGAGTGAATGGTTATATTAAGGTCTTATTTTGACCTTAGGTGATTAAGAAATGGTTTAGTAAATTTTATAACTAATTAATTAGCATAATTGTCAAATTTAAGACATTATGTGGAAAATTGGTTGCAGACAAGATTTCTGACCTGGTAAAATAATAAATAAAGCGTTAGTCAAAATATCTATCGGGCTGCAAACAATCCCGGTCGCAGTAGTATAGTGAAATTGAAGCAACCGGGTAATTGAACCGTGGGACTTAAGCGAAAATGTCTAATTCCTAAGCATGTTACAAAAAGGGGGGTTTTACTGAATTGTAAATGAAACTAATAAAATGCAGATAAATAAAATAACAGATAAATTAAAATGATGGATGATATGATTGAGCGGGACTCCGGGTTCCGGTTATTGCAGTTTGGTTAATTATGTTATTTCTCCTGGTTTATAGATTGGCAAAAATAATAACTCTAACGAATTTGTTTACCAGAACATGCTATGACTTGATTTTAGACCAGCAAAACACATGTAAACAAAATAAGTTGAGAGATAATATTTATGCAGATGAAGTATTAACTTGTCCGATGAAAACAAGTTTTCCACAAATTTACGAATTAATCGAACCTATCTATTTTTCACTGGATCGGGTCAAAATAGATTTAGAAAGATAATGCAATTAAACGATCAGAATTATTGCAGGGAAGCACATTAATTGTAACAATCTATGTGTTAATTAAAACCAGTAAAAATATAAATTCAATAAAGGCACGCGTTAAAACCAATATCAAATGTCATGTAATAACCCCAAAACTGCAATTAATAAACATGTAACATGTAACAAATATAAAGAGTTGGTTTTAAAAACCCTTTATAATTGAACCAAACCGGTCCGGTTCAAGGTTTTTGGTTTTCCCCTACCCGAACCGGTTCTGTCTTTTATTTATCTCCCGGTTTTCCCTTTTGTCGTTTCTCGCCCCTGTTTCTTCGCCGACCTACAGAAACTCTCGATTCGCCTCTCCTCTGCCTCGTATGATTGATGACGAAAAGAAGTAGGTATGTGGCAATGGGCGATGATATGGCGTTTACGGCGGTGGAGATGAAATGAAGTGGTGAAGGCGACGGGCGTGAGCAGAGAAGTTCTCCCCGGTGGTCGATGCGGATGTCGGATGAAGCGATGAAGACAGTGTGAATAGCGGTCGTCGGTGCGAATGGTGATGAATGATGATGTGAAGGTGAGGTGAAGCGTGGTGGATGAAGTGGCGATGGCGAGGGAGATGGAGGATGACGGTGGTTGAAGCGTGGTGTAGGTGAGATGAGATGAGGCGTTGGTGTTGATGAGCGGGAGTGAATTGAAGCGTGGTGGAACATCGGGGGCGATGGCGTTGAAGATGTGATATATCGATGGCGAAGATGGTGTCGGAGTCGTGGTGCGAGTGGTGTTGAATGGGGGTATCGACGCGACAGTGATGTGGTGCGGTGTTGGTGTGATGATAGTGACGATAGTGATGCGGTGGTGTTGAAGTCGATGGTGAATGGTGAAGATGGATGACGATGAAGCGTGAGATGGAGATGATGATGGTGGCGAGTAGTGGTGATGGCGATATGATGGTGGTGCAATGCGGGATGACAGTGAGGCGATGCGAAGATAGTTGATGATGGAGATGGTGTGCGTACGTGAGGCGGGGATGACCGGAGATGAATGGATATGACCGGTGAAGGTGGTGGCGATGGGTCGGTGATGACGAAGATGAGTGAATGGAGTTCGGTGATGGTAGGCGATAGTGATGGCGGGCGTGAAGTTGGTGAATGGTGGGCGTAGTGAGGATGACCGGTGGTGTTGGTCTGTGCGGGCGTCCCCGGTGACGACGTTTTGTGAATGAAGACGTTCTCCTTTATAATCAATACAGTAGTGCGATGCCAAATATTTCCCAAGTGCGATGCCAGCATGTTCCAGTTTTAATCCCAGAATAGATTATTCCCACATGTGCAGTGCATGATTTATCAAAATTGTGTAGCCCATATATGATCGAGTCATTGTAAACCTGTTATGCAACCATCAATAAAATAATATAAGGTGTGTATCAAATGGTGTATTGTACGTGACTGAATAATCTCGTAATAATTAATCTGAAAGTAAATCAATCGTGAATATGAATTAATTGATAATGATATCAATATTCAGTGAGGTACGATGACTCATTATCAATACAATTTCCAGGCTATCAATTCCTATATATATATTTATAACACCGCTTCTTGTATTGTAATTAGTAATGTGAATTTAACATTTTTCCTTGCATTTTTCACATAAAATGCATCAATCTCATCTAATCACAAATCTTAGAAAAAACATATGATAAAGTGAGAAATATGTCACAATTTATTGCAAACATAGCATGAAATATAGCCCTAAAAATAGATATATTTCGCACTTATCATTGGTAAATATTGAAAAGATATGGTAAGGGCCGAGAGTTTAAAGTACTTTTGGGCATTTATGTGTAATTTATTTTATAAGCTAATGTTTGTAATAAGGCCATGTACTTTAGGCCATTTTATTTATGCATTTATAAGCTTTTAATTAAGTTTAGGTGCTAAATATAAATTATCGCAAGGAATTGGGGTTATAGTGTAATTAAATTAAATTTGGGGGCTATAAAATAATAAAGCCGAAAATTGGAGGTTTTAAATGAGTTTAATAAAAATTATAAGGTATATAAGTTTTGGGGTTAAAATGGTAATTTCTGAAAATAAGGGTACAAACCGTAATATAGGTTATCAATGGTCAAGGAAATATTAAGGTGGTCAACCTTGGCCATATGGTAGGTTTTGACCAAATTAAATAAGTTAGATAACTTATTTAAGGTTTTATTATAAGATAAGTATTTAATTGTAACAATTTTATAACATATGTGGTATATATGTTATTACCGAAAATAAATGGTGTATAATGGTATTATAAACACCCATGGGTTATTAGGAATTATTTGGTTAAATTTGGAATTAAAATAAACTATATATGTATAATATCTAGTTATTATGTCATTAGGACACTTTGGATAAATATATGTGGTGGAATGGTAAATACCGAAGGTATATGGGTTATTAATAATAATTATAACCCTTTGGTGAAATTTGGTGATTTTTAGAATAATATAAGAGTATTTAATAAGATATATGTATAATATATAGTTTTAATGATATTATCAAACTATATGTTATAAATGGGCCAAATGGCAATTATAGAATATATTGAGGTCTGTTCGGAATTTTACAAAATATAACCATAGGTTATATTATTATTAAGGTTTAAGATGTTATATTATATGATATATATAACATGGTATAATTAATGTGGTGATTTTGTAAATAAAGTAAACTATGGTATATGAAAAAAATAAGGTTTTCATATGGTGCCCATGCGGCAATATATTATAGTTTGTATAAAAACTATATGTTATAAATTAAAGGAAATAAAGATATCATATTATATGATATTAGTATATGGTATACATTATATAATGTTATGTGGTCAAATGGAATTTAAATAAATTAAAGGGGTTGTACCGAATTATAAAGGTTGGAAATATGAATTTTAGACTATGGTCTATAATGTTATAAATGTTATAACAATTATATGGTGTTAATGATTTTAATGGAATTAATATAAGTAAGGATATTCACATTAAATGATGTGACAAACTATAAATAAATAAGATTTATAAACTAAGGTATTTATTGAATAAACCTTATGTAACACCCCATCCAAAGCAAATCGTGGTTATCGCAAAACTGAACACTTAATTGAATTCGTCGCAGCGGAAATAACAACACCTGGACCTTGCCACGGTCTGATCATTAGAGTATACCGGTCTTAACATTCACAACACTTATCCAAAATACATAACCAACCCAAAACATCACCATCCATAATACCAACAACCAACCGAGTACAAGTAGCTAAGTCATAATCACAACCTTACATCAGTTTAAATATAAACAGACGGGTGCACAAGCACAACCCGTACTCAAAATAAACAGCCCATCCTAAGTCTAACCGCTCCTACTCTCGTAGTGTGTCCTCATGGGTCTCTTACCTGCAAGTGTAAAAACAGCCCCAAAGGGGGTCAGCACGAATGCTGGTACACCCTCTCATGGCCCCCAAGCTAACGGGGCTACGACGACTAATTGTCGATAGCATGGAAATTGATTACATACACAAGCATGATATGAAGTGCAATAACAATAATCCACAAATGAACACAAATAGTTCACAAACAATGAATGACTCAAGCGTTCCCTTATCAAGTGGGTTAGTAACCCCCTCCTTAGTCCTCATTTCCTTAATCTCAGTTCCTTACCTTACCTTAATCTTAATCTCAGCTTATTCTCAGTATACAAACCGTTCCTGGAAGGGAATGGTTGTAGCTTAATTCGAACCTGGGATTTAGGTGATCCCACCGCACCATCTTAATGCCTCCTACTCTGGACGGGAGTCCAGCGTAGCTGAGCCGGCAACCGGCCCTAGGCTACAAGTCCGAAGACAAGTCCTTAAGCGGAGGGCGGAATGTTCAGATACCGTCCCCTTTCCTTAGCATGCATGACCGGAGTTCGGTCCCGGGTTTCCTCACTCAAGTTCCAGTTAGTGGAAATCTTAATCACCATGTGCTAGCTAAGCCTTAACGGGCATTAACCAACAACCACCAAAACTTAACTCTTATTCTTAACTCAGTAAGTACTAATCTTGGTTAGTAACAATCTCAAGTCTCGCGGGTTAGTGCAATGATAACACGTAGACAACAAGAACGAATATAACCGGTTGCATGCTTTATCTTGTTTTAGTCATAGCAATTAAATAGATAGCACACAAGCCGAGGGACACCTCGTTAGCAAGCAGGTCACAAGAAAGATTGTACCGTTCACCGTCGATCGTCGTTTGTTTTATCTTCTCCGGGGTCCCAATTCACAAACCTAAAACATTGATTCATTTTTAGGCCATTAGTTATTTGCACCTTACTTATCTCACTTAATTCCTAAAGATCCCCTTTGAATACCTTCTTAAGTCTTTGCCACTTAACTTACAAACTTAACTTTAAACATTAAAATTTGTACTTAACTTAACTTAATCCCTTAAGTTCTTAGGGTCCTAACCATTACCACCCTACCAAAGGTATACCTTATTACCTATTACCATCCTTAGAATTCAAAATTTCTTTCTTTTTTGTTTTAGGCTCGACCGAACTTCCGACCGACCTTACCCGAGGTCGGTCCATTCCAGAACATATTACCGCTTGAAAATTCTACCCCGACCGACCTTGCAAGTCCGGTCCCCAAGGTCGGTCCATTCCCGAGAGTTTCCCCGAGGGAAATTTAAGCTCGACCGAACTTGCCAAGTCCGGTCCCATGTTCGGTCGATTCCAGAGACTTAATTCCTTCACAAAATACAAGCCCGACCGAACTTGTAAGTCCGGTCCTATGTTCGGTCGATTCCAGAAACTTCCTCCGGCAGTGTAAACTGAGCTCGACCGACCTTGCAGGTCCGGTCCCTAAGGTCGGTCGGCTCCAGAACCTTGTTTCTAAATTCTCTTTTAACCCCAAACTTCTCTATATCCTAATATGTTATAACCTCATTTGGGCACCTCAAATACACCTTAAGCCAACCACTAAACACTTTAAATCACTCACCAACACCCACTTTAATCATTATGCATTTTTCCTTGTAACCATGCCAACACTTGTAACATTTTCCACTAGGTTTCTAGGTGGTGGTTCATACCTAATGTAACCACTATGCCAAATGTTTCCCCACCACTATAACATCATCTCCCAAGCATCTTTCACCATCTAAAACTCTTTTATGCATTTACTTAAAGTTCCTTCACAAGCTTAAGCTTCCATCCACCAACACCTTATTTCCTTCCTAGTTGTTTACAACATTTGCCTAAGTCCTAAATACTCAAATACATTCTCTTGATTCCTAAATCCTTCGTAGTAATGCCTAAGTCATTATAACTCATTATAACACTTTATCTCACCCCCTTTTTCATCAAGACAACCTCTAAAACTTCCTAGTACTTCCTTAGTCATTAAATTCCCTTAGAACATCTTAAACACTTAAGTTCTCCTTTAAATTTTGCCATGGATTCTCTAGTATATAGCACATCCTAACACTTGGTTTTTCTCCATCAAACAACCAATATCACTCAAATTCTCATCACAACACCTTAACACACCATTTACACCAAAACTACACCACATCATCTTATAGTGCATAAACTTAAATGCTTGGCACTTAGGCCCTTAAATGACAATAATCTTAACCACTGAATTTCCACATATATTTGCCTTTAACCTGCGAATACACACAACAAGGCTCCCATTGAAATAAAATGCTTCTTGTAATTCACCTTGATATTCTTAAACTATCTCTTTTTCCTCATTTGCTCCTTAGTCACAAGTTCACAATCATGATCATTGTTTCTCCTAGGTCATATATAACCCTTTTCTAATGTAAACTCTACACTAAACTCATCACATATCTAAATCCTATTCCCTTAAACAATAAAACACCTTAAGGTAAGTAATTTACCTTGTTCTTTTACAAGCTTTAAAAACTTTCTTCCTTAGGTTTTTCCTTGCTCAATCTCGGTCACCAATATATATCTCCTTGCCAATGTTCTAACCAATATCCAATGACTCCAATGAGTACTAGATAATACATTAACCCTAAGGAACAAACCCTAGGTTAAAAATGTGCTTTAAGGTATTAAGGTGATTGTTTTACCTTGGTTTCTCAAGACAAGCTTGGATATGAAGCAAGAAAGACCTCCTCAATCCTTTGAAGAGTAGAAAACAAGCTAGAACAAGGCATTAAAATGAAGCCTCATGAGCATACATTTTCGGTCAAGAAGAAAAGTGATGGAAACCTAGATTTTCTTACACTTTCTTTACCTTAAGAGAATGGAGAAGCCAATGGAGTCTCCAAACTTGAATTTCCTCCTCTAATGGTGGTTTGGCTTGGCACCAAATCAAAGCTCTTGAAGTTTTGAAAAGATAGAAAGAGAGAGCTTGAGCTAACTAAGAGGAATATGTAATTTGTTTTGGTTTTGGAGCTAAAATGAGTAAGTAGTGTGCAAGAGAAGGTGGAGCTAGCATGGGGTTGCTCTTCACGTTAATGGAGAAGGGAGAGAGCTTGAGAAAATCGTGGGAACAAGAGAGAATGAAGAGGTGAGGAGAGAGGTGAGTAAAATGAGATATTTATGTATAAAGTGAATAGTAGTTTCTACTTTATCCTATAATTTTCCTTTCTTATTTGCTTAATGACTAATAAAGGTGGTGACTCACCTTATAAGAAACCGGCCCCCATTAAGTTTTTTTTTGATAATTTACTGCCAAAGGCAGTTTGTGGCAGAGTACGCTTCAAAAAGAAGCACTTGCCAGGTTACAAAGACACCAGGCATAACAAAAATAATACAAAATAGACCAGAAACAAATACAACACGCGAGATAAAGAGTCAATAAGTAAAACACGGATCAAACGGGGAGGGAGATTAGAACTCTAATGAGAGACTATCAGAGAGACTAGATGTCGAGCTCTCCGGGCGATTTTCTTTATTTTTCTTTTTTCCTTCAACCCTTGCACTTCTTCTCGGGCCTTCGAGAGATTTTGAAAGGTTCTCAATAGATAATAAGGGTTCGGAATATGCACCTTTAGACGCTTACCAAAACCAAGGCAAGCAACTGCCTCTTTGTTGGCAATTTTATCGGCCGTGTCTTTCCCAATTAAGCTTGCACCGATATCATAATAAGATTGCATAGAGTCAGGTATTTCATGTGGCAATAGAATCATGGTGGGATGGTCTGATGTATTACTGGCCACATGGACTGTGTCAATCGCTTCATTAGGTTCAGAGTTGACTAATTCAATGTGAGAATCCGACCCAATGACTGAGTGAGCTTCATGAGAAACATCACACACACCACCCGGAGCATCGTCAATGTTTTCAGGTGCAAGATGGGCAGATAGAGCAAGTTGTTCATGTAGGGTCTGATCTGGAGAGCACGTCAGACAATTAAGCGAATCCACCTGATTATTGGGACCAT
Source organism: Limonium bicolor (assembly GCA_023374045.1). Classification (NCBI taxonomy): domain Eukaryota; kingdom Viridiplantae; phylum Streptophyta; class Magnoliopsida; order Caryophyllales; family Plumbaginaceae; genus Limonium; species Limonium bicolor. The sequence continues at coordinate 393,640,993 of CM041777.1, read as the reverse complement.
CTTCAGGAAAACCGTATTCAAGCAGACGCAGGGTTCCAAGACAACGCAGTGTATCAGAGCTCTCATGATCTGTCTGAGAATCGTTAGTATCCTTATTGGTACAATCAACACCTCTGGATGGGGAACTTGATCTTGAATTTTCCACCTCATCAGCTATCTTGTTGTCCTGGCCTGTCACATGCTCCATAGACAGAGTTGGAGACAAGGAAGAAAAAACTTGGAGATTGTTGATTTCACTAACACCCACAGTTGTAGGGATATTATTCGTAAGGACAGTGAAAGTTTCATTAATCAAGGTGAATTGATTGGTTTCAATCCTAACAATCGCCTCTGAGTAGGCTAGAGCGCTTGCTTATTTATCTCCCTCAGTGGCAATCACTTTTCCTAAGTGTTGGGCAATGGAGATGATATTCTCTGTAGACCATGCCATCAATGGAATTCCTCGGATTATGATATCCACTAGTCTAGTGTTCGGTTGGTCAGAGGGCTCCCAAGCCTTGATCAAAACGTCGATTCAAGTCGACTCTTTCTTTTTTGCTATTCGAATATGACAAATGTTTCCGAAAGGATGAAAGAGATTCCACAACAGATTAATACTCACATTTTCCCGAAGATTGTCGACGAATAGCGTGCTTTCAGGTGTTGGTGTAGGCGGCCCCCATTAAGTAACAAGGGTACTTAAGTCTTTGTTGACCAAATATCTCACTTATATTGACTTATGTTATAAACTAGCTTAATTAAATTACTATTCATAAAACAAGGGACATTGTTGTGAAATTTTTGATTTCCCATTTATATAGAATTCCAAATGTGATACTATATAGTACACATGTTAATTAAAGAGTAATGATGGACATTTAGCCATTCAAAACTCATTTACAAGATAATTTTTCAAAAATGTGCTTTAAGACTCCTTAAAGCACATTTTGTGTTTTAACTTGTTTTCAAGCTTGGTTTTCTTTGGTAATTGATTTAAAATGACCACTAGGATATTACTAAGGTCTTAGAACAATATTTGGGTACTCACCCAAGTCTCTCCAAGCTTAGAGCACGTTTTTGCTTAAACTGCTCTTTTGGTGTTTCCTTATGTTTTCTTTGATTAGAATTGTTTCTTAATGTTTCTAAGGCATTATTTAGCCTCCTTACATCTTAGTTTATCATTCAAACACCATATATAAGTTTGGGGTATTTCAATCTACCCCCCTTAAAAGAACTTTGTCCTCAAAGTTCACATATGTGCTTAACCATTCACGGTACTCAATTCCCTTAATCTTAACACCACATCTTATATTCACATTCACACATCTCAAGACTCAAAGGTCAATCTCAAATACAATACATAAGTATTATACATAATTCAAACTTAACACCAAAGTGTATCAACTTACACAAATTCACATCTTAAACAACCAAACAAATGACAAACATGATCGTTTCCTAACTCAAAAGCGAGGAAGCTCTACCCCCCTTAAAAAGGGGTACGCCCCGTACCCTATACAGACGATCTAGTCAGTAAACAAAGAAGGGTACTTCGCCCTCATCTTATCCTCTAATTCCCACGTGGCCTCTTCGACATCCTGGTTAGACCAGAGAACCTTCACCAGTCACACTGACTTGTGGCGAGTGTCCCTAGTCTTACTGTCCAAGATTCCCTGAGGAGTCTCTACTGATCTCATATTTGGTTCTAAAGTCAACCTCTCAGGTTCTAACACATGGGAGGGGTGGTGCATGTATTTCTTTAGCTGTGAAACATGAAAAACATCATGCACTTTACCCAGCTCAGCAGGTAAATTCAACCTGTAAGCAACCGGGCCCACCCGCTCCGTAATCTCATAAGGACCAACAAATTTCGGGCTTAATTTGCCCTTCTGCCCAAACCTGAATACACCCTTCATCGGTGAAACTCGCAGAAATACCTGGTCGCCCACTGCGAACTCCAGGTCCCGTCGTCGAACATCAGCATACGACTTCTGCCTATCTTGAGCAGCTTTCATGTTCTCCCTGATTTGCTGAACTTCAGCCTTAACTTGCTCTAAGTACTCTGGTCCTATAATGACCGTCTCACTCGACTCATCCCAGCAGAGCGGTGTACGACATGGTCTACCGTACAACGCTTGAAAAGGTGCCATCTTGATCGAAGCGTGATAGCTGTTGTTGTATGAAAACTTGATCAGATGCAATTTGTCTATCCAACTGCCCTGGAAGTCTAAGGCACATGCCCTCAGCATGTCCTCGAGTGTCTGAATGGTTCGCTCAGTCTGACCATCTGTCTGAGGATGGAACGCGGTACTCAGCTTGAGTTCTGTACCCAACGCTTCTCTAGTAGCTCTCCAGTACCTCGAAAGGAATCTGGTATCTCTGTCTGACACTATGGTCTTTGGTATTCCGTGATGTCTCATTATTTCTTTCTCAAACAACTCAGCTAATTTGGTCACCTTCCAAGTATCCTTCATCGGTATGAATCGGGCTACTTAGGTAAGGCGATCCACCACCACCCATATCATGTTGAGACCTCCCCTAGCAGGTGGAAGCCCAACTACGAAGTCCATGGAGATATCATGGAACTTCCACTCCGGAACTGGCATCGACTGTACCATTCCGCCCGGTCGTCGGTGCTCAAATTTCACCTTCTGGCATGTGAGACACCTCAAGACGAACTCGGTAACACCTGTCTTCATCCCCGACCACTAGAAGTATCTCTTCATGTCTTTATACATTTTAGAGGCTCCCGGATGGATGGAAAATGAAGAACAGTGTGATTCTCTAAGTATACGGTCTTTCAGATCCGTGTTGCCCCGTGGTATGCATAACCGGCCCTTAAGTCTGATCAGATCATCATCATGAAGTCTGAAGTCGTATTTCTGACTCTCAAAGGTACCATCTGTCAGCTTCTGTCTGACCTCTCTCATATACTCATCTGTCCTCTGAGCCTCTCGCACCTCATCAACCAAGCTGGAGAAGGAAACTAGCAAATGGAGTGAGTGTGCTCGACGGCTCAGGGCGTCTGCTACAACATTGGCCTTCCCCTCTTTGTATTGGAGGTCAATGTCATAGTCTTTCAAGAACTCTAACCATCTTCTCTGTCTGAGATTCAATTCCTTCTGAGTAAATATGTACTTTAAGCTCTTATGATCGGTGTAGATCGTCACACTAACCCCGTATAAGTAGTGGCACCATATCTTCAAAGCGAAAACTACAGTTCCCAACTCTAAATCATGTGTGGGGTATTTCTCCTCATGTTTCTTCAACTGGCGTGAGGCATATGCCACCACCTTGCCATGTTGCATGAGCACGCAACCCAGCCCTCTGCCGGATGCATCACAATAAACCTCAAAGCCCTCTGTACCGTCTGGAATGGTCAGAACCGGTGCAGTGGTCAGTGAGTCCTTCAAGCTCTAAAATGATCTCTCACAGTCAACCGTCCATAAGAACGGTGCATCCTTCTTCATCAGACTGGTCATCGGTTTCGCGACCTTGCTGAAATCCCTAACAAACCTCCTGTAGTAACCTGCCAGACCGAGAAAGCTCCGGATGTCGGTAACAGTCTTCGGCCTTGGCCAAGTACGTACGGCATGAATCTTTGCTGGATCCACTGAGATCCCAGCATCCGAGATGACATGACCTAGGAAAGAGACCTGGTCAAGCCAAAACTCACATTTGGAGAACTTAGCATATAGCTGGTTCTCCCTCAATATTTCTAATACTCTCCTCAGATGTTCCTCATGTTCAACCTTAGATTTCGAGTATATTAAAATGTCATCAATAAACACCACAACCGACTTGTCCAGCTGCTCCCGGAACAAGCGGTTCATCAGATCCATAAACTTTACCGGTGCGTTCGACAATCCGAACTGCATCACTGTAAACTCATAGTGGCCGTATCGTGTCCGGAATGCCGTCTTCTCAATGTCTCCCTCCTTGATGGCTATCTGATGATACCCCGATCTGAGATCAATCTTGGAGAAGACAGACGCTCCCTTCAACTGATCGAACTGATCGTCAATGTGGGGTAGTGGGTACTTATTCTTCACTGTTACTGCATTCAGCTCTCTGTAGTCGATGCAGAGGCGGAGACTACCATCCTTCTTCTTCATGAAGAGGACTGGCGCTCCCCACGTGAAATACCCCGAACTTAAATACAGGGATTAGCATAATTCTAATATGTATTTAAGGGCCTAACAATGCCTAATTAATATTTGTAAGGAAAATAAATCCAAAAGAAATAAAGAAACGCTTAAAAGGCGAAAAACGCTAAATAAGCGTTAAATAACCATAGGAGGTATGAGACCTCGGTTAGCGTATTATATGGATTCAAAAGGTTTAATAAGACCTAAATAATATATGGGAACAACTCCCGAAGAAAACGGATCCAAATAATGAATTAAAACACCAATAGAGCTTTAGAGCACGTTTTTTGAGAGAACCCGAAAACGTGACTTCAAGTGGTCAAACGGACCCGTAAAAATTATAAATCATTAAATAATAATTATTAAGCATTTATGGAAGCTTAATAACTAATAAAAATAATTAAACGAGGAAATTCCGGAAAACGAGCCCGGTTAGTGAATAGTACCTAAACCGGGTAAAATAACGAGCGTTTTCTGTAAAAGACGAAAAACGCTCCAGCTAGTATAACAGTAAGGGGGCCGGTTTTTAATGGGTTAAATAACCCTCTCATACACATGTAACTAGCTAATAAGTAGAGGGAACCAAAAAGCAAAACAAATAAAAGTACAAAAATAAAACAACACTCTCTTACCTCTTACTTTCACTTTTCCCTCTTCTCTCTCCTACCCTTCCCCTTCCTCACTGATTTCTCTCTCATTCTCCCCCCTTGGCTGGCGATTTTGAGAAGCTCCACACCTCCCATTGCTTCTCTTCATTCTTCCTCAAGCTCTACCTCCATTTGAGCTCCAATTACAAAAATAATTACATATTTGTAATCCCCTCATCCTCCTCTATCATTCTCTCTTTTCAAAATTCGAAAAGGATGAGTTTCATCTCCATGGGTTTTCCCCATTTGAAGAGAAAAGCACACCACTATGGAGCTTGGAGTCTCCTCTTTCCAACAAGGTAAAAATCTACATGAAAAACTCATGTTTTCTCCACCTTGCTTCATAGCCGATTTTCACCTCCTTGTAATGCCTTGTTTTCTCTCTCTCTTTTGAGCATAATATCAACCTTGCAAGGGTGGTGGATTCACCTTCTTGAACCAAGGGCTAAAAACCCCTCTTAAAAGCTTCAAAAGGTAAACCCTAGAAATTGTGTTTTAACACTTTAAATGAATTAGCACTAATTTAAGGATTAGTAGTTTAATTGCACTTGTTTTATGTGCTTTGGGTGGTGGGAATGGAGTTTGGTAACTCCATTCCCCATATGGCCGATTTGGACAAGAAAGAGAAAAGGAGAAATGAAGAAGAATTGAAGGAAATAAAAGCTCAAGGTAAGAGATCTCCACTCATGTTAAATTATAGTGCATTGGAGTAATGGGAATGGGTAAGCAAATAAAAGAACCTAAACTATTGTATTGGTATTGTAGTATTGGAAGTTTGAGTAATTGTGAGTAAGTTTGAGTATTTGTGCATTGGTATGTGAATTGTAGGCCTTAGAGCCAAAGAATGGTATATGTGTATTGATATTGTGTTTGGAGGAGATAATGATGCATTAAGATTGCTTTGAATTGCTGGTAGGACCCTTGTATGGGTGTGGCTAGAATAGGAATGATTTTGGTGATAATGAGTATGTGTGGATAAGTGAGAATGGTAGGTGAACTATGGCAAATTTTTGGTAGGAAATGTACACTTATGGATGACTTGGTGAATGGGAGAACCAAGGTGTGTATTGGAGTTAGTAGGTATGTTTAGTAGTGATGAAGAGGTAGTTGTAGTAAGAGAAACAAGGAATGTGAAAATCTGTAGCAAAAGGGTATAAGAATGTATGGAGAAGTTAGGAAAAATTAGGGTGTAAGAATTGGTAAAAAGAGTGTTGGATTTGGGTATAGATGTTGTAGTTGTTGGAGATGTATTTGGGATGCTAGGAGTGACATTGATAGAGGAAGTATTGAGTGGTAGAAGTTGCAACAGAAATCTGTAGCATAGGTAAAACAAAAACTGTTACATTGGTAGGAAAAGAATTGAGGAATTTGTGTAAGATTGATTGATGGATTTAGTAAGGAGTTTGGTGGATGAACTAAGGTGTATTAGGAGGTTTAATTAGTGTTGTAACATGTGGGATTAAGTGTAGGAACAATGGGGAAGTAATGGGTGAAAGAGAGGACTGAAAACAGAAATTAAAATGCAAATACTGGGCCGGACCGGACTTGCGACCGGACTTGCAAGTTCGGTCGAGCCCAGATTTACAAGACGGGAAAGCTTCTGGAATCGACCGGACTTGCGACCGGACTTGCAAGTCCGGTCGGACCAGAAAAATTCCCCGATGAAACCTTCTGGGATGGACCGGACTTGCGACCGGACATGCAAGTCCGGTCGGCCAGAAGAATTTCCGTAACCTGAGCTACTGGAATGGACCGGACTTGCAAGGTCGGTCGCAAGTCCGGTCCAGTCAAAAAAAAAAAGAATTATTATTTCAATTAAATAATAATTATATATATATATATATGTATACCCACATATATATATAAATGTGCATGTATGAAAACATGCTAATAGTAAGTAAGGAAATAAAACTTAAGGTAATGAAGGTAGGTAAGTAATGTGCAAGTGTAAGAAGCATAAGGACTTAGTAAGTATGAACTAGTAAACATACTAAGAGCAATTGAGCTAAGATAGTGATAGTTAGATTTAATCATTCAATTGCATGTATATAATAGGAATTGATTTGTGAACACCGGAGGAACGTTGGGATACAAGTACAACGGTGAAAGGTATGATTTCTTCATGCCCTGTATCCTAATCTGGTTACCCCGATTTGTGTGCTTATTTGATCACCTAATAAGATAAATGCATGAATCGGACTATATTGCACCTACTTGTGCTTGTTTACACTGTTCTCGATATTTGTCTTGAACAATAGTTTGTATAATTCATGAAACATATGAATGATGATGATGTGTATTGTATTTTGTAGTGTACTTGTATATAGTAATGTATTCGTATGTATGTATATATGGGTATTGTAGTATTGTGGCTTGAATGTTGACTTGTGCTAATTCCTAACTATCTAACTCCTAACTTAAGTGAGTAAATTGGAATGAGTACAAGTCCGATATAGCTTCGGCCACGCGTGAGGATGTGGAGTCACAAGAGGTTGGCTGCAATTCATGTCTCTTAAACTGGTCCGCGGCCCAAATCCCTTAAATGGGTAGCATCCCGGATTAGTGAGTCAAGTAAATCCCGGAGGTGGGATGGTGTAGTCCCCAGGGCCGGAGGTCCCGACGACTTAACTTGAGTAAGAGTAAGTAAGTATGGATCCGTAAGTAAGTATGAGTATGAGTATGTATGTGTATGAAGTAACGAGTAAAAGAGTAATCTCCACCCGATTAACCCGGGTGGACCAATGAAGCTAACAAGAATTGTATATTGTGTATGTAATGAGTATGTGTAATTCGGAAGAGGTAAGTATGTATTGGTTGGTTTATATTGTATCCCTTGTATGAACTGAATTGTATGTATGTATGTTGTGTAAGTATTATTGTACTGTGTGTAAGAGCATGTATGCATGTATGCTTGTATGAAATGAACCGCATGTATTCGACCAAGTGGTCGGTGTACCCTCACTAGTACGCGGGGTATGCGGTTATCATGCTCGGCGAAAGCTGACCCCTTCGGGGTACATTTTTTAGTGTGCAGGTACCCGAAACGAATATGGTCAAGGAAGAGACCGGAGGCACACCCTGGTATTTGGAAGTAAGTAGCGTGTGAGGAACGGGTAGTAAGTAGTCTCTTAGTGAGTATGCATGAACTTTGAAGAGATAGTACATTGTATAAGGATCTTAGTAAACTCGGTATGTAGATTATATTGTATGGTATTTGAAGTATTGTATCGAATGGAAGAATGTAGCGTGTATTGTGTATGAAATGTATATGGTAGATATGTAATACTCGGGATTCCGGTCCATCAGACCGATGCTGTATGTAGCAGTAGTAGCCTTGTTAGTCACGTGGGTGGCTAACGGCATTGTAGCACCCAATGGATGTAGTAGGTATCCGCTGCGTGTATCTGATGAGTAAGGGATTGGACGTTAATGACTGTATTAATAGTAGGGTGTTACACCACGGTGACCACTTGGTCTATAAATCCCTTATCTAACAAATCTTCAATTTGTTCCTTTAACTCAGTCATTTCTGCCGGATCCATACGGTATGGTGCCTTGGCTATCGGTCCGGTACCAGGTAGTAGCTCGATGGTGAACTCTACCTCCCGAGTGGGTGGCATGCCGGGCAGTTCCCGTGGAAATAATCGGGGAACTCCGACCCTACCGTAAGTTCGGGGTCGAACTCGGGGTCTCTCTCTATGTCATGTACATAGCAGAGGTATACTTCTTCTTTTCTCCTCAATTCCTTATACATTGCCATGGCGGTGATGATCTTAGTCGAAGGCTCTCTGGGCCTCTGGCGGTATGATATTGTTACCCCAGACGGACTCCTGAGCAGCAATCTATGCTCGACGCAGAGGATACGTCCCTTGTGCCCTCCAACCAGTTCATTCCCGAAGATAACATCAAATCCTAGCTCACTGAACTCAATAAAACTGACTGGAAAGTCTTCTCCCTTAATTCTGACAGTGGCTCCTCGATAGTAACGAGTGCAACGAACCTTCTCCTTAGACGGGAGCGTAACCGTGAAGTCGGGTAGCTCATCAGCGTCTAGCCCCAACCTGCTCGCGAATGATGCCGAGACAAAGGTATGCGAGGCCCCTGAGTCGAAGAACTGATGCCTCAATCCCATTAATCGGAAAGGTGCCGGTGAGGATAGTACCCGCGTCGGCCTGTGCCTCTATAAATATGCTTAGTTGCACCTTCCGTACCGAGTCCATAACCTAATTGTGTTCACAAGCTTCATGAGTATTGATGGTATAACAGAGTCGTAACAATTTATATGAACAACTATTATTTTATTCATACCATCCTGTTTACAACATGAGCTTTAATCTTACATCTCATTCCTCATCTCATTCCAACACTACATGGCTAATATTGTCTAAAGGTTAGGTTTAATCTCCCTGGTCTCATATGCGTCGCATTGATTACTGCTGACGGTGCTGTATTCAGCTTGATTCTCTTAATCCCATGGTATAACATCCTTGATTCTCCTCCCATAATTAATACATCTCCTGACTTAAGTACCAACTTATTCGCACGGTCCGCACGCTTCTGCTTGCCGTATAAAAACTCTGCATCATCCCCAATGGGCCAAGACACTACGGGTATCCCCCTTTCGAGAGACTCCGTTGTCTCGTCCTTATCCTGGTGTAGTCCAAGTCGCCCATCCTTCTCGTAGAAGTTTATAATGCAATGTCTGCCTGAATGTCTGGAATCGGTTCAGCTTCCAATTGCTGAGCGATTTCCACGACTTGTGTAATAACTGGATGGAACTCTTCGGGTATTCCCGGTGGAGAGACTCCATCTTGCATCCTCGTGGTTTGGTAATTCTTGGCATACGGATTCCAATCCTTGCCTAAGCTCATCATTTTTAATTTCATCTCTCCGCTCCCCCACTGTACTCCGGTGTGTAAAAACCTCCCGTCCCATTCCTAGTTGATTGCATCTTCTGATGATGGCTATTTGTGCTTTGGGTGTCAGGTATCCCCTTAATAAAATCATACCTGGGCGGATAACCTGACATTGTTCGGTTGGAAAGTCTATGGTTTCAATATCGGTGTGCTCCGGGTTAGGTGTAGATGGTATTGGATAGCAGATGTTGAAGCTTCCTAAAGTGGTAGTAGGTTATATCTTACTTAAGTTCTAATCTTGTCTCATTCTTACTTAACTCATTTATTCACCAAACATGCATGATATGCGGTAAGCAGGTAGTTTTATTACTAAATGGTTATAGCGGTACCTGGCCTCGATGAGGGTTCAGGCTCATCGTCCCGGTCCACCAAGTGTAGTGTGGGTCCCGACTTCTGGGTCACCCGTGGGTTCTTGTCTGCAGCCTGCTGCACCTTCCTCTGACCGTCAGATCCAGCTCCCTGATCGGTCTTGCCCTTGCCCCTGGTGTCGGGCCTATAGGCTCTGCTAGCAGGGTTCCGGTAACACTCATATGCCTGGTGTCCGTACACCCCACAAAAGTTGCACTCCACTTTGTTCCCCTTGCAATCGAGCCCGGGGTGGTCCTTGTGACACCACCTACAGATGTAGCGTCGCTGGTAGCCACCACCGGCTCCCTTCTCAGTCTCAGATCCTGATCATCCACAATGTCAATTCTCATATCTCAACGGTTATTAATTGTTTCTTAACTCACTTAATACCAATTTCTTACCCTTTGGCGCCCTAGAGCGCAGGGGTGTA